>JAPHCH010000044.1:0-192247 GCA_030772445.1 Cladosporium sp. MBC 237
ACCCACCCCGCACCCCCCAAACCCGCCTCTCCCCAGCGCAAACCCCGCAACTCGACCCGACCATCTCCCCCCACCGCGCCGCCCTCGCCCGCAACTCCATCACCACCCTCCTCCCCGACCTCGGCCCCCTCACCTCCCCCCTCTCCTCTAGCCTCAGCGCCATCGTAGCCGACTCCCTCCGCCGCGGCGTAGACCACCAACCCAGCCGCCCCCCGCGCTCCATCCGCCGCAACACCGCTTCGCGAAGCGGTCAGCAGCAACACACCTCCTCTGCTTCAAAGCGCCACTCGATCGCCTCAGGCACGCTCTCGCAGGACGAGGACGAGGGTGCTGAGCGCTTCCACCAGACTCCGGGTTCTAGTCGCCCCAAGACTGCGGATGCACTAAGAGCTAGAAGTTTGAGTGCTACGCTGGGGGATTTGTTCACTCGTGGGAATAATTCTGGCGGCGGTGGGAGTGGGAATGGCAAACAGAGGGAGGAGAGATGAAGGTTGTGGCGTGAGCGCGCGATTATTTGGATGAAATTTGTGGAGAGTTTTGTCGATTTGGCTTTTGGTTTTGGGTTATTGTTTTTCTTACTCATCGCATATGGGATTTTTCTTTTCTGCAGTGCTACTTCTTCGGCAGCTCTCACGAGATATTGGCGCGGGATGGGATGGGATGTTTGATATGATTGCATGGCGATGGTGTTTGGGGTTTTTGTGGTTACTCTTTTTTCTGCTGTTTTGTGTTGTCTTAATGGAACGATCTTGAGAAGTCACGGCTTTTTAGACTACTACTTGTACGTTCTCATCTGAAGAAGTAGACTCGAGAACTTACGCAATAATTTTTGTTCTTGTCATATAGTTATTTCAACGAGAACGAAATCTTTGGACTTGAGAAGAAAATATGGAACGAGAATCAGAACACGGATGAGATTGCGATTGGATGTCAGTGGTTCATAGCAAAGTAGCCAACCAAGAACTTCATTACACCAACCTATTAATCATTTTTGAGGCAGGGAATGCTTCACTCCGTTTGTAGCCAGGTATGAGGATGCACAAAGTGGAAAGAAATAGTAAAAATATACAGTAATGTCTAGAGTACAAGATTATTATGAATGCAAAATACAGGGTGAGCCGTGCAATGTTGCACGCCCGAATGCAAGCACGACTGGTACGGGTACTTCCTGCTTGTGATGGTGGTAGTGAAGTCCACCTTGCCCAGTCCTCCGAGATGTTTGATTTGTTGTTCCTTTTGCGTCGACGCGATCTCGGCGACGTTATGCTTCTCGTTTTTTGTACGTGAAGCGTGAATGGCGCAGGTGGCGATAGAGCAGCGGTACCCAGATATCCTGCGATGTGTGCGCGGTGACTGGCGTTTTTAAATCTTGAAACCAGGCCGGACCGTTGGGTATAGTGAGAGCGGTGCTGCCTTATATGATACCGATCGCATCCAGTGACTTGTGGGAGACACAGGATCTGAAAGCCAATGAGGGAGAATCCTATCATCACTGATCCTTTCTCGCGCCGAAACAGAACCGAGTTGGTTCGTATGGCAATATTCGTTGCTTTGCCGTTTTGGTGTCCACGCTGGGTTAACTGATAGCAGGATTAGGCCGGAATGTCGGAAGGAGATCCTGTTGAATCAACAGAACGCAGCCCTTTATATCCTGACGCCCTTGCTTCTCAAAAGGTTGACCACGGCACCAGCTTGAAAGCCCGCCCATTGCATAGTACCACCAACAGCACCACCCATGATCCTCACCTCGTCCAGCCGCCTATCCAGGAAGGCCTCAGTATCCTTGAAGTCGGTACTCTGATCTTGCGTTTGGTACATCTCGGTCGCAGCATACACGCTCGATAAAGAAGCCCGCTTCGTGTACCACGAGGAGTCAACGGCCTTGTCGCCAGCCAAAAACCAGATTTCATCACTGAGCTTCGCAAGCTCACGAAGAGAAGCTGGGATATTCTCAGCAAGAGACATGTGGCCCAACGCACCAGTCCAATGCGGGACCACACCGGCTTCGCCATTTGCGCGCAGACGCTCCATGACGAGAGACCTGACTTTCCGACCCACGCCCATGTTCTCGTCCAGGAATTGCACACGGTTGCCGAGCGCAAGACGCTGGGTGACGAGATAGTAGAGGACCAGATCGAAGGCGCCTTTGCTGAAGAGGTTTGTGCTGATGTTCAAGTAGCCGGTATCTTTGGCGCCGAGAGTGAGTGCTTCTTGCGTGAAGCCATGTCTGGGGACGTGGGTCAAGGCGGTTGACAAGATGTTGGATTCGGGTTCGGGGTAAGCAGGTGGAGGATTGTGCTCGTAGGAGTGGTAGAGGGCTCGAGTTGGTTGTTGAACGAGGAGTGGACGGATGGTCGCAGGAGCGCGAAGGAGGGTACGCTGGAGGGACATGGTTGCGGTTTGGATGCTGAAGGCAGGTGTTGAAAGAGTGGGAGAAATGTATAACCAATGTTCGAAGGCGTTTGAGGATCACCTGTCGGCACCTATCAGGAGATTGTTCGGACTTCCGCTCCAGACTACGCGAGCTTGACTTCACTTCACGTCTACTTCACTTCGCTCATCGACACATTTACAATGTTCATCGATATGCTTGTTAAAGGGAGACAGTATAGCTGTATGTCACGAAACGCTTGGGATAGATCATGATTCTTGCTTCGGATGATCTATCAAACCCCTGGATTACTGGCATCATTATCGAAACTACAACAGACAAACAATGCCACCGCCTTGCTTCTTACATTACGAGCGCTATAGACAAACATGTCAAGCGGCTCTTCTCTATTGCATGATGAACCCTTATGCTTGATCTAGCTAAGTTTCACGTCTTGCCGTGGTCTTTCTCAAACGCTACTTCCTTCCTATATACCATTCTAATGCTGCCATCATGGGCGGTGATTCATGCTTCAAGCTACCATACAATATAGGTCACTTTGGTTAAAGAGACTTTACGACCATGAGATTTTCGGTCCATATTGAGGGCGTTTGGGTTGTTGTTCGCATTCATTGTGACCAGTCATGGTCTCTCTGGCTCGATCGCAGTCGCGATGAAATGTGTCTTTCGCACCATAGCGGCCAGCGTGAACATGCCCGATGTCGTCCCCAAGAAGGCAAAAGAGGATCATGAGCCTTCTTCAGGCTGGCCCTCCCAAACAATACCGGAAGTCTTCGATCGTTCGGCGGAGATCAGAAGTCAATTTCGACTTTCGATTTGCATGTCTTCACTTGTGGTGAACGATGAACGGTGGGCTGTTACATGACGCAAGTTGCTGGACCTGCGGTCTTGCTGCGATGAACTCGCTTCGCTCTTTCCAGTTCAATCTACAAATCCTCTAATCCACAGAGACGCATTCGTTCGTCTTTGCACAAGAACGGGCTGTCAACAAAACCGCGTCACATACCGCTCCGAGCCATCTCTCTTAGCTCGGCTGGGCTACAGCGACACATCGCTTGTTCGAATACCTACTGTGCGATTCAAAATTGAAGGCTCGGGAACAGTGAAGCTTAACGATCGCACGTTCGTCACTCCGGGCTTTCATTGCACAGTGAACGCACAGGAAGCACGGCGTGTCACCCGTTTCCGACTGCAGATGAGCTCTGTTCACTCGCTCGGCAGTTCATCTTCATAGGCCACCAAACATCCACACCACTGGTCTTTCTAGTCAACTCACGCAGCACTTGAACTCACCAAAGAAACCGACCCAGCCACCACTTTGCCACCCAAACCTACCCACACCTACACACAACTGCCACTCGCGACCTCCTCGCATGCAAACAAATCGATCACCTGAAGCCCAGCACCCACTCGAAAACCGTAGTGCTTCTAAGCAACCGTTCAACTTGTCCTTCGCATAATTGCTCACGCAACTTTAATCTGTCTCATCCCTGGATACTGTCACCATGCCCGGCAAGAGAAAAAGGGCTGGCAGATCACCTCTCAATAAAGGCGCTGCCAATAAGAAAAGCACCACAAATCCCAAGCCTCAACGCAAGGCTGCCGTCTCTCCGGCCAATGTGACCGATCCAGCTTCTAGTACTGATGGTACCACCCCGAACAACACGATCCCCTTGTCATCTGCTGTTGACGACAGTGAGACCGATTGGAATGCAGATCAGTTTGCTGTCGCCAATGACAGCGATGACGAAGAACACATCCATGCGGAAGACAACGACGCGCCGGAGGATGACGAGCAGGATGGCGAGCAGTATGAGCAAGAAGTCGAAATGGAAGAAGGTGACGCGCCAGTGCCGAGCGTAGAAACTGAGGGTTACGCCGCGCCTGAATATGAGGAATATGCCGACACCGCGTGCGACTCCGACGACGACATGTTCGAAGCCAATTACCAGCCTGTGAGTCGTCGGTTGATGAAGGCATTGATGGAGGATCTCGAGTTGTTGGATGACTACCAGTACGCTACAGCCTTCGAGATCGTCAAGGACCTATGCCCTATTCCCCACAGCACGGAGTGGCCTCCACGCCTTCCCATCCCAAACGACACAGTCAGAGCACTGGTGGGGCTCGTTAATGGGATCACTGAAGCCTATGATCACGTTGATGCCGAGGATCCAGAACTGGCGGCGCTGCGACAGCCCGATGTGACGAGGAGAGAAATGGAGCGGATTCTTCGGTCTTGGAACAGCTTCAACCCGTGGCTGCAATGCCGATTCATCGAGGTGATGTCCTTACACATTCCCATCGACCTATCACAAGATCTTGAGTTGGAAAACCTCCCTCAGGTCATGCTCAGACTATTGCTTAGGCATGTCAACCTTCGCATTGGTTTTATTGAGGAGCCCTGCACGAGTTCTGATGCCACCATGGAGCGTGCGATCGACGGTGAAGTGTCGGGGTTGGAGGCACCCATCGTTATGACCGCTGATGTCCCCACCGCTCCCATCCCCCCTATTCTTAACGACAACGCCGGCGCCCAGGAGAAGCAGACCAACGGCACTGTTGCGGAGATTGACGCACTGATCAATGGCCACACTGCGATCGAGAAGAAGCAGGCTGATGATACCTCTGATGCTCCCAATGTCTCCAACAAGCTCGGCAACCAAATCGTTGTTGAGAAACAGTTGAACAACAACAAGAGGAAGCGCGATGAAGTCGAGCAAGAAGACCAAGACGAGCAAGGGGAGCCAAAGGAGCTAGAGGAGAACGATCACGAGCGCCCACCGAAGAAGCGCATCGACACTGGCACGCTCCCAAAACTCCTCACCAAAAGCAGTGAGGACGTCTCTAACCAAGTCACCGATTCCAATGCGGCCAAAGAACCCTCAGCACATATCACAGCGTCAGGGATGAAGACAGGTAGCCATGACGGAGAGGCTCCACCCATCGCTACGCCTATCAGCAAGAAGAACACGGAGAGCCATTCACAAGAGGATGTCTCGGCCATCAATGAGCCCAAGCCGGTCCCGATATTTACCAACGACAACGTCGCTCCACCAGAGCCAAAGATCACTCGTGGCGGAGTTAAGCCGCCTGCTCCTATCGCAGATCCCGTTCCTCAGCCTACGTCGAATGCTGAAAAAGAAGAGCTCATTTCAACAGCGCCCAAGCAAGCTCGTGTTGCTAACAACAAACCTTCTGCCAATGATTCAGAGCCTGAGACTTCCCTTGAGCCCAACAACGAAGTCACTGCCCCAAAGAGAACCCGTGGTCGTGTTAAGAGAGCACCAGCTACCTCTGAGTCTGAGAACAAACAGGCCACCGAGAATGAAGGCCCGAAAAAGCGCAGCACCAAGAAAGATGATGCTGACGCTGCGCGTAATACCTCCACCAACTCTTCTGCAGAGAAGACCACGAAGACTGGAGGCCAAAAGAAGCGTGGTGCCGCCAAGTCTGCCCCCAAAGCTTCCGACACGAAGAAAGAAGCCACTGATGCTACTCCTGCCGTCGCCACCAAGAAGTCTGCCACTAAGCAGACCACAGACACCCAGAGCCAGGAGGAGCCTGGAAACAACAAGTCGGCGCCTGCGAAACCGGCCTCGGAAGGCGGAAAAGGCATTGTAGATGCGCCCACCACAACTACCAAGAAGCCTGCCAACAAAAAAGCGACGATCGCGCAAGCTCAGAAGAAGAATACCAGTGCCCAGCCACCTCCCGTCACGGCCAAGAATGATGCCACTGTCGACTCTGTGTCAGCCAACGCCACCGAGAAGACTACACAGCCCAAACCTAGAAAAAAACGCGCTCGTAGCGCTGCTTCTGAGGAAGGGGCTGATGGGGCAGAGCAGACTCAGGCCACCAAGAGGGTGAAAACCGCCGCTCCCACAGCCACTCGAAACACTACAAGGCGAGCCCCAGCTCCGGCCAGAACTACCACCAGGCAGACTGAGCGTCAGCAACCCGCTCGCGTGTCTCGAACTACCCAGAGACAGCGTGCTCGTAGAGCTGCCGCTGACGATGAAGCCGATGAGACCGCGCGGGTGGCCAGGAGGGAGAGAATCGCTGCGCCCATGACCACCCGCGGTTCCACGAGAAGTGTAGCAGCTCCAGTCAGAGCTGCCAATGTCGACGGACAAGTTCAACTTCAGCAGGACACTGTATTTCCTCCTGCTCAGAGAAAGCGTACCCGTGAAACCACTGCCGATGAAGACACCGACGATGACGAGCCGCTGGCCAAGAGGGCCAGGGCTGCCGCAACCACGATCACCCGCGACGGTACCAATAACGCCACCAGTAGGGCAAGTCCTGATAATAAGGCTGAGGAGGACAAGGTAGAATCCAAACCTCAACAGAAGACCGCCTCCCCGAAGACCATCAGCAACAGCACCAACCCCGCTTCAGATTCCACCGAAAAGCTCACCACGAAGTCTGCCGCCAGACACACCGCCGCTCAAAAGAAGCGCGGTACCAAGTCTGGTGTTGCTGGTGAGAAGGCTGACGAGGCGAATAAACCTGAACGCAGCAATGAGACTGCTGCCCTTCCGGCCACCGGTGCCCGCAATGGGAGAGCTGTGGCTGATACCATCCAGACGACAGAAGTTCCACGCCCAAATAAGCGTTCTCGCGAAGCCACTTCCGTTGAAGAGAGCGAGGAGGAGGAGCATCCTGCGCCCAAGAAGACGAAGATTTCCCCATCCGCTAACAACGAAGAGACCGACAAGGCCGAAGACAACGAGGCCGATAAAGTGACCGACCAGTCAGCTAGCACCGAAAATGTCGCGGCGACTGAAGACACCGCCAACGGCGAGGAAACTTCTACGAACAGCAACGGGGAGAGACCGAAGCCCGCCGATAGCTCACCTCGTAGGAGGGGCGTCGCCCGTCCCGTCGATCCTCAGGTGAGGGAGCGAGAGAGAAAGAGGAAAGAGCGGGATGCGGCCAGGAAGGCTGCTCAACAGGATAGAAAAAATGACGCCAGGAAGTTCTTTGACAAAGATCAGCTGTGAACGGTCGATGGTTGATTGAATACGGCAATTGATGGATGGACGGCTGGTTATGGAGGAATGGAGGAAGCTATGGGAGGGGGGGTGAAGGAAGGGAGGGTTTGAGCATTGAGCGTTGATCATAAAGGCAGCAAGGGAAGGGACAAAGTAACGAAGGGTGAAGGAAGTCGGGAGTTTCTATACTTCATGTTGTTGTTGTTGTTGCACTGAGAAATTGGAGGAAACGAAAACCCAATGGGTCTTGAAGGGTCGTTCAAGTTTATCTCGAAGCGGGTACAGCGCAACGCATAAAATAAACGAACATCTCTATTACTCTGTGGTTCAAAGTCTGAGGAATAGTGGCGCGATGACCCGATACTATGCCTTTAGCCAAAGCATGGAATTCAATTTAGTTTTATTTTTTTTGCAACATTTAGTTTATTCAGACCTGTGCAAGCATCCTCATGCTCATTCATTCAATTTATCTCCCATTTGACATCACTTCACAACGCGAAGCTGGGGAAGTCGCGTTCTCCGCGCTCCAACTTCATAATTATTCCCAAAAGATCAACCCACCTTGAAACCAACAACCACAACAACTCAACAAACCCCAAAACCCTCACAAAATGAGCTACGCCTCAACCCCCGACCCCCACCAAAGCCAGCGGTCGCCCAAACGCAAACGCTCCGAATCCCTCGACCCGCCCTCCGCCTACCATTCCGCAGCCTCAACACCCTACCCACCACCTCTAGACGGCGCCTCGGAGCAATTCGCATTCGCGTACGAAGACGACAACGAAGGCGAAGCGCAAACGCCCGAAGTACCGGAAGAATTCCGCAGCAGCGCAGAAGGCAGCCCTTCGAACGAGGCCGGCGCAAAGAAGAGGAGGAAACTCGCCGAGCGCCCGCGCCAACTCGACTATGCGCTGCAGTACACGCTGAGAGGCCACAAGCGCGGCGTGGCGGGCGTCAAGTTCTCGCCGGACGGAAAGCGCATCGCCAGCTGCTCGGCGGACTGCACGCTTAAGATCTGGTCGGCGGCCACGGGCGCGCTGCAGCATACGCTCGAAGGCCACTTGGCCGGCGTGTCGGCGCTGTCTTGGTCACCTGATAGTCGCGTGCTGGCTTCGGGGTCGGACGACAAACTCATCCGCATGTGGGATGTGGAGACTGGGAAGGCGCTGCCGGTGCCGCTGGCGGGACATCACAACTACGTCTACTCTCTGGCTTTCTCGCCAAAGGGAAACATTCTGGTCTCGGGCTCTTACGATGAAGCGGTTTTTCTGTGGGATGTGCGGACCGCGCGTGTCATGCGGTCGCTGCCGGCGCATTCAGACCCGGTTTCTGGCGTGGATTTCGTGCGGGATGGAACTCTAGCTGCGAGCTGTAGCAGCGATGGGTTGATTCGAATCTGGGACACGGGAACCGGGCAGTGCCTCAAGACTTTGGTGCACGAGGATAATGCGCCCGTGACCAGTGTGAAGTTCTCGCCCAATGGACGCTACGTGCTAGCCGCGACGCTGGACAGCAGCTTGAGATTGTGGAACTACGTTGAGGGTCGTTGTGTTAAGACATATCAAGGGCATAAGAACGAGAAATTCAGCATTCAGGTCTGCTTTGGCACCTACACTGCTTCTGGACAGGAAGAGAGTGTCGATAGTGCCGAGGAAAAGCAACAGCAACAGCAGCGGCCACAATGGGCTCTCGCAGCTTGCGGTAGCGAAGACGGAAGCACGGTTCTCTGGGATGTGAACTCGAAGGAAATCTTGCAGCGACTACAGAGCCACGAGGGCGTAGTGTTGGGCGTGGACGTTTGCGCACAAGATGGTGCGATCGCAACCTGTGGCGTCGACAAGACCATCAAAATCTATCGACGCAGAGCAGCTTTCGCCACCAACGGGCAAGCTGATGGCGGCGCAGAGCATGTGGAGGTTCCTGCGGAGGTTGAAAGTACTGTTCTGCAACAGACCAACGGGCAAGAAGCACAGGGAACCGAGCCCGAGGCGGCGCAGGAGACCAATGGCCACTCGCAAGCGCATGGAGATGTTGCGATGGAGGAAGGCTGAACCTGACAGGCCGAGGACACAAGCACGCCTTCACGCTCGCAAAAGACAGAAATCACATCGCTCCATCCGACGGCACCTCGCTACACAACAAGCGTTTCGGGCACGTCTTGAAAATTGACAGTGCTGGAGGCCACGTCAAATTAAAGGCACTGGGTGAGAATGACATGAGATATCGTAAGCTCACGACGACGAAATCTCAGACGCCTGAAAGGCGCATGAATGCTGCTGGAACATAGCAGAAAGCCAGCCAGCCGCGCCGCATTTCCAGCATTTTCCACCGTGAGACTGTCGATGTCGTATCGAATGTCTGGAGAATTCCCGAGACAGCGATCTGCGCGCAGCACGTACGCGAGCACGCAGGCGGCTTCAGAGGATAGACCTCATGCATAATCGGCACATGGGAAAATGGGGGAAAACCGATGATGGATGAATTGCGGTCTGGGCTGTGTAATGAGATGTGATAGATAGTTAGCCTCCAGATACTTTCCTAGGAAAATCTCCAGAGACATCGAATCGTGCGTGATCAGACCGAGTTTACTTCATTTCTCCAATGAGTATACCCATTAGGTTTATCTACCTCTCTCTCTCTCTCTCTCTCTCTCTCTCTCTGAGCCTTAAAATTAATTTCCACAAAACTTCCCTTTCGGCTTTGCTGATCGTCTCGGTTTTCTCACATTCAAAGCCGCGCTTCTTGGGATTCTTTCAAGACCCGAATGGATGAACGCGGAAAATAATGATACCAAAAAAAAAAAAAGGTATTGTATATTGATACAGACGTGCACTTTACAGCCATTCAAAACCCCTCAAAAAAAAGTCCTCTTTTCGTACATGCATCTCCCTCATGCTCTCTCTTGGATCCGCCCCTCCTCTTTGAAGTGTACGCCCTTTAATTCTTATCCCAAGAATTGCCCGTACCTTCAATCATGCCCATTTTCACTTTTCTTCTATACTCTTCTCTGTCTGTCTGGTCTGCCGCTTGGTGTTGTTTACGGGCGTCTAGTTGATGAATTTTCCATAAAAGGGAATACCGATCGCTCCCAAGAGGAGGCGAGCGTCTTGATCGGTGGAGGCGCTGGTGTGGACGGTGACGTGGCAGCCGGGGATTTTCTTTGGGGGGTACCTGGTTTTTATGTCAGTGAATTTGTTCTGGTGGGTTTTGGGGGGTTTGCAATGGGGCTTGCAATGGGGCTACTCACATGTCGTAGTTCACTTCGATTTCGGGGAAAGATGCGACCTCTTCCGAAGTGAAACCAAAGCTGATGTTGCCCGAGTTGTCACCAGAGCTTCCCTTGACGCCTCTCCAGTCCTTGATCTTGGGCATGACCACGTCGATGCATTTGCCCAAGAAGTGGTACATGTCCTCTCCGCGCAGTTCGCAGGTGACGGACAAGTGCTGGCCTTTCCTGATGCCGAAGGTGGCGTCGGCTCGCCTTGTCTTGTGCGCGGTCGCGCGGACGTTGGTGATGGCTTGCATGGCCATGCCGGCGATGTGAAGGTTGGCGGAATCCGTCATGGCCTCCTTGACCATGGTGTGCACCGTGACGCGCTCGATCTTGGGCACGTTGCGGAAGGTGATGTCTTTCCTCAGCAGTCTGAGCACGTCTCCACCTCTGGGACCGCGCAAGGGGCGGTTCTTGAAGTATGGCGAGGCTCCTTGCCATGATCGCAGACGCTCGCCCTTTACCGGGGCCTGGTAGCCGGGCGCGTGGTGGATGTAGGCCAGGGTCATGATGTCGGGTTCGAGGGTGGAGAGGTATGTCTGTTCGAGGCGTGGGAGGGAGAAAGGACCTGGGATGTATTCGCGGGATGAAGGGTCGGAGGGTTTAGGAGGTTGGTGAGGGTGGAGAGGGCCGCGGTAGTACTTGGGAGGGCGGAAGTTGTATCTCGCGGTGGGCGGGGTGCCGGCGAATTTGCTCGAGCGCAGAGGGTCGTATTTGATGCTCTCTGTTGTTGAGGGATCCTGCTTCACAAAGTCGGTTTGCTCGAGATCCTGGATTTCCTGGGCGACGGCCGTGTCGGAGGAGGCATATCGACGGCACTGCAAGTGTGATACTTGTGATAATGTCGAGGACTGCTGGGTACGCAGTCGCCTCAGAAACGAGGCGGTGACCTCTGGTAAGGCCATGGCAATGGTGATGTTGTGTGGTATAGCTATCATCGCGAACGTGAAAGCCAAAGCTCGACTTCTCTCTGTGAGGTCTGGCGCTCTCTCGGGAGTGCGCTGCCCGAACAGGAATGCCGCCGCACGCTAACCCAAGCGGGACGATGGCTTTGGGGTGGGCGAGGAGAGGCAGCAGCATCGAATAATCGTCAGGGCTCGATTTAGATGGCTGACATTTAAACTTCGCCAACGCTCTTGTCATGCCATGAGGCCAGCTTCAGATCGTGAGGTGCTGCGACAGCTGAATGACCCTTAGCCTCCATGTCCAACCACCGTAAGTCTCAATCAAATGCATTAAATGTGTGATTGAAATCCCAGTAGGATCATCGTCAAATGTAGATAGCCGGCGCGGCGGTCCGCGTGGGTGCTGGACTGGACTGGACTGCAGTACTTTCTTACTTCTAGGCCCCAGCTGCCACCTTTCAGGGTCCTGAGGGTCGCCTATTGGCGCGCGCCGTAGTAACTTAGTAGGCGGGAGGAATCAAGAAGCCACAAGACGCAATGCCAATGCCGCCTCTGCACCCAGCAGTAGACCGCCTGCATCTGCCTCTGTCGCTCAATATGCCTATCACTACCACAACAATACTCCTCCCCTCCACCAAGCCGCAGAAGCAATATCACGCCGCTCACTGACAGACCACCCCCGCCTGCCCGCTCGCCCTCACCACAAACGCCTCAGTCAACACCATACCTAGTCACCAAACCCTACCAACATCTTCTCTTCAGCTCCCTTCGGCCAGCTGCCTGAAATTCTCCTCCTCCCTAGCCAACACCCGCCCTAGGCAGCGACGATACGGTAAAACTAAAAGCGTCGACTCTCCACACTCATCCCTGCTTCCTTCCTGTATGGAGTAGCACCGGCACCGCCGTCAACGCGCGCGACCATGAGTGGGGTCCACCGTTTCCTCAGCCGACGAGAGAAGAAGCACCACTACCATAAAGGCCACCCGCCTGAAAGAGTATGCATATCCCTCCTTCCATATCTTGCGCATCTGTTATCGAGGCAATCCTGTGCCGTGTCGGCGTGAGAGGTCTACGTCGGCATAGCGAAGCCGCGCCTAGGACAAGCCATGATTTTGCCGATCATGAGCCTCTCCTCGACCGGCGCAAGCGCCCAAGACAAACCTCTTCTGTCGCAAGCATGTTGGACTTGGCTTCCGTCGGCGGTTCTTTGCGCCGTAGGCTCAGTCGTCGTAGTCGGAAACTGCTCAAAGTCGCATTGCTTTTTTATACCAGTCTTTCACTCAGACATGCATACTGACATCCATGCTTCCAGACCGTCGTTAAACCTGACCACTTTGGTGGTGTTTTCACCCCGACCGAACAAAATCGCAAAAAGCTCGACAAGGAAGAGGAAAAGCACGTCAAGTCAATTGTTGCACGCTTGCAAAGCTATGGCATCCAGAACATCTGCAACGACAATGTCGAGTATGCGCTCAGAGCGCCCTCGTCGAAGGGCGATCCTGAAGCCGCGTTCAGGCTGTTGATGTTACTGGAAGAGACCTACGAGGGCATCGTAAGACCGTTCGATCCAAACACAAGACTGCTTGGAGCTGTGAATCGTGAATCAGTAACGTGCTACTTGGACGCACTCCTCTTTGGCATGTTTGCGCGACTGGACAGTTTCGAAGCAATGCTATACGAGAGTTTCGAAGACCCTCAACGGCGCAAACTGGCTGGCTTCTTGCGACTATGGGTGAATCTCCTTCGATCTGGCAGGCTCATCACCACCGATGTCACCAAGCATCTTCAGGAAGCACTCGCTGATTGTGGCTGGAAAGACGCTGCAAACCTCAGACAGCAAGATCCATCCGAGGCTTTTGGTTTTATCACTGGACAGTTGGAACTTCCTTTGTTGACATTGAAGATGGATTTGTACCACACTGGAAAGGAAGATCCCACAGATGACCACAAATTCGTCAACGAACGATTATTAGAGGTTGCCATCATGGATGAACCACGGGAGGGCAGCAGTGTCATCACTTTAGAGGATTGTCTCGAACATTACTTCAACAACCGGATAGAGGTCAAACGGCACATGGAACAACAGCGACGAAATACTCTACAAGGCTCAAAACCAGACGAAGATCTAAAGGCTTTCCAGGGAGAAGAGAAAATAGAGAGCGGGTTGCATGTTGAGATTGCGGAGGTACCGGAAACTCCAGTGGTCTCAACGCCCATTGCAGAGGCTCCATCTCAACCAAAGACTTCGGCGGATAAGTTGCGACCAGGAAGTGGCAGGAAGAGGGCGGATAGTATCTTCAGTCAGCGAAAGGTTCAGATCGATGGTGTGGACCTGGACAAGCCCGTATTTGACGACTCGAAGAGTACACAGGAAAAGAAAGACCGCCGGATGAGCACTCGCACAGAAGTCCTCATGCCGGCATGGCAATTCTTCAAGCTTTTGCCATGGTACACCGACAACATGCCTACCTCGGATGCGCAAGTCGCGGCACATTTCTCAAGAAAACGACCTGTCTTGGGAATTGCACTCAAACGATATTCTTACACCAACGAGGGCCAGGCTACCAAGCGAGACACCTACGTGGATATCCCTCTCGAGATCGCGGTCCCCAACTTCGTAGGCGACGATAGTATGCAGGATGAAGGACCTCTGGTCGGAAACTTTCGATTGATGTTGCAGTCAGTCATCTGCCATCGTGGTGTTTCCGTACACTCTGGCCACTACATTTGCCTCAGCAGAGGAAGTGCACCTAATGCGAGACCACGGTCAACAAATGAGCGTCGCGAGAGCGATAGCAGCACTGCTGATATCGAAGAACCTTGGATGCGCTTCGACGATTTAGCAGAGGAACGCGTCAGCTATGTCAACATCCATGACGCTTTGAAGGAAGAGACACCATACCTCCTGTTCTACCAAGTCCAGCCTATTGGCGACGACGGTCACAGCATACATGACCTTCCAACCTACGCCGAAGCCACTTCACGCTCTCACTCCGACGCTATGCCGCTCAATGAAAAGTCCAGCCAACTCAGTGAATCCGACATCAATGCGCTGGAAAACAATCCTGCACTTCGCCAGGCCTTCCCACCTTCAAGCGACACTACGGATTTTGGATTATCATCGACACGTACCAGCCTGGATATTAATTCAGCCCTCAACCCTCGCGGTCGCACATCCCGTGACCACCCACGCCGTCTCAGCATCGCCTTTGACGAGTCCACACTGGCCGGTTCCGCCTCTGGAACTAGCATTGGCACCGCAACATCCAACTCCGTCCCCGCCACACCCATCGAAGAGAAGACGAATGCTTTCCTTTCAGTGGCAAAGAATTTCGGCACCCGCCGTTCAAGTCGCAATAATCGCTCAAGACCAAACTCGACCGGACCATCACCGGGAGATCGCGAAAAAGAACGCGAAAAGGAAAGCTCACGCTTCAGTCTCAACATGTCCAAATTGACCCTTCGCATGTCCCGCGCGGACAACCTACCCACAGGAAACAACCATAATGGCAACAGCAGCAACAGCACGTCTCCAATCCAACCATCAGACTCCGTCGCCGCCGAACTGGCAAACGAGCGCGACGCCACGAACCCACAGCCTCCGCCTTCCATTCCAAGCGTCCCAGCTTCCGAAGACGGCCACCACGAAAGCGAGAGCAAGGAGAACGTCGCGGTAAACCCTTCAAATCCACCTTCTGCGCCGACGAGCGGCAAGGCGAAGAAAGAGAAGAAAAAACACGGGCATTCGCATTCAAAACACGGACAGGAAGATAGGGACTGTGTCGTCATGTGAGGTGTCGACTTTTTCTGGGTTTCTCTCCTTCAAACTTCAATGTTTTCCTTTTTGGCTACTACCCACGCTCTGTGGGAGTTCCAATAATGCATTGGCGGGAGTTTCAAAGAGTTTTTTTTTTTTTTTTCTTTTTTCTTTTTGCTGATTAGCGAGTTCGGGCGCTTTTGGTTTCTCGTTTGGATTTTTTGTTTTTCGAGATCAGGCCCCGACGGGCCTCCTTTGATTTTTCTTGGAGGACGTCTGGGACGAGGGAAAACAAGTTTACAGCTTCTTCCTTTTTATTCGACTTTTTTGGACAGACATTGTGGCGAGTGCGAGATTGGATGTCTGGGTATGAATGAGATTATGCTTGCTTCTGGCTTCTTGAGCTTCCGAACGTTCCTCTTACGACGTGGGATGTGTGTGACTAGATGTGTATGCCTGCGTCTGTATGGAGGCTGAGTACTGGATGGCTTGTGCGGAATCTGCGATCGATCAAATCGACCTCACTTACCAAGATCGCGGAAACGACGTGTGCTATACTTCTGGCTCGAGCAAGGTGATCGTCATCATGCGTTGCATAAATTTGTACAAACGTCGAGCTGCACACCACAAACCCATGTCTACCCAAGGTACCATCTTCGTAGAATCATGTTTCACATTTAAGAATCTCAATCCAACCCGCCCTCTCCCTTTCATGCGCTTTCTTTCTTCGCCGTTTCCTTCCCCACCACCCTATCTCTTTCTACAACTTATACCTAAAAAACGGACTCTTGTCGCCCATCCTCGCAAGCTGCTCTTCAGTATACTTCGCTCGGACCTCGTCCTCATCCATCGCGTCCCTCTTCTTGTTAATCCTACTATAAGACCACTCCAGCACCACGGTACTAACAAGCGTAAGAGCAGCGAACACAAGCCCAATACTGAACCCAGTCGGGTACCCCTTATCCTTCTCGGAATCCAAAAACATGTACGACCCGAGAATGCCTCCACTATTCCCCAAGCAAATATTCAACGCGATCCCCATCGCCCGCTTCGAATCGCCCGCCAGGTTCGAACTAATCCAGGCGGAGCCCGCGGGGTTGGTGGGGTACTGCCCGATGCAGATGAGCATGACGCCGATGTAGCAGGCGGCGATTTGGTTCTCGATGTTGCTGGCTAGGGGGAGGAGGATGCAGAAGCCGACAAGTACGGAGGTCATGGGGCCGAGGATGAAGGGCATGCGCCAGTTGAAGCGGTCGGCGAGTTTGGATAGGGTTACTGCGGAGATTGCGCCGGCGACGTAGGGGGGGATGGTGAGGAGTTGGGCTTGCGAGGAGGTGTAGCCCATGGATTTTGTTATGGAGGGCATGGTGAATTTTAGACCTGGGAGGTATTAGCGCAGCCCAGAACGTGTGAGGGTGGCGAGGTGATGTTCTTACCGTAAGCGCATACGGACGCCGTGAAGAGAATCCAGGCTTGGAGGTAGACTTTGTAGTCTGTCACGAGGTCGATGAGGTACGACCATTTGAACTTATCCGCTTTCTCGGACGTTGCTCTTCCGCCGTCTTTGATCAGGGTTTGGATGGCGAAGTACCTGGTCTCTTCGGCTGTGAGCCACTTGCCTGAAAGTGCGGGTGTATCAGGCATGATGAAGAAGCAGGCAGCGCCGACGATGACCGTCGCGATTCCTTCGAGGAGGAAAATCCAGGCCCAGCCTGGTCGACCTCCCACGCCGTCCATTTTGGCTATGGCGAATGCGAGCAGGCCTGAGAAAGCGCCGCTGAGAGCTGATGCGCAGTAGAAGAGGGCGAGACGAGTTTGGACTTGGCGTTGTCCGTACCTGGGGGGAGAGTCGTTAGTTTTTTGTGTTTTTCTTTTCATAGGTCGATGGGAAGGGGTTGGCTTTTACCATCGAGTGATCAGGTATACTGCTCCGGGAAAGAAACCTGCTTCGGCGATACCCAGCAGAACGCGACAGACCATCAGACCGGCGAAGTCTTTGACCATGCCGGTGAAGGTCATCACGATGCCCCACGAGACGACGAGGATGCCGATGTATGTTGAAGGGCGTTTGAATTTCTTGAGGATGATGTTGGATGGGACTGTTGAAGTGTCGAGTTATCAGTTGGAGGTTCCGAGTATTCGCCTAAATAATCTCCTCGAACGATTGAAGAGCGGTGGACGAACCTTCGAGTAGGATGTAAGGGATGAAGAAGATGGAGAGAGCGATGTTGTATTGAATGCCAGTCATGTTTAGATCTTCGACCATGCCCTCGATCTGAAGTATCGTTAGCTCTTATCGACCAAGTTGATCACTTGTATCGGCAGTATAGACGAACCTTTGCATTGCCAATATTTGCACGATCGATATGCGCAAGAAGGTACAATAACGCAAGAACCGGGACCAATCGAACATCGACCTTTCGAACCATCTTCTTACGTTCATCCTCCGGGAAATTCTCATAGAAATCCGTCTCCTCTGCCGTCAGACCGATATTGGCATATTTGTTTCGTTGGACTTCGATATAGTCGATCTTCTCGAGGTCTTTCTCGACCGAGTGTGTTGAAACTCCATCGCCGGCGGTTTGGGTCCTCATCTTGGCTCGAAGAAGGTTGGTATGCTTAGCCTAGAAGCTGAAGAGAGGTGACTGGTAGGAAACCAATCGTGTTCGTTCGTGACAAGAGAACGAAGGAGAATTGGCGCCATGGCAACAACTTCGCCCAGACTTTATAAGAATGGCATGAAGGTGACCTGGACGACTTACTGCTCTCCTCTTCTTTGCTTCCCCAGCTTTTCCCCAGTGCGGAGTTCGGCTCTGAATCGGTTGGTGGGTAGGGTTGGGTGGCGGAAATGCCTTTTCCGCACCTCCACTATACTGCGGCTTGCTTATCCGTCCTTCAAGCCCTAGAGAGCCGCATGGCCGGCTTTCCACAATCTCGACTGCCAGGAGTCGGTTGAGTGTTCTTCTGTACGGCTGGTTTGATCAGGCGAGAACAGAGCACAAGGTCTGGCCTGTCCGACGGGCGGGACTGCCTTTTCCGAAGTCTGCCGCCGGCAATGTACTACTATCCAGGGCAGGCGTGCGAGTACAACGTGTAGAGTTGCCTTGTGATCATCGGACGACTGCTGTGTCAGTTCGTCCGCCTGCTAACATTTCCACTCAAATGCCGATGCTACTTGTTGGAGGAGTTTGATAAAAGAGGGGATCAGTACCGACGTTTCCTTTCCCATTTCTGAACAGCATACTTCATTCACAATGGCAACCGTCTTAGCTCCGAGTGCACCTGTCAGCGCACTCAAGAGAGAAATCGACGTCGAGACCATCGAGATCGCGGACAGTGTCTCTGAGTCGGATATTCTCGAAAACAAGCAACCTTCAACGATCAACGAACTCATCGCCCTGCGAGCACGACAGCATGGATACGACCAACCTATCGTCGCATATCCACACGAAGGAACCGATTATGTCAACTACTCACCACAACAACTGGATCGCCTTGTTGAACGAGCGGCAGTGCATTATGCGCAGTTGATTCCACAAAGACTCTGCTCAGACGACCCTGTGCAAGTCGTTGGCCTTCTGGGAAACTCCGACTTGGATTACCTGGTAGCTTTCCTCGCCATCTCCAGGCTAGGCCACTCTGCATTGTTGCTTTCGACTAGGATCACCGACGAAGCATACGAGTCGCTGCTGTCGAGCACAAACGCAACAGCGCTTGTGCACCAGGACCAATTTTCGTCAAATGCAGATGCTGTGTCAAAAGCACTGCCGTCGCTAAAGACCGGAACGCTATACGCAGCCGCAGCATCGCCAGACACAAGGGAAGCACTGAAGCCAGCCATGCTTGACCCGAACCGCGAGACAAACAACATCTGTTTTATCATCCACTCCAGCGGGTCAACGGGCCTGCCAAAGCCCATCTACCAGACTCATCGCGCTGCGCTCTACACGTATAGCCAGAACTTCGGCCTGGTCGGTCATATCACTCTACCACTCTACCACAACCACGGCATTTGTTGTTTCTTCCGCGCCGTACATTCCCGGAGAAGGATATACATCTACAACGCACGTCTGCCACTCGCAAGCAAACACCTTGTGTCGACGTTGAAGAACCATCCCGACATCCAGATCCTGTACGGTGTACCTTATGCCCTAAAGCTCCTGAGTGAGACAGAAGAAGGCTTGAGGTTGCTGAGCAGGCTTGAAATCGTCATGTTCGGTGGCTCTGCTTGTCCCAAGCCAATCGGTGACAGGCTTGTCGACAATGGTGTTAATCTTGTTGGCCATTACGGAGCCACTGAAGTCGGCCAGTGCATGACATCCTTCCGCAATCACAAAGAAGACAAGGGGTGGGATTGGCTGCGAGTACCACCGCACCTCAAACCCTACCTAAGCATGGAGGCAAGAGGCCCCAATCTCTACGAGCTTTGTGTAATGGAGGGTTGGGGCTCTAAAGTAGCAACCAACCGGAACGATGGATCCTATGCGACCAAAGATCTCTTTGAACCGCATCCAACAATCCCCGACGCGTGGAAGTACTACGCTCGCTTGGACGATACTATTGTGCTTGAGAACGGCGAGAAAGCCAACCCTTTACTCGTCGAAGGCGTCATCCGCCAAAATGCCAACGTCGCAGAAGCCGTTGTGTTTGGAGCCAACAAGGCACGTCTCGGAGCTTTCATTATCCCAGCTACGACTTCAGAACTGGATGATGTTGCTATCGTCGACGCGGTCATGCCACAAATCGAGCAAATGAACGGCAGCGTGCCGGCATATTCTCAGCTCTCCAGAGAAATGATCAAGGTCCTTACAAGAGACGCTGATTATCGACGTACCGATAAAGGAACCGTCATCCGCGCTGCGTTCTATCGTGACTTCTCAGAACAGATAGAAGCCGCATACGTTGACAGACAATCCGGCTCGTTGGTGCTACCGAGAGAGGAGCTGCTCCAATTCCTGCGCACGGAGATGCAAACTCGTGTTCAATTGAGACCCGGTGTCATGCTAGGCGAGGATGCTGATCTCTTCAGCCTTGGAGTGGATTCTCTACAAGCCATCCAGGTTCGTAGTTTTATCCTTCAGAATCTGAAGGTTAATTCCAAAGATATCGGTCGCAACTTCGTCTTCGACTTTCCTACGTTAGGGAGCATGGCGGATGAGATTGTGAGGCTACAATCGGGTGGCCCCGAGCGGAAGGTCGTCGGTGTTGAGGAGCGCATCTCGGCAATGATTGAGAAGTACGCCAAATTCCCTCAGCATGTGCCCGTCGATAACGCAGCCACGGGGAAGCATATCGTAAGTTTGGCAGTTTCTAATTTCCATAACCGCATCATTGCTAACCCTCTCAGGTTGTTACTGGCTCGACGGGATCTCTTGGTGCACACACTGTTGCCCATCTTGTGTCTCAGCCTTCGGTCCAGAAGGTCTACTGTCTGGTCAGAGCAGAAAGCAAAGCGGCCGCGCGCTCTAGAGTCCACGAGTCCCTCAGAGAACGTTTAGCGTACCACAAGCTATCCCTATCGGCGAGATCAAAGATCACCGCACTCCCATCTGCCTTCGATGATGCCTATCTGGGCCTAGAGCAAAGCGACTACAACGCGATCAGTGGCTCGATTACCCATCTGATCCATCTCGCTTGGTCCGTGAATTTCAACAAGGGCCTTGAAAGCTTCGAAACCGACTGCATCGCTGGAGCCAGGAACCTCATCAATCTTTGCCTCGCAGCCAAACGTCCCGAGCCAGCATCGTTCAACTTTTGCTCTTCGGTCTCTGCCACAGCAGCAACGCCAGGCAACGTGGTCCCAGAAGCTTTGCCAGAGTCGTTGAGCTACGCTCAAGGAATGGGATATGCTCAGTCTAAGCTTGTCACTGAGCATCTCTGCGATCGGGCATCTCAACAGACTGGCATCAAAGCTCGCGTTCTGCGAGTGGGACAGATCATTGGTGATACTCAGCATGGTGTATGGAACGAAACCGAGGCCATACCACTGATATTCCAAACGGCGAAAACTGTAGGCGCGTTGCCTGAGCTTGATGAGAACCCCTACTGGCTGCCGGTGGATGTCGTCGCGAGGGCATGCTCAGAAATAGCATGCTCGGGGGCTGACAGTGGTGTCATGAATGTGGTGAACCACAAGCCGTTCCATTGGACGCGAGACTTGCTACCTCTACTGAGAGAAGCTGGCTTGCAATTCGACTCGGTTCCGCAACAGGAATGGATTCGTCGTCTGCGGGCATCAGATCAAGATCCATTGAAGAACCCGCCAATTAAGCTCGTGGACTTTTTCGCCAGCAAATACGACAATGACAAGCCACGGCGTTCGCTCGCGCACGCCACATCGCGTGCCCAGGGCTTCTCACCTTCCCTGCAAAATGCTGGAACTATCCACGAAGAGATCATTGGCAAGATCGTCGCACAGCTTCAAACAAGATGGTCTGCTGCCGAGTCATCAGAAAAGGAGCCCGCTGCTGTCATCATCGGTGGACCATGTGGCTCAGGCAAATCCACCGTGGCTCATTCTTTGGCGGACAAGCTAGGCTTGCCCATGATTGAAGGTGACGATATGCATTCGAGGGTAGCCAGGAAGAATATGGGCAGCCACATCCCTTTAACCGACGCGGATCGACTGAGCTGGCTTGCGCACATCCGTGGTGCAGTCATGGACCGCTTGAGTTCGAGCAAGGCACCTGCAGTACTGGTCACTTGCTCAGCGCTGAAGAGTGCATATCGAGATGAGCTCCGCACTCTCCGAGAGATCGCAGGGTTCAGGACTGTCTTTTTGATGCTCGAGACGGATGCGAGAGATGAGCTCAAGTCAAGATTATCCGAGCGACAAGGCCACTACATGGCTCCTGGTATGGTGGATGCGCAGGTCAAACTTCTTGAAACCGCTCGTGATGATGAGTCCGATGTAGTGGCTGTGGATGCGGTTCGGAGTGCTGCTGAAGTGCTGGAGGAGTGCGAGGATGTTCTCAAGGCCATGATTAAGATGTAGACTCAGATAATGTAGTGAATCTTCTAACAACAACAGAGCCAATTAGCCCATACGAGGTCCTCAAGGTTCATGTGGGAGGTTGATTATTGTGATTTGCTGCTGGAGCTGGAGAACGGCCTGGGTACACCAATAACCATATTTGCCACGCATTATCGGAATTTTCGATCCGAGGCTAGGATACAGTAGAAGTCTTTCCAGTGTTGTATGCAAACAGATTTGAACACGGGTTGGTATGGAAATTGTGTACTGTGTTATCAGAACCACGACGTAGGAGGTACTACACGTATGATACCCCTACTTTCCGGTCTCCCACGAGACCCATGAGTGATTTCAATGACGTCATTTTGCGGCACCAATATCAGAGACTCTTGTTTGATGTTGCACGGAACAACATCAAGTGTCAATTGAGATGTACATGTATGGATGAGAGCAGTTATATGGAAACACCATCAATGCTTGGGCGAGGCAGAAGCGAAGTGTAGACAGCAGACAAAAGAAATCACTATCTACATGTACCTTATTACTCACATCTTGGTTTCAGATGAGACGAAAATCAAATTCTCACTCTGCCGCATTTCTTTTTTTTCATCGACTGTGGAATACTGCTTCCTTCGTTCCATGTCCTCACGGCACAGCGGTCCGTGGTGGATAGTCCGATGACGGCGCTATGATGGCACATCATCGATGTTGTTGCTATGAGAAAGCTTCCTAGAATATATGATTAATCGGGTTTTATAGCAAGTTTGAATTCCAGATCATATATATGGGCATATATACATGTATATACTCACCTTATAGGCCTGCGATTCCCTGCTTTCCTTCGTAGCACTGTAGTCACGTTTTTTTGGTCTAGAACCCGAACAGCCTTGCAACTTCCTCCGGATAGCCGGTATTTCGAGTTCGACTATGGACACGGACTCCCTGCCGTACAGCGGACCGCCCTCGCCGCCTTACTCAGGGAAACAGCACTAGGGCCAAATGCTAATCTCCAGCACGGCAAGATGGCGATCTCGATAATCTTCCATGCACGTCTGTGCTTTGAGATTCAACCGACAAAGCCCTAACCTTCATGGAACGCAGTGGCGAAGTGCGAGAAGACAACACGCTCACGCAGAGCATGTCGCATCCACCTCCTGGCAACCTGGCCTCTCTGCGCCTCAAAACAGAGGCAAGCAGAGAGCGCGAAGCCTTTCGGTATATCTCCCGAGTGTGGATGGATCTAGGTATCGCTTTCTGCTCGTGCTGATCATCGTTATAGCTACCTTCACTCCTGGATCGAGCTTCACAAGCCGCTGTATATTGGTCGCAATGCCTTTCCCACCGACCATCCCATGCCAGCACCGGCAGCATGCACCGATACTGCTCTCGCCGCATTTGCGCAGCTGGCTGCTCTCCGAATGGGCGCCAGACGAGCCTTCATTACCGTCATCACCACCCACACCGAACACGTCCTAGCCGAGTCCACCAAAACAATGTCACTGCAGTCTGATTTTGTCGCGGATCCCAGAGATGAAAGCTGGCTGGGGACATGCTGTTTCCCGAGATCGGACGGAATCAATGATCTTGCCTTGGACAGTTGGAGGAAAGCACGCTCACCACGAGAGATACCCGCGGACAACGACCATTACTATACTGAGAGTCTTTCTTCTCATTGGCACATCATCAGCGACATAAGAGAGAATACGGATTTGGGTCAGCGGGAGTTCGTGCGGCGGGCCAAACTGCCGCGGTTTTACTACTCAATTCCTCTGCGCGAAAAAGAAGGGACTGTCATTGGCAGCCTATCAATTCTGGATGACAGCCCTCGCTATGGCGTGAGTGCTCTGGAGATGTCATACTGTGAAGATCTAGGCGATACAATTACGCAACATCTACAGTCGTCAATTTTCAGATCGCAGCGCCAGCGCAGTGAACGACTCATCCAGGCCCTCGGGGTCTTCAATAATGGAGGCAGCTCTTTGCGACAATGGTGGATTGGACAAGACAATAGCAGCATGCGTAGAGGTGGCCGCAACCAGGATAGTGAAGGCGGTCGTCAGGAGCAGAACTCGAGGTTTGACTCTGAGTTTGGTGCCGAAGAGGACCCATCCTCGCAAAACTCATTGAAACGACGACAGGAAATTTGGAAGTCACGTCGAGAGCATACTGTGCCCCGTTCTGCTGCTGAAGGCAATCAGCAAGCTGTCGATGAACGCATTGAGAACGGAGTAGTGAGTGGAGATTTCAGCTCACGAACAGAGATCTCACCCGGCTCAGTTGGCGACACTACAGGCGGCACGAGCTCACCAGGTAACGCCAACACTACACCCGTACCTCCGATGGAACCCCCGCAACAAACCCATCAATCTGAGCCGCATGCTCGAGTGACTGAAGCGTACGGCCGGGCCAGTCGGCTCCTACGTGAAGCGATGGGTGTTTCTGGAGTCGCTTTCATCGATGCCGGTAAGATATTTGCAACGGCACCAGAGGGCAGATCTACATCCTCAGGGTCTTCCGATGATGGCAAAACGGCCACGACGAGCGATACCGACGCTTCGGACCCATCAGCAGCGGCACCGCGCAGCAAATCATGTAAAGTAACAGCGATCTCTACGCAGGCACAGAAAGCTGAAGAGAGCTCCTCGAGCTCTGTGCGGTTCGAGCTTCTCGAGCGGGACATGGCGAAGTTGATTAAAGCTTATCCACGTGGAAAGGTGTTCACCTTTATGAAAGATGGAACTGCATATTCCAGCTCAGATGGCAAAGGAGATACGAGCGGGTCTGCCACGGGGACCGATGTATCATCATCTCGTGTCAAGTCAAAGCACAGCCGTCGTGCTCGGATCTTGCAGAAAGCGATGGGCGATGTCGGCTCGATTGCGTTCTATCCTATCTGGGATGTGAGTATCCACTCGTCTAATGCGTTTACAACTAGTATGCTAACACGCAAAAGGATGATCGCGGACGCTGGAGGTCTGTTCTGCTCATCTGGACCAAAATTCCCACCAGATTCTTCCATCCAGATGAAGACCTGACCTACATGTCGGCGTTTGCCCATAGCCTGCGGGCAGAACTCATGCGCATTGATACAGTCGCATCTGATGTTGCGAAGGGAAGATTCATATCTTCTGTCAGCCATGAGCTGCGTAGTCCATTGCACGGTATCCTCGCTGGCAAGTCAACCCAAAATTGCCTGTTTAGTCCTTCAGCTGACCCATTGTGCAGGCATTGAGCTCCTCCAAGACTCTCCATTGACACCCTTTCAAGAAGAGATGACTGTCTCTGTGGGTCTTGCAGGCAGGACACTGCTCGATACGTAAGTATCTCATTGCGTATTGTACTTCTAGTGACTGACATTGCCCAGGGTGGATCATATACTGGACTACAGCAAAATCAGCAATCTATCACGTGATCAGAAGAAAGATCGTACAAGACTAGATGCTTTGCGCCACAATGTCACGGAGCATGCCGATCATAGCGGATTGACTGATGTTGATCTAGCGTGCCTCACTGAAGAGTAACGCTTCCTCCCTGATCTACTGTTGATATTTCTCATTTTCTGACTTTTCAAACAGAGTAGTGGAAAGCACCACCCAGGGCTTCAGGCATCTTCAAAGGGCGTCAAACGACCTTGGTCAGCATGGCCAACGTGACGTATCCGTGACGCTTGACATAGAACAACGCGATAGCTGGACCACCCGAATGATGCCTGGCACCATGACAAGACTCATCACGAATATCCTAGGTGCGATTATTATCATATCAAACCCATGAGTTGTACTGACTAATTCTTTATCTCCATAAAAGGCAACGCTTTGAAGTTCACTACCAAGGGGTCGATCTCTGTAAAACTTTATACCGAGGAAAACAAGAAGTCAGTTGGCGGAGAAGGCACAAGCAAGTTTGTCAATTTGCAAATCAAAGACACGGGAATCGGCATGTCACATGAGTTCCAAGAGACTAGTCTTTTCACCGCATTCAAGCAAGCAAATGCGCACTCCACTGGAACCGGACTCGGAATGAGTATAGTCAGGGAAATCGCAAAGGATCTCAACGCTTTTGTCGGTGTCAAAAGTGATCTGGGCAAAGGCACTGTCGTCTCCGTAAGGTTTTTAACCAAATTCAAAGACCCCGAAGCCGCCATCGCCAAAGCAGAAAACGCCGATTCGAAGTCTTTCTTGAGAAAAGTTCCTGGACACTTCCGACTACTGGACTTGCAAAGCGAACTCCCACTCTCGGATACTCCAGGTGCCAAAACAGTCGCGGAGAGTGTTCTAAGGACTGCTTCCAGTTGGCCTAATTGCGATGCGAGCTTCGCTCAAGATCCATCCACACTCCCACAAGGCACCCTATGTGCAGTGGCGGAAAGGGATCTGATACAGCTAGACGAGCAGGATCCGGGCGCAGTTGATAGGCTGATGTCGACGCTCGCAGGTACATGTTCTCAAATTTTGGTACTCTCTCAGTCTGTCGCGACTGTCGAACCAGCCTTTGACTTCGAGGACTTCGACTGTGTCAAGCCGTTGTATATTTACCAGCCGTGAGTCCCCTCATCTACACGAAGAATGAAGCGTGTGACATAGCGGGTTTCAAGGCTTTGCTGACATTCCCAATAGGATCGGACCACAAAAGCTAGTCAGAGTCATCAACAGCGCCAAGGACTCTATGATCACGAGAAAGCCGACCGATTTCGCGATACGAACTCCTCGACGGCCCAGAATGATTCGAGGCCATTCTCACACAACCTCAAAGGGAGAGCTTGGAGCGCCACCCTATTCCCAGCTTCCCACGAAGCCAAATTTCCAGGCGGAGCTACCTTCCACATCCAGTCTGGGTGGCAAGACATCCGACACTGAAATGCCAGGCGAGAACCCGGAAGAAGAGGTCAACGACCCCGAAACACCGATGCCGTCAAGCCGCAAAGCGTCTCTCAACATTCACGGAGATCCGTCTGGGCAAGTTGTATTGTTGGTAGAAGACAACGACATCAACATGAGAGTAAGTCTCCGCCTTGCGCAGGGCCCAGTAGACCGCACTGCTTCCAAGCTTCCCAAACGACAAACAACCCTCCGCCCCGAACCACTTGAGCCCATGCTGACGAGTCACCCCTCACAGCTCCTCGTAGCCCTGATGAAGAAAATCAACATGCCGTGCGAAAAAGCCGCCAACGGCCTCGAAGCGCTTGAGGCATACCAAGCCGCTCCCCTGCAGTACTTCCTCGTGCTCATGGACATGAACATGCCCGTCATGGACGGTTTCGAAGCCACGCTGAAAATCCGCGAGCTCGAGCGCAAACTCAAGATCCGCAAGGTCCAAATCGCCGCTATCACCGGCGTCACGAATGCGGAGGCCAAGAAGAATGCAGAACACGCTGGCGTGAACAAGTATGTCACTAAGCCGGTGAGGATGAAGGATTTGACGGCTTTGATCGATGAGATGCAGGAGTTGTGAGGGGTGGTGTGGGTTTGGTCCCTTTTCTTGCCCTGGAGGTTTTTCTTTTTCTCTCTTTTTTTTCTTTCGTTCGCTATTGCCCGGTTCGAACTACGCATATATACCCCCGGAATTTCAATTTTTGGTTTTGGCACAGGCATGTTCGTTTCCGTTTTTTCTCCTTTTCATCGGTAATTCACAAGCATCAGAGAAGAAGTACGCAGCGAAGAATGAACAAACAAGAAACATCGAGAAAAAGATGGTTCGAAATACCAAAAGCCACATATGGCTATTCATAATCCCTCATCTACTAATACACCATGATAAGCCACTTCAACTCCACCTCACAGGAAAAGAAAACACCAACAAACTCCCTTCTTCGCCCCTTCACTCCCGAAACCCAACCCCCACCCACCTCGTCCTCAAAAGCAAACTACTAGCCACAACCGTCACACTGCTCAGCGCCATCGCAAGCGCAGCCCAAGCCGGATCAAGCCTCACATGCCCTCCACCGCCCGTGCGAACCGGATAAAGAACTCCCGCGGCAACCGGCAGCGCGACAAGATTGTACAGCGCCGCCCAGAAAAAATTTAACACCACGCGCCGGAAAACCACGCGGCTGAGGGAAATCAGCGTCGTCACGCCGCGGAGATCGGTCATGAGAATGAATGACGCGGATTGCACGGCGATGTCCGAGCCGGACGCTATGGCTATCCCGATGTCTGCCACGGCGAGCGCGGGCGCGTCGTTGATCCCGTCCCCGACCATGGCGATTGTGGCGCGGGTTCGTTTGGGGTTCAGGGCGTGCTGGAAACCCATGCCGCGGCGCGGTTGGAGGGATTTCTGAAGGTAGGTGATTTTGCTGGCTTTCTCGGCGGGCAGCACGCCTGCTATGATGTTTTCGGGGTGGATTCCTACTTGGCGACCCACGGCGTTGGCGGTTTTGGGGTTGTCGCCTGACAGCATCCAGACTTCTATGCCGCGGGTTTGCAGGGCGGAGACGACTTCGTTGGCTTCGGGGCGGAGGGGGTCGGAGGCGCTGAGGATTGCTGTGAGGGTCCATTGGGTGGATGGCGTGCGGGTTGAGAGGAGGATGATGGAGTTTCCGGCGGATTTCCAGGTGGTCAGGAGGTCGTCTGCTGCAGCGGGGATGGGCACGCTGTAGTCTTGCATTAGGCGCTCGTTGCCGACTAGGACTTCGTGAGAGGTTTGGGAGCTGTCGTGGGGCAGGGAAAAGGTTGCTTTTAGGCCTTTGCCTGCGATCTCGTCTGCGGCTGAGACTACGATTGCTGAAGTGCATCCTTCGGATGTCGAGAAGTTCACTGCAGCTCGGGCGAGGGGATGTTCGCTGTTTTCCTCGACGCTCTTGAGAACGCCGAGAACAGTCGCTCGGTCAAGACCGGCTTCGCTGGAGAAAATGGCGTGTTCGACGATTTTGGGCTCGACGCCTTCAGTCAGTGTGCCAGTTTTGTCGAAAACGACGGCATCGAGGGTGCTTGCTTCTTGGAATGCCTCGCCGCCTCCTTTGACGAGTATGCCACGTTTAGCTGCGAGACCTCCACCGACGAACAAGGCTGTGGGAGCTGCCAGGCCAAGACCACAAGGGCAAGCGATGACGAAAACGGCAATGGCAAATTGTAATGACCAGAAGGGCCAGCCTCCGACATTGTTGTCTAGGTAGCTTCTAGGGAGTGCCCCGGAAAGGCCGAGAGCCAGCCAGACGGTCCAAGTCACGATGGCGATAAGTACAACCACTGGTACGAAGTATGCCGTGAGAAGATCCGCGATGCGCTCCATCGGTGCTCGCTTGGATTGACCCTCACGTACAACGGAAATGATTGCATCCAACATCGAAGCGCCCGCCGGTCCGGTAACTCGAATCGTCACAGCGCCACCTTTGTTGATAGTTCCAGAGAAAACCTTGTCATCTTTCACCTTGTGAACAGCCCGAGACTCGCCAGTAAGACTCGACTCGTCGAAACTGCCAGCCTCATCTAGCAAAACTCCATCGCAGGGAGGACTTGAGCCGTGAGCGATTCTAACCATGTCGCCGACGTCGATGAGATCCACGTTTACTTTCTCTACACTCGATGCATCCTCGCCGTCTTTCGATGTCACCAGATTCGCTTCCGTGGGTCGCAGATTTCCCAGAGCGGAGACGGCATCGCCTGATTTGGCTTTCATGCGCGCCTCTGCCAAGCGGCCGAGGAGAAGGAACATGGTAAGGAAAACCACTGAATCGAAATACGACTGCTTCGAGCTTCCGATGAGATCTTCTGAAGGGTTTGACGCAGCGATGATCAACTCTGTCAGAGAGGAGAAGTACGCAATCGTCGTTCCCAAGCTGATAAGCATGTTCATGCTGCCGAAGCGGTAGAAGCGTTTGGCGATTGGGATGGGGCTGCGAGGTCGCCAGAGTGAGTAGATTTCCTTGATCATGCGTCTGTGGAAATGATCCGTCGCGAAGAGATAGACTGGTGTTGCCATGGCGAAGGTCGCCCATTCGGCTCGACTGACGCCGTGTACATGATGCATGAGGTACATGTACCCAGGATCGTGCTTGGAGACGAGGTTCATGTATACGACGCCGATGATGAGTGTTGGAATTGCTGTGATGACTGAGAGAAGTGCGCGTAGGAAAATTGATTTTTGCTCTTTCGCGAGCATTTCTCGGGAGCGCTGCTCGACTGAGGTTGGTTTGTGAATTGTGACTTTGAAGGATGGATCGAGGGAGCTGATGTCGTTTAGGATGCGTCGGATTGTCAATTTTGGCGCTTGGGGCGTGTATGTTATGGTGAGGATTGGTGTTTCCAGGGTTGGCTGGTGCTGGATTTCGACTTTCATTTTTAGGACTTCTTCGATCACGCGCTTGGGACAGCGTGCGCAGTGCATGCCGATGATTTGAATTGATACTGTTCGAGGTGCGGTGTCTTCAGACTTGTCTTTGGCTTCGACGGGTTTGCGATCGGTGGCCAGCACCTGTTGGATTTCGATGAGTTGGGCATCGTATCCTGCATCTTCGACCGTGTCCACCAATGTCTTAGCAACAGCATCTGCATCATCGGCTCGGAAGTGCACATTCGCACTATGACCGATCAAAGAAACATCAGCTCGATCGACGCCTGAAAGTCCCAATAGAGCCTTCGTAACATTCCCCACGCAGGAACTACAAGTCATCCCCTCAACGGACAGCGTCGCCACGAAAACCGGCGTGGCATCTCTCGAATCGTCCACAATGACATCGTCAAGATTCCCTTGCGAGCCGGAAGAAACAGCACACATTTGGCAATTGGCGTCATGCAACAACCGCGACGTCTCATCGACCTGCGAATGTCGTCTGGGCTCCCATCTCCGCACAGCAGCTTCCAGAAGCGCGTCGCGAGATGATGAAAAAGGATATCCGTCGTTGAAAGTCGGGTCGGCGATGATATCGAAAATTTCGTAACCGGCCGATGAGAGGAGCTCGCTTATTGACTGTGCGGTAATGTCCCTTCCATGTGCGATTGTGATGACGTGGTTGATATATGAGAAATCCGAAATGCTGGCCGTAGAGTCCAGGCCGTCAATGAGAGAGGTGATATGGCTGATGCAAGTCGGGCAGTGTAAATTCGGGATGAGGAAGGAGGTTTTAAATGGTGTTGTCGTTGTTACTGCCGGAATGGCAGTGACTTCTGACCTTCGTAGAGACATCTTGCTGTTTTGATGGACCTGCCCGTCTGGGAGGTGTGGTTGCGGCCGGGGTTGAACGAGGTGTGACTGTCACTTTTTGTGTTTGCTGGAGGCAGGGATTATATGTAGTAGTAACTAGCGGAGAGTTGTTTTCGCCGTGCGTTCCCACACAATAGGCTTTGGCACTTTTTCCAGGCACAAAACGCGCAAAGTTGCTCAGATGGCGAGGGAAGTTTGTTGATAAATTTGCGGGCGAGAGGTGGCGAGGATGTGGTTTTGTAGACATACTTCTTGACTCATCCGCACAAAGAACGCAGGCGCTACGCGGCTTAGTTCTTGAGCTTATTCTTCTTAACTTCCACCTACGTGAATCCATCACTTTCTTCCAAGTTAGAAAGTACAAAGAACATTACTAATATTGGAAGAGGAAAGAAAAGAAGAAATATCTTTCGCATCTACCATTGCAATTTCATCCAAATCCCAAATATACCTTACCTAGGCAAAAACCAAAAGGGGAAAGGAACCAACCTCACAATGCAACCGTCACGCCTTTGCAGAGGCGCCACTCCACCAAAGTCCATATTATCAACCAAAAGACCAACATCGATAACTAAAACACCCCTCCAACGCCACCCCTCAACCACAGCACTTTCAAGAAACAACGTCCCATCTCGCCAACAAAGCACCACAACCACCACCCTAACCCCCCTCTCCCTCACCTTCTGGAAATGCCGCCACACCTGGTCGCGAGCAATGATAAACACCACCCGCTGCCTCATAGGCTGTTCCCTCGGCGACCTCTCAACTATGTACTACCTAATGACCTACCACCCGTCAATGAGCACGGCGGCGTCAATGGGGTTGTCCAGTGAGTAACTCCCACCTTACTTTATCTTATCTTACCTTGCCTTGTCGTATCTTGATACGGTCCTCGCCCATCCATCAAGAAAAGGGAAGAGGAAAAAGAGAGAAAAAGACACATTTCAAGTAATCGCCATACCAACCCAATACTAACATCGCATGCCACAACCAGTGACAGCAGGAATCTCCACCTCCATCGCTCTCGAAACCCTCCTCCTCCGCCTCGGCAAAGACGCCCTCTCCTGGTCTCACGCTCTCAAAACCGCCTGCGGAATGAGTCTGTTCTCCATGCTGGCGATGGAAGTCACCGAAAACGCCGTGACGTTGTCTCTCATGGGGACTGGTGCAGAGGGAGGCATGATGAGTCCCTCGCAGGCGGGATTCTGGGGCGTGATGGCGGTTTCCATGGCGGCGGGGTGGGCGGCGCCGTTGCCTTGGAATTATTGGAGGTTGAGGGCGTTGGGGAAGGGGTGTCATTGAGGGGGGAGTTTGGGGTCTGGGGGTCTGCTTAGGGGTCTGAGAGTTTGATGATGTAGAATACATGTATAAATACCATGATGTTGGGATTCCGGGGGATTTCGGAGTATTTGTGCTCATCAGCTGGATACAGACAAGAAAACTCCACTTACCATGAAGGAACAATCGACAGGTCAAATGTCGTGAAAATCGTGATATTATGCAGAATACATAAATTCTCCAAGTAAGTAACAACTCAAACAGAAAACCGGGTATCCTCCCTTCTGCAAGCGCCCAAAACGACCAGTGCTAATATCTGCAAGAGAAAAAGAAAACTTTTCCAACCCTCATCGTGGCTCCTCATCATCATGAATCTCCCAACCCACCCTCTCTGCCCTCCGCTCCTCCATGCGCATGCGCATGCGTAGGAATTTCATGCGCGAAAGTGCTCGTCGGGCTCACATTGCGAGTACTGCCGCCAGTCATGCTAGAACTGGGACTGCTCTCGGGCGAGACGATGTAGAGGTCCGGGTAGCGGCCGAGGAACATGCGGCTCCAGTAAGGGATTGAGGGGATTTTGACGGAGGCGAGGGAGGAGTCGTAGTTGGGGAATTTCTCGTAGCTGGCTTTCTCTTCGGGCATGTAGAGGTCGTGGCGCTTGACGTCGACGTACGAGGTGTAGCGCGGGATGGGCTTGCGGGTGACGCGGTGTTTGTCGAAGTTTTCATCTAGAGGACTGTGTTAGTCTTCTGTGCTAGTTGTGGTGCTGGTGAAGGCAGGAGATTGATTATCAAGCGAGACTTACCTTTGTCTAGCCAAGCGCAGAGGTCCTTTTGGGAAGATGTTTGTAACCCACCTCGATACTTGTACAGTAAGATGGGAGTTTCGTCGAGCTCGTCGAGACTGTACTTTTCCGAAGCGCTACTGCTGGAGGTGTGGGTGGAGTCTGTCAAGCCGGTCTTGTCACTTCGCTCCAGCGAGGCAGTTTCTATGGCAGGTGTGGTGGTAGCCATGGCCAGCAGCGGTATAGCGTTGGGAAGGCGAGTGAGTGATTTGTAAGGGCTAGGACGGTATTGGAGTCCGTCGAGCGGGGTGTTTTGATGGATATGTGATAATGGCTTGGGGAGTTCTTGAGCGCGTATGGACGGCGAGTGAGACAAGCGTGTGTGATGGTGGATCAGGGAATCAGGTGTGGTGGGAGGAGGTGGAGAAATGAATGGTGTGAATCAGACAGGGCCAAGCACAGGGATTAACCGGGATTAGAGAGTGAGCTGGTCGGAGATGGCCTTTGTTTGTTGGGAGTGATTGATGTTTGTTTGCCACAGGTTATGGTTGGCGGTAGTGATGGCGGTGGTGGTGGTGGAAGATGCTGGCTACTGGGCTGTGTTGGTTCCAGTCCGACATCAGCACATGTGACTGCGCCCATTCGGCTTTCGTCATCGCTCCCGTTACGCTAGTCAATTTCGGGCATTGCTCTCTCTCTCTCCCTCTCTCTCTTCAGGACTCTCACCATGGAACAAAGAAAGACGCACCAAACACTGCTGTAACACAACAGCTCGATTGGAACAAGACATCAGGCATGCTCCCATCCCGTATGAGTCACAAGTGCTTGACTTCTCCCGTAGCAATCACGGAGAGCGGCAATGGTACTTGACCAATCACGACCAGCATCACATCTCTCAATGCCGCTCGCACTCGCTAAGGAATCAGGATGTGGCGAGGGGGAAAGCCGGCAAAGGGCTGACTGGCGCGATCCATCGGCCAACGCCTTCGATCGAGAGACAGACGTTCTTGCATAACCTCAGGCAGTCTGTTCGAAAATATACCTGCCCCTGCAGATAATTGCACAGAGAGAGGCGCAAGTCTGGATCGGGTTCCTGAACACAGGCTCGGCACGTTGTGGAGCCGCGACACTATCTGTAGTAGTAAGTTTAGGACTAACGACTCCAGGTAGAAACAATGCGGGCGCGCGGGCTGTGTCCACATGAGCATGAGCCCATGCCTTGCGCTGCCTCCTCTTGCCTGATCGCTGCTGCTGGGAAGACAGTCACGCGTTTCATACCAACACCTCACACTACATCCCTCACCTGTACCTCTGTTCTGACTTCCCAACAATCACATAAACCATAGCGCCACACACTCTCTCTGTACAAAGGAATCTCAATCACTTTTCCCTCGCCCGTCCATCCCATACCACCGGATATTCTTCCTCACTCATTCCTCCGTGTGAGGCCTCCCTCTATTCCGGTCACCATACCCTCCATCACTACTTATCCGCCCTCGGGGCGCTTTGTAGCGGCCCTTCTTCAGTCATCCTCACTGCTGTCATCTTGTTTCAGCGACATCGTATCACACGTATAAGAGACAATCGGCTTGGAATATTCGGCTGAAATAACGGACCAATTACTACCTCCAAATATATACTACAGGCCCTCCCAGAGCCAAAAGGACTGCCTTCACCAAACACCTGCCCAATCTTCCCTCTACACTGGCATCCTGGATTCCCTCCCAGCAACCCCTTGGGGGTTCCTACGCTCCGACGAGGCCCGGCCAAGCGAGCCGATGGATGACAGCCTAGCCTCGCTCGCGCCACCGGCACCTTTGACAGCTGCAAATCTACACTCCTCTCGAAGCTCTAGCAGAATACGGAGAGCCGAAACCAGCGATTCCGACAAGGCGGGCAGGAGATGGGCGAGAGAGGTGGATGATGCGTGGGACGCTTGTATTTTGACGCTCGATGGAGGTGGAATCAGAGGATACAGCAGTTTGCTGATATTGAAGGCTTTGATGCATGAGATTTGGATATGGGAAGAGAAATTGGAGAAAGAGGAATATGAGGAAGCTTTAAAGCAGTCATCGAGAAGAGATTCGGGAAACAACACACGGGAAGGTCGAAGGCGAGATGGAGAGAATATCCCACCTGGAGCACTCGAGCAAGACAACGCGACAGCACCCGAAAGCAAACGCAAGGCTTTTGTTGAAGAGGAATTGCTCCCTTGTCACTACTTCGACTTCATGTACGGCACATCAACAGGCGGACTAATCGCAACAATGCTCGGACGTCTCCGCATGACAACCACCGAATGCCTCGAAATCTACCGAAGCGTAGGAAACGAGCTCTTCGGCAAGAAAAAAAGTAGCCTCCCCTTGGTAACAAAATACTACCACGAGCCCCTCGAGCGCGCCGTGCAAGAAATCGTCGCCAGCCGCTGCCACGAGCACGAAAACTGCACGGGCAAAGAAGACATGCACCCCATCGACACACCACAAGGTCCACAACCGCCTCCCTCAACAGCAACAGACGAAGAAGACCCGGTCCCCTTCTCCATCTCCAAACCACGCGTCTGCCAATCCTGCTGCCTAACCGCAACCCACGACCAAAACCTCTCCGAAGCCTACCTCCTCCGTACCTACCCACACTACTACTCCGCCAATGCCCCCAACTGGATAACCCGCTACAACGAAGGCGCCGACCCCCTTGCCATCTGGCAAGTCACGCGCGCCACCTCCGCGGCCCCCTTCTACTTCAAAATGCTCGAAGTCCCGCTCCCCCAAAACCAAACCCGCTCCTTCAAAGACGGCGGCATCCGCGAAAACAACCCCTCCGGCGCCGCCCTCTCCGAATTCCACTCCCTCTACGCCGACCAAGCAGACTCCCCCGCCCTCCTCCTAAGCATCGGCACCGGTCGCCCAGACTCCTCCCACGACGGCTTCGCGGCTTCCTGGCCGGGCCCCTTCGGCAACATTCCGTTCATCCGCACCGCGCTGGAGAAGCGCGCCGTCCTCCAAAACTTGCTCATCAAATACACCGAGGGCGAAAAGCAACACGCGCAAATGCGCGAGCACGCCCGCGGCGAGCATACGTGGTACAAACGCCTCAACGTCTCCGACGGCTTGCAGGACATGGCTCTCGACGACTGGGTCAAGGGCGACTGGCAGGGACAGAAGGACGTTGCTGGCGGAGCGAGTTTGACGCGCATGGAGAGGGTTACGGAGGCTTATTTGGGGAGGGAGTTTGATCCGAAAATCGACAGTTATGCCCCGCCCAGTGTCATGTTGCAGCAGGCGGCGGAGAAACTCGTGCGACAGAGGCGGGCGAGGGAGGTGGAGGGGGGTGAGAGGTGGGGGGTTTTCGTCGGGAGGGATTTGCATAGGGGTGCTGGTGAGGCGGAGAACGCTTGTGTGAGCTGATTTTTGAGCCATCGCGAGGGGAAGCTTTGGTGATGTTGGTGGGTTTGCTGGGTGCCTGTGCTGGAAGAGAGAGAGAGAAAAGCAGCTTTGGGATGCATTTTGTTACGAGTATGATGGGTAAGGTTAGAATATACATTACGCTTAGCATTTTCTCGTAGTTCGGTAGGGCGGGATTGAATCGCATTGCAGTGAATGCCGTCGTCAAATATGGTTTGCAAAGCTCAAAATTCCATGATCTTGGACGATGAATGAGTCGAACTTTAAGGTACCTTAGGTATGAATGCCCACCTGCCTAGGTACCTGGTCCACATTCCTCGATTATCGATCGAGTGTTTATGATCAAAGGGCCTCTGGAGAAAACACCTAAGCGGAATCAATTTCCACATACCCTGGAAACTATGTTAGAGCTTCTCTTTCGTTCTTTAGCTCTAAGTTATATACCTACCTAATCTTTCATCACTATCACTTTTATACAGTGCATAGTAAATGCCTTAGCAGATGAGTCATCAGCCACAACAATTCTAACTTATCCGTAAGGTACCTGCCTAGGCAGACAAACAAACAAACAAACAAGCGGACTAACTCTCCCCCGACGGATCTTGTCCACTGCCCACTATCACCGGCTCCGTTTCCAAAAGTCCAGAGGCTGAGAGTATCAGATGGAATCGCCTCATGCAGGAGATAGTGGTTTGCTTACAATCTCACCCCAAGACTAGATCTCTCTTGAAGCACGCAAACCCCAAGCTCAAGTCTAATCGTCAGCTGCCCAGACGGACTGCACGCCTGACAAATCCAGAATCCCATGCGCCAGACTTTCGACGAACCCCAAACCTTGCGAATCCTTTTGTTCACTTCACCCTTTCAGCTGAGAGCATCCGAGCGCCTCTTCGTTTAGGGATTGCGTTGCGTTGCGTTCGCTTCCTTCGCGTTTTGGCGCTTTGCTTCTTTTGATTGATAATACTGGTGGGTTTTCTGGGAGTTCCTTGCATAAGCGTGTTTGATTATGCATTTCATTTATCTATTGTGCAGCGTCAGGTGCTGGATGGGAGGGGAGGGGATTTGAGGGATAGGCAAGGTATATATATAAACTGGTCTGTCTGTCAGCATTGCTTCCGCTCATCCTCCCTTTTCTCTGTCGATTTCGTTCAATCTTGCATTGACGTTGCATCTTCGTCGCTGAAATAAGAACAACTACTACCTACCTAGACAAGACCACCTCGCCCAAACAGCTCTACAAACAACACAAACCACCACCACCATGTCAAACGACCTCATCCTCCTAACCGGCGCCACTGGCTTCGTAGGCTTCGCCACCCTCCGCGCCGCCCTCTCCCACGGCTACAACGTCCGCGCCGCCGTCCGCAGCGAAGCAAAAGCAGACCTCATCCGCACCAACCCGACGCTCAAATCCATCTCCCCCTCCCAACTAACCTTCACGATCGTCCCCGACTTCCTCGCCGAAGGCGCCTTCGACGAAGCCGTCAAAGACGTCAAATACATCCTGCACGTCGCCTCTCCGATCCCCGACCCCAACATCCCCGCCGACGCCGACCTCGACGCCCTCTTCATCCAGCCCGCCATCCAAGGAACGCTAGGAATCTACCGCTCCGCGCAACGCGCCGGCACCGTGAAGCGAATCATCGTCACCTCCTCCGGGGCCTCCATAGTGCCCCTCACGGCAATGCTGGACCCCTCCTCCCCGGAAGCGGCAGCCACTTACTCGCCGGAACACCGCGCCGACCCCCTTCCGTCGCCGTACATGAACAACCCGCAAGTGGCGTACAACGCCTCCAAGATCCTGGCCCTCAAGCACGCGGAGGAGTTCGTCGCGAGCGAGAAGCCTTCCTTCGACGCCATTCACATCCATCCCGTGGTCGTGCTGGGGCGCGATGAGTTGAATCTCAAGGCGGCGGATGTCAATCGCGGCTCGAATGCTTTTGCGCTTGGTCCGGTGCTTGGTACGCCGAATCCGACGCCGTTTCCTATTGCCGTCACGCATATCGATGATGTTGCGCTGGCGCATGTGCGCGCGCTGGACGAGAAGGTCCAGGGGAATCAGAGTTTCTTGCTCTCTAACACGGGCGAAGAGGGGTATAGCGTAAGTCTTCCGAGCGATATCTCCCCTGTCCTGCTCTCTCCTCACCTCGACTCAAACGAAGAGAAAATCAAACCCCGAAACTGACAAATCCGCACAGTGGGAAGACACCAAAGCCGTCGCGGCAAAACACTTCCCCGCCGCCGTCGAGAGCGGCTTGCTCCCTAACAACGCCACGCTGGAAGGCTTCGCCATCAAGGGCGATCCGAGCAAGACGGAGAGGGTGCTGGGGATCAAGCCCAAGTCTTTCGAGGATATGTTGGTCGATCTTATTGGGCAATATGTCGAGCTTGCTGAGAAGGAGAGGAAGGAGGGCGGCGCTTAAGGGGAAGGGGGTTGTTGGATGGCCGCTCATCGGTGGCGAGATATTTTGCTTTTGAGTGCACCGTAGTCGGAGGAAAGCTGTCGTTGAATCAAACGTGAAGTTTATGACTGTGAGAGTCCCTTTGTTTTGTTTGATAATTCAATGCGCTTTCGTTCTTACGGGTCGTTGGCGGGATCGGAATATTGGCTCTTACCCTTGAATTTGGGGAGTTGAGCTTTTTGCCGTTACCACTACCACGCTCTCGTTCACTCCCTTGCAGCAATTCGTCTTTGAATCTGAGAGGAGAAAAAACTACAATCTGTAACCCTCAAGCATCCGACCCACTATTGTACTCCTCCTCCCCATCCTCCCCATCCTTCAAAACCTTGACACTCACGTCCCCCTTCGAATAAACTCTCAGCCCCAGCACAAGAAGGGCGTTCCACGGGTCGCCGTTGAAACAATCCAGAGGAGCGATGGCAGATGAGGAATTCCGAATTTTGGCGCGAGGGCGGGAGCGTAGGAAGGGATTGCCTTCTTCTGAGTCGGAGGATGACGAGGAGGAGGAACTTGAGGAGGATGTGTAGGCGGGGCCGTCGCTATTTCTTGCATGTTAGCCTGGTGTGGTACAGGAACTGTATTGGGTGTTGTTGTGATGTGCGAAGTTCGTGGGGTGAAAATTTCGTGGGGAATGTTCACTTACATGTCCGAATCCCAAGGGAAATCATCATCGTGCAGAGACGAAATTGGGGATGGTGGCGCTGTCAGGGAGGGATTGCCGAATCCATTCCAGGGACTGGGTCGTTCGATTACCACTTGTGAGAAAGGGTCGTGAGTGGTGATGCTTGTTCGGGGAAGTTTGTTGGTGGTGCGTTCGAGGGTTAGGGAGGTCATATCTTTTGTGAGAGCTTCAAAGGGGGGTTGAGGGGTATTTGTTGGTGAGGCAGGTGATTCGGAGGGGCTGATTGATGGAGGCTCGTCGGTGTTTGGGGTTGGGTTTTGGTTTTGATCTTGGTCGGGTGGGTTGGCTGTGGTGGCGTTTTCTGTGTTATTAGGGGAAGGAGAGTTGTTGTCGGAGGGCGGCTGTGAGGGTTCTTCGGCAGGTTCTGTTGGAGCTGCGCCTCCTTCGGTGACGGGTGTGTTGATCTTGTTGTCGGGGGCCTGTTGGGGCGTTTGCTCGTTGCTCAAATCGCCGACATTGACTATATCGCTGGATGTCACGTCGCTACTCTTCGTCGAGACAGTCTTTTCAGCGACGACCTCTGACTGATCTTCAGCAGAGAGTTCCAGCGCCTTGCTTTTGTTCTTTGCTTTCTTTCTTGCCTTATCAGCCTTCACCTTCTCTTTTCTTTCTCGCTTCTCCCGTTCGGCCTTTTGCTTCTTCTTCTCCTTCATCGCATCAGCAATTCTTTGCCTTCTCAATCTCTCCCTCGCTCGATTTTTCATATTGATCTCTCTGGCCTTTTTCGATTGCTTCTTAGTTTGCGCCCTCCCATCGTCACGGAGACTCTTCTCATGCGCTTTCTCCATTGCCCTGAGATTGCCTTTGGTCTGCGCGTAATCGAATCTGCGGCCAACATCCAGCAGCTTCTCCTTCCGGTCCAGAGCATACTTATGAATGGCCTCCGCAGCGGTCGGTGATGTAGTTCGCACAGCTGTGACCTTGAAGATGACGCTATACTTCCCAGGTTCCATGTCGTCGAGCTCGGCGGATACAGAGCGTGTGAAAACTGCTCCATTGCCGGAGTTGTGCATACTGCGAATCAAGTAGTGTTTGGAACCTTCCTTGTAGACGCGGAAGTGCAGAGAGTAGACGAAACGACCAACAAGGCCATCGAAGTACCTGGGGTCCGGCTGGGAGAGAACGATGACAAGAGGACCGCGCTCATTGAGCGTAATCTCAAATCTGGTGTCGAGGTAGTCCACAGTCCAGGGGACGTTGACGCACGTCCACTGTTGTGCAACTTTCCATTCTTTGGTGAAAAGCCGTACCCTGTTGATGTGATGGAAGTGCTTGAGGAAGTCTTTGTATGAAATCCAGAAGATCCCATCATCGCCAAAGGTGTGCTCTAGCTTGATCATCAGCTCTGGCGTCCACTTCTTGCTGCCATCGCTCCAGTCGCCCTCCCATTCCACTTCACCCCAGGGATTCCGAAGTTTGAGGAGCTTTAGATCGCCGTCTTCGTATGTGCGTAGAACAGTGTATGCGTGGCCGCCTACAAATCCTTTCGAAGACGTTGGCTGTGTACCACCGCCGAACAGGTATTTCTCATTGACTTGACTCAGCTGCTCTCGCCAGAAACGTTCCTTGTCCATGATATCTTCTGGATTGATGACGACTGCCACGCCACCAGTGAGATCCTCAATTGCTTCGCTTGCCGATCCTCCTTCGATGGCAAAGTAGTCTCCATGAGCTTTTGCGTATGCCTTCTCGATGAGAGGTAGCCAGGTCTCGTCGGATTTGCAGTGAGAGAAGTATAAGGCTTTGCCACCACGTTGGAGGGTTTCCTTTAGCTTCTCCTCATCGTGCTGCAAAGATGTTCCTTCTTTCTTCTCGCGATGCCAATCTCGGACGATACTGATGTCGTCGTCATCGCCTACGCGCATGTAGAGCTTGTCGTCGATGACTTCGTATATCCACTCCCCGTCTAATGTAGCTTGTCAGTGAGCAGCAATTCGGACCCTCACGGATTCACATTCACTTGCCTCGATAGAAGACAAATCCGTACACACCAATCTTCTCGTCTCTTGCCACACAGACATCCTCAATCAGCTCCTTCTTCGCACTGATAGCCATGAGAGCCGCCAAGAACCAACAATCACCGCCGCTGCCTTGATGAACGTCAGTAGGCGTGGCGCCATCTATGAAGAACTGCGGGTTGTCAAAAATATCTTCGACGCGTTTGACCCACGGTGGTGCATCGACATCCTCTACTGCATCGGGATACAACCCCGTCAAGCTCTTGAAGCAGTACGGGGTCGCCTCGGGGTTGAACATGGCATCTCTGTATTTCTGATTCAACCGCTTGCACTCTTCAACTATAGCAGCAACTTTGGCACGACACTGTGCTGTCGCTTGCTCCCAAGATGTCGCAGCATCCTCTTTGACTTTCAGCCCTTCAGCTACAGGACCTGTGGCGAGTTCGATCTTTTCTTCTTCAAGCTTTCGGGCTGCTCGCGAGACTCTCTTCGCTCGCCTAGGCTGCACAGACAGAAACCGATCCCAGGCTTGGTAGAAATAGTCTGTCTTTGTCGCGTTTGGATCTACAGCGGGGAGATTGAGAAGATCCGATGGTGGAGGTGGAGGGCGTGGGTCGCGAATGATTCTGACCGGGAAAGGTAATGGCTGTGGTGGCTCTGGCTCCGCCATGCCGGTCCGTATGGTAGAGAAGCCTGACTTCATGATGTTTGATATTTGATGTGTTTCACTTGAGCATGGGGAAAATTGACGGCAGTGTGACGATGCAGGGTGGTTTGAGCTTATATGTGCAGGATGGGCAGATCGAACGGTGCGTGGTGTGGTGCGTACCGTTCTGCGTGACACACCATCAGCTTGCAGTCAGTGTCTGCAGCTTGCCGCCGCCGCATTTCGGGGTGCAGAGTAGTACGGTGGAGTTCATTCGAGCACCCAGGTTCCTGACCTGCTATTTCGATGAGTACCGGCATACTTGACTGCGGTCAGCTAGGACCGAAGGCCGATGATGAGATGAAGATTGAACGCTTGATTGGTGCCTGCTGGTAGGCACATGCTAGTAGTCACCAGCACCGGTGAAGCCTCGACACGGCTGAGGATGTACATGAGCGCGGCAAATGTGAGTGGTGGCGTGCGCATGCTGGCAGGTGAGGCTGACATGAGTTTTGCCTTGTTTTGATGCAGCATCTGCATCCGGTGCTTGGGCATGGAGGCACTCTATGCTGAGAGGCACCGAAGATTACCGGTCTCCACTAGTAGCAGCCTCGATTTACGATGCGATGGGGAGGGAGCATTTTGCATTGACCGTAGGATTCGGGTTCTGATGTGGCGAAGAATGTACAATGTGGCATGATTGTAGCGAAAGCACGCTGAAGAGATCATGTTCAGTCTTGGATGAGTTTGGGGAGGCGTCGCTTTGGGCTTGACACGGTGGGCTCAGCGGCAGAACACCACCTCGCCATGACCTCCTGCACAGGTCAAGCACATAACAATAACATGTGCGGTGGAGTGATTAGTGACGTTCCTCTGGTATATGCCATATGCCGCACATGTGTACCAACACCACGATACTGGAATCTCCGCGGAAAGCACCGATAAGGCACGCGACCATCGCGTCGCGTCGCAAAGATGGCTGGCATATAGTTCGCATATACAGATCAAGTCTATATTGGCGGCACGACTTTGGACCATATGATCTCCATATCCCCCCGCCGGGTTCAGCCTCCGGACGACTCGGAAGGCTTCTCGAAGTAGGCGAGGCAGGGTCTCTTGAAAGTCCATATTTGTAGTGGCCGGGCCGCTGACTGGTCTGCTGGATTGACCACCAGAGCAAGTATATACCGAATCCTTTATGATAACGGCTGCCAGCATCTATCCCAGCACTCGGTGAAACGGCCGAGCCCAGGGGCCTGTAACACTGCTGTTGGGAATTGCTAGCAAGGCTCTATCATGCGTTTCTTCACAATCGCATGTGGCAGGTTGGCCTCAGGTCGTGTGTGGCTGCATGGCTGCCCAAAGAAATGCGCATCATTTATCAACCGAACCACGCGCTATGGCGTCCTCGATATTGGGAGGATCTGACGAGCGCACTAGCAGCGAAAGAAACGCGGAGACAGGGACGAGAGTACATTCGTCTCAAGGCAAGGTACCAGGAAGTCGCCTGATATCATGATAGCACGAGGTATAGAGGCTTGAGAATATTCTCCCGGGTCGCATGACAGTGGTTCGCATGGTTTGTGATGGTCGCAGATCTTCTGGGTGGGAACACGTTGCTCGCCGCCATTCCAACGTCGACCCGCCACAGCACAGGCTGTCAACAGTAGTGAACCGTCGAATCGCCATTCCATCACAAACAAAGCAGCAGGAAGGAGAGGAACAGCAACATCTCAGCGTCGAAGTAATTTCACATCAGGGGAAACAAAGTACCTTTTTGGGTGGGTGCGATTGGCTCAAGGTGACATGCTTAATCCATGTATGCGACATGCGAACAAGCGCGATAGAGTTCCAAAGTTTCCGGCTCCTTGAGAAGAAGGCTTCAACCTTGGGGCATATCTAGCGAACAGCTTTACCTTATTATTAGGTGTGTTGCTCTGGTGTGATACGAATTGGTCTAGAATAGGGGTAGGAAGGAGTGCTACTCGAATCAGCGTGCTAGAGGATGTACACATGTACCTGAGCAGCGGACAACTGCCGGCGATCGTGCAGTAATAGATAGATGGTGTTACGCAGAGGTAGTCAGAACAGCTAGAATAGCTATCAATTGAATTGTTTAGGATCAACCGTGATATTCCGCAAAAGACATGTCAACACTATGAAAGCAATCATGAAGCAAAGACGGGTTTTGTCGAACATCATACCACCATCAACAACAACACCACCACAGAAAGAATGTCGTGATGATCCCCTGCCTTCTCTCCAACTAGCCTCGCTAGGCACAGCGTAGCTTCACACCGGTGCCAATATCTCGCCGTAGTCGATCCCCCAACCCAGCACCGGCACCACGACCCACTAATGCTAGCCGCCCCCTGTCACGGTCCCTGAGGGCTTGAAAGTGTGAGACACTCCTCTCCACCTGCACCCAGGCGCCTTCAGAAGAGGGAGAGAGCGAGCCACCAGACATACAGAGTGTTTGGTACCACTCCCATCCGTCTCGCCACGCGAATACCTATACAGCCTTATCCTATACTACTACACCCTATACTATACTATACTGCAACAACGCGCCACCTGCCGACCAACGCCCACCCACCACCCTGCCCGCATCTTCCACGGCCCGCCCTGCATCCTCCATCTCCATCTTTCTCTCTTCCCTGCCAGGGATACCAACCAGCCCTGGACTCGTCTGCGCCCACGCACCGCAACATCCCGATTTCACCACTAACCGACTGCCGCTGCGCTGTATCAGACTGGTCTTTCTTGGGCTACTTGACATCCTCCATCTAGCCACTTGACCAAGGACGAGACGAAACAGCCATTGACTCCTGGCTCCCGACCCTTATCGCGACCTCACATTCTGCACAGGCCACATCCACATTGGTCACCGACAAGAGGAGGATATCAATCAAAACACCACGAGCGTAAACATATCTACTGTAGCTATGGACGTTGTTGCGCCGCAGTGTGGCACATCCACCAAGCTTTAAGCCCGTGGTCGCACGACAGCATCGGAAAGCCGCAGTCGCACCTGTCGACCGTATCACTCTGTAGGCGAGAAGAACCGCTCGCTCACTGGCTGCCGCAACACTCAGCCTGTCGCCGACAGCAAGCCGTGTACCATATTCCTTCTCGAATCAGGCCTTCTGCGCACGCATCACCGCCGCTGGCGCATGAGGAGAGAGCGCGCGCAACGTGTACAGGCGTACCCGTGGTGGGAGTCGTAGGGCTGCAGAAGAGGCGCGTGGTCGTCGACGGCTGTGCATCTGCATCGGTTCTGGAAAGTATACGCCATGAACAACGCCTCTGTCTCAGTGGCTGGTAGCCCAGGCCTTTCTGCTGGATTCAAACACCAGCGCACATCTACGCGCTCAAAGTCTGCCTCCAACTCCTCAGTGGGCACTGTCAAGCGCACAGCGTCGCTGACTTCGCCTAACATCAGCGAGCGCAACCCCGTCCTTCCAATGGGATCGCAGAGTCCCGGTGACACGTCGCTGATCGCCTTGCGCTTGGCTGAAGGCTCGCCTTCGCACAGCAAACGAAGGAGGAGCAGTACACTGGACCCGTCCGAGCGCCCTTCGGATGAGGGCCTGGGCAACCTCAATCGCTGGTCGCAGTCTACCGATGCCAGCGCCTCTTCCCCAAATGCTCGAAGAAAGCGAGCCAGTAGCAGTGCCGCTCTACCCAGCATCCCAGGCCAGCCAATGTCGCCTCCACGAACTTCTCGACAACTCATCGATCACTCTCCAAGAGCGAGCCCGAGCAGGAAGCAAGGCCACATTCTGAGGCAATACTCGCCAGCAGCGAGGCCGGCCAAGGGGCGAAGACAAGTCTCCAACCCTATCAACTATTCCACCACTGCCAAACCTCTTCCTACGCTCTACTCGACGACATCACATACAAGTCGGCACGACACCGAATCTCCTTCCACCTCGCACACAGCGACGCCTTCCACCTCCGGCTTGGCGACTCCCTCAACGTACTCCTCATACAATCAGGATTACTTTGGTGGAGATGCATCCCCCAAATCTAAGAGCAACAAGCCTGCAATGGCGCGCAATATAACAGCCCCCAGTGCCGCATTGAACTATTCGCGATTGCCCCGTTCCGAAGAACTCCAGGAATCTGCACACAGGCGAAGACAATCAGAGATGCTCAGCGCAACGAACGATGTTGGGCGCCCGACAACTGCAGTCGACGCTACCGAAAAATCAGTCGAGCGACGACCCCGAACAAGAGAACGAAACGAGAAAGATAAGAAAGCCATGCTATCGAAAGCGCTCCAAAAGGCGAATACTGCCGTATTGTTGGACAACGCCCAGAATTTTGAAGCGGCGCTGGAGGCATATAGCGACGCTTGTCGGCTGCTGCAAAATGTAATGGATCGTAGCTCTGGTGCTGATGATAAAAGAAAGCTGGAGGCGATCAAGGTCACTTACACTACAAGAATAGAGGAATTGCAGGAGCTGGAAGAAGCCCGCCCACCAACACTACTTGAAAAGGGTTTGCCATCGAGACCGATGAGTGATGATGGCAGTGTGAAAAGCCCGGAGATCGGTGCTTCCAGTCCTGTGGAAGAGTCAAGCGAGCTGATTGAAGAGCCCACGATTATCGAAACGGCAAGGATGACGCGTATTGTTGATGTACCGCAACTGTCATATCCGCTCGGAAACCGGGACAGCTTCTTCTCTAGAACCCTTGCCGATGTTGAACGAGCCGGTCAGAGTAATTCAGCATCCACAAAAGACCAGTCCCTACAACAAGACGCTATTCATGAAGACGACGCTGAACGGATGGATGGCCCAGCTGGCGACAATGCTGTACGACTTTCACCACCGGACAACCCACGTAATACATATATGCCCGCGCCACTCTTACCACGAAAGCAATCTTCTCCGGTCCTCGAATCAGCCGCAGACGCTGAATGGGGCCAGCCACAGCGCGAAGCACCTGCGTACGAAGATGATGAAACTTCCAGGGCCCGCACAGAGAGCAACGCCTCGGTTTCGTGGCTAGACACGATTGACGAGTCTGGCTCATCGTCTCCGTCGGTACATTCAATGTCTTCTAACAATGGCTTGCATCGGAAGCATATCCGGAATGAAAGTGGCGAAACAGATACAGATTTTGATGCAGCATTCGATGCTGCTGTAGAAGCAGCATACAACGAGGGTTTGGAGCCTGACCTCGAGGGGCAGTCCACACGCGAGAACGCTCATGCCCTTGATCGAGAAAAGCCAAAACTGCCTTCGGGTACCAGCTTTGATGAAGGCATATCGCCTAGAGATTTACGAAATGCCAAGGATGAACTGGATGATGACGAAGAAGAGGAACGCATACTGAACGAGTTCACGCAAGACTATGGCCACGGCTTCAACTTTGATCTTCAATCGAAATCGGCCTTACCAAGGCAATCTGATTCCAGTGGTTACTCTAGGAGTACTTGGCAAAGTTCACAAGTGTCCGATCGAAACACTGCTGGTTCATCTTTGTCGACTGTCCCAGAGACTTTACTCTCTGCTCGCTTTTCTGGAAAGCCCGCGAGCGTAGTCTCCTCTGTCAACACTGTGAGGGCTGATGCACCACCGGGTCCACCACCCACCAGCGCCTTGCCTAGACCGCCCAGTGAGAACGAAAATCGGAACTCAACAACAGTTCGAAGTAGGCGCTTGTCTGGGCAGAACCCGAAACAACTTAGAATCGAAACTTCCACTTCACGTCCAGTGAGCCGCAAACGAGCTTCAACATTCCATCACTCTCCCAACGCGTCAATGACAGACGAAGAGCAACGAAATAGGATTTTTGGCAGTGATGTTCTGATTGGCGCTCCTCTCGAGAACTCTGCGTCGGATCCTCAGCCCGAAATCTCACGACCATCTATGGACACGAGAGCACATACGTACCACACTAGCTTGACAACCAACACGGCCTCAAACGATGTAAACGAATCCCAAGAACAACCGGGCGAGATCCGACGGAAGCCAACGCTTACGCGAAACAACAAGTCATTTGCCAGTCTGCGAGACCACCATTATGCATTACCATTACGCGAGGACTCCGATCATACCGCTTCAACGCCAATGAGCGCAACCTTTACGGCATTGAAGACCAAGCACAGTCTGGAGCCTCTCACCTCCCAGCGCTCTCACTTCCCCATCTTGAATACACCAGGCGTTGATGGTCATCTCGTAAATGGTGCCTACCTCTTCGACACGTCGCTTTCCGCCTCGCATGCGCCTTCTTCCCCACGCAGCCCTACAGAGTCCTCTCAACCCGCTGGTCTCGAGCCCTGTCCAGATTCATTCCTCCTACGTCCGTTCTGGCTCATGCGTGCCATTGGATCATCAATTACTCATCCACGCGGCGGCTTTGTCACAACCAAACTATTTGTGCCACGGGATGTTTGGCAGGTTCGTGGCGTCAAGCTCAAGTCGCTTGATGAGAAGATCGCCAACTGCGATCTCCTCACTGCCGCTCTTGGGCGCATTGCCGGTGTGGACACCTACGACGCTGATGCGGTAATGGAAGAGCTGCAAGGATTCGAAGAGGTCATGGAGAGAGTTCAGGCGACCTTGGTTAAGAAACTGGGCTCGGAAGTTGGTGTCCATGGTGCGATGGCCATGTTCAAAGACGCGTCTTCGGGGGCCAACGGCGTTTCTACCAGTACGGCAAGCTCTGATGCTGCCAGTGGTGCTACCGACAAAGCTACAAAGTCCAACTCTGGCAAGTCATATCTCTCATCCTGGCGCAAACTCCGAAACAAGAGCTCTGGCACGCCACTTTCTTCAGGTAGCCATTCTTCCAAAGCCACCGCGAGCATTGCTGCTATGGGTGATCGTGCAGAGCCACAGACAATGGCTTCTGTCCCCATGACAAGCTACATACCTGTTGAGCGTAGAGGCCAGAAGGCCGCGCCAAACCTTAAGAACATCACCTTTGAAGGCCCGCAGAGGGATTACATGGGCAGCCTTGCACGACTGGTGCAGGGTATTGGCATTCTTGGTAAGTCGAATTTTTTCCGCTTTGCTTCGTCACTACCCATGTGCTATTATGAGCCGCCGCTTTGCACATACCGTGCCGTCGGGACGCCCGCACAGCCTCGCCTAGACGTGGCCACGCTCATCCTAGCCGCCGGAGCAGTCCCCCGGCGCTGCTTTACACAAGCAGGCATACCCTGGGTTCAGTGCTTATGCTCGCTTGCACGCGGTGACAAAAGCCCTGATCGTTGCACAAAAATGTCCAGCGCAAAGCAGCGAGGCAGTTCAAGCGATCAGCTTGTAACTCGCTTAAACAGCGCGTTGTTCCAGAACCCCACACATCCCCCACAGCCACTGACGATCTGCCCTCGAACCGACCCACCACTCGTTTTGCAATCAACAATAATAGCCTTTCTCGTAAACAGTATGCTGACGCTCTCTCTTTCTTGCAGACCAAATCGCCCGCCAAGTCGAGGATCCAGGCCTAAAGCACTCGTCGCAGACGCATGTCGGCCTCGAGCTGAGCATCCGCCACGCAGCCGAGTTCTTCGCCTTCTACGTCTGCCGCTTCGTCCTGGCCGACCTTGGCTTGTTGATGGACAAGTTCGTGAAGAAGGGCACGGAGTGGGCTCTTGCTTAAACGAAGTCCCAACATCACTCTCCAAAGGAAGCTTTTAATGCGAGCTTTCAGCTCGCTTCTCTCGTCGCACTGGGGCACATGATGCTACTGCTGCTACGTGTACACCACCGCCCATGGCGGCTTCTCTCCACCGATATCCCTCCAATCCTTTCGCCAAACATGGCATGCTTTTTTATTTTTTGATGAGTCTGTTTTCTATGAACCCGCTGCGACGCAAAATGTGGTTTGAAGACTGCAGGGGGGATGGGAACTGCGGTTTTCCCTTTTTCTTAGTCGGCTTTTTTGCTTTTACCCTTTTGGTGCATTGCGATGATATCCCGAAGGCCCGCTCGTTTCTGCCATTCTCCACCTTTTTTTCTTTTTGCGAAATTTCCTTTCATCGATCAATCCCAGACGAACCCGCACGAAGGGTTTCTCTTTTGTTGTGTCGTCTCGTTTCAGACGAGGGTTGGGATCATTGGGGGAAGGTAGGGCAGTAGATAGATGAGTGCAACTGAAATGGAAAGAAAAAAGATTGGAAGAAAATCTTCGTGGACTTTTTTTTTTCTTGAGATGAGAAATTCATTATTTGGGGATTTATGCACGTATTTCCAATTTTGTTGCTTTAATATGCTCATGAGTGGGGTTTCTTCTCCCATTCCACGCCTAACAAGTATTTGATCTGGCCCAGCCCATTGGAAAAGGAGGAAGGAAGATCGCCGCCCAAAAAGAAACATGAAAATACTACTTCGCTTCCTCGTCCTCCCAGCCCTACATTCTCTCCCCCTTCTCCCTCGAACCCGTCAAACCGCATACAAAATAACGCATTCAAACTTCCTGTCCCATCTATCTTGCAGGGCAGGCGGGCAGGCGACGCGGTCGGGGTTCGTGTTTTTATGGTGTGGAAAGTGGCCAGCATTCGCCAGCAATGTAATCTGCGCGTGGCGGACTTGGGAGTGAGGGTTTTGCGCCTGAGATTAGCAAGCGAGGGCGTCCTGCGCCTGCGCTGCTGTGCCGCTTTCTTGAAGTTTGGGGGTATGTGAGTGAGTGAACGTAGATACGGTAGATTTGGGGTATGATATTTGGGGAAAATTCTCGTGGTCGTCGTGGTGGGTATCTTCCTTTCTTGGTTTGGAAGGTCGTGGCGTCGTTTCGTGGAGTGGCCCTTTTTCAATGTTTGGGTTGGTGGTGGGTGAGTGTTTCTTGTTTTGCCAGGTGGCGTTGGCAAGGTATTATTTGGTCGTGGGAGGTTTTTGTTTCGTGGCGACATTTGGATAGTGTCGGTCAGTGACCGGCACTGGGAAGCTGGGTTTTGTATTAGTGTTGGGTTTCGCGATGTCTTGGGTAATGTTGAAGGTAATGTTGACTTACACTGAGGTTCGTGGCGGCGTTTCTTCTCTTGTTTTGGTTTTGCAACTGCTTGGTTCTCAGCTTTTCTTGCTGCTTTGCATGCCTTTCAACAATGCGTCTTTGCAAGCTTGGTGTCCGCAAGCGACACGTTGGAGGGCTTGGTAGCGTTGGATGTCATTTGATATGCCTTGGAGGAAGTTGTCGTAGACGACTTTGGGAGTCTCGTTGGTTGCCTTGGCTTTTTGATTGGATTTTGCTGAACTGCCATTGACGACGTAAAGGCAGAGTTCGAGATCCATTGCCATGATATTCAAACAAGGTTCAGGTGGTTGAGGCTGGCTGGTACGTATTAGACCGGTGGGAGGGGTAGATTATATATATATTTGGAGTGTGAGGTTAAGGAATGCCCAACGGTAGCGAGATGTCTGAGGATTAATTGGAACGAAACTCCATGTTGGAGCTGGGGATATACCCTTACCTTATGGGACCCGCAGGTGTGCTGGATGCGTACTTCTTATGCTGACTACTGAGCAATCTCGTCTACAGCGTTCACGTCGACGTCTCGTCAAAGCGCAGACCCAAGCCCTCCTCAGAAACGAAGGTTGCCTCGCGGCCCAACAGCAAGCAACCCGGGCCCTAGGAACCTTGGTTAGCGGTCAAGCAGTAGCAGCAGCAGCATCAGCAGCATCAGCGAAAGCGGCGGCAGCAGGCGTGTGGCAGACAGTACGCGAACGAGGGCCCTGTCCGATACTCTATTTGGGTCATGGACTCGTAGTTGAGGGTCTGGGCGCAAGAAAGTAGCCGCGATTTGCAGTCGTCACGAGATTATCACTGACAGTAATCAGATGTGCGGGCCGTGCTACCAACCAACCAGCTGTCAAACGTCAATTGTAGCAGGTTTGGGTTTCATCATGACCGTTAGGATGGTGGGATTGTTGTCTACGCGAAGCACACGCGAGCGGCTTCCAATGCCGGTAGTGCGGAAATAGCCAGCATCAACTGTGTCGTCTGACGCAGGTGAGAAAATTATAGCAACACAATCCTCGTCGTCTCGTTGGCATTTGCCTCGTGCCGTGGTGCAGCCGGGGTCGGCGAGCAAGGGCGCGGGCGCCATGAGAGTGGTTTGCCAGGAAATTTTCATCCATCCAGGAATGAAATGCTGGAGCCCTTGTCCTCACACTTCGACGCGGTGCATACAGCATCCAGCCTAGGTACTCAGGCGAACGCTCGCTTCGCTTGGGTATGTACGGAATACGGAGGCTACCACACGCACACGCGTATCGGCTATAGAGTGTGGACCGCTTATGACTGGAAAACATCGTTACCGAATATGCTACGGAGACTTCCGCCAAAGCGAAGTTGCTCGTCTGGCCTGGTCGACTTGCTGGCTGCGTAACGCGCTCTGCCTGGGTGTACATCGCAACATCCAGCGTGTACTACGCCTCACAGTTCGGTAGCGAGACAGGGCAAGGTTGTCTGGCGCTCCACCACGCGATTGATCTGCAAACGGCTGTGGCGGAGGGCTTGACTGGAGAAGGAGCGGTATAGGGCGGGCGGCGGCGGGCGACCGCGACAAACGGGCGGTTTTCGAGAATGTTTCCAGGCCGTGGATCGACAGCAAGAAGATGAATTAGATTGAAACACCATCAATATCTGAGACTTGAGCCCTATTGCCGTCCTACATAACCGGGTTTACGAGAAGCAGAAGGAGATAGAGTGGTGTGGCGCGACTTGTGGTATACAATAGATGAGGCTCGTGCCCTGTTGAAACAGGTCGCTTAGCACTCTCGCGCGCATGTGATCAGCAATGTTGCAGCCGTGCATATCGCTTCCGTCTGACCATGTGGCATTCATATTAAGTGGAGGGGTTGGAGGAGCTGGAAGATGGTACATCGACGCAGAGACGACAATAATGCCTTGGTCCCTTAATGCGCCGCGTACATCAGGTCTTCCATGTGTAGGAACGCCACCAACATCGCGGGAAGCGGCATGGTGGGCGACACTCTCTGTTACTGGATATCTGGACGGCAGGACAATAATAAGGCAAGCAGCCTCGCGGCATATCCTTCAAGCAGAAGTCATAATTCGTACAGTAGGAAGTACCGCACTATAGCAGCTCATTATCTTCATTACTTTCGCGGATACCTTTACCAACGCACGTCTACAAGACTACGATATGCATCTCCGGCGCGGGTAATAGTACATGGACGATTCAGAGTTCAGACATTGTGTAGCTCTACCTACATTATTTGACACATGTTGACTATGGCAGTATGACTACAATCATATACGTACACCAAAGTACACCACCGGAATCACCACCTCCAACGCCACTACCTCCGACCACAACCACGATCTCCAACAACAACAATCTTCTCCACCAGCGTAACAACCACGAGCACAAAGATGATTTCAGGGTAGGATCTCCGACGGGTCGCTTGCGTGCCGAGGCCCACAGTCCACGGCGGACCTCTCGCATCGCCTCGTTTCCGCATGCCCAGAGGCTATTTAGGGCTGGGATAAGTCTCTTAGTCTCTCGGACACAACGCATCCGAACGCCCACACGAGCCACCATGATCATAGACAGCAATCAACGGGCGGTCGCCTTACCATATCATTGCTGCTTCGGGCGCTCTCCTTCGCGTGTCGTGAGCTTACCGCTAGAACATACTTTGACATGTATCTCTCAATTGGACACGCACACTATGACGCAAACAGCTTGTCCGCCGAGCGAACGCTCAGTCATGGTGAGCAGGTCCGGCAATCTAAAAGTCTCGTGGAATGATCAACGAAGCCTTTACTGTGGGCCTTTGCCCGCCGTCAGCCGATGCTATGCTCGCCATGGATGCGCCAATCCATAACCATTGAGACCTGTCACTTTCAACCCTTTCTCGCGCTCATGTAAACTGGGAAGAAGTGAATATTCGCTGACCATCATCCTGTTTGTGGTACGTCGACGGGCGTGCATTTCGCGTCTGTGAGAGAGTTTGCGGAGCGTGCCTTCCGCAAGAAGACCAAGATCGCGCCTTCTCAACTTCCAAGTCCAAATAGCGACACGATACGACCTCGCCTCGCTTACAAACACCCAGAACAAGACGCTGTGACTCCGGCCCACCGGAGACTCACCCAACAATTTTTCTCTGCCTCTCTTGCTGCCTTTTCACTTCTCTCGAACACCATTGTACAGTGAGCGGTTACACCTTGGAACACGGCCTCACTCACACATATCCCGGGGAACGGAAGATACCGACAGTTGGACGTGCCCTGACAAGGTGCCACCACAACTACTCCACCACATCTTCAATCCTCCTTGACAAGGCTCCGGACGCCATCTCATCCTGATCGAGTCAGCTCCTTGGGACTCAACCTTGTTCCCTGAGTGGCTTGAATCCATTGTTGTGCTTCCTCGCGGATCGCATATATCTCGGCACCGACACGCAGACGCGACATGGTGCCTTATCTGGCACTGGCCGGTATAGGCCTTGTCGTGGCTTATGCCGTTCACACCTACCGATGCTTCCTTGTCAACTTGGAGGCGGCAAAGAAGTCCGGACTGCCCTACGTTTGCATGCCAGTCTACACATTCAACAAAGTTTGGCTGAGTGTACATGTAATCGTAATTCCGGTCATCAAGGCACTCTTACCGAGCTCATGGTCGGGATGGACAGAGTAAGTATTCTACTGAACGTCAAACACCAAGACTGAGCTCTCTGAGACTGACGTGGCCCTGCAGATTCGCCAGTCCCGACTGGGGATGGTCACTGAAGCATGGAATATATGAAAAACTCGGCTGCGATGCTCTCATTGTAGTCTCGCCGGAGAAGAACCTCGTGGCAATAGCAGATGCAGAGGCTTGCAGCCAGATAACCACTCGCCGCGTTGATTTCCCCAAGCCCATCGACATCTATCGCTCACTGGACGTTTTTGGAAAGAATGTGGTGTCTACCGAAGGCGCCGTCTGGCGCCATCACCGTAAGATTACGAGCCCACCCTTCACGGAACGCAACAACCGCGTTGTCTGGCAGGAATCATTGCACCAAGCCAAAATGATGATGTCCGGCTGGTTAAACCCAGAAGACGAGGTCAGCAAGCCTATCGACGATGTTTCCGACCAGGCAATGCGTCTTAGTCTGCATGTGATCTCTCGCGCTGGCTTTGATGTTCGTTTGACCTGGCCTCACGAAGAAGGGAACATTCAGGACATTCCGGAAGGGCATACACTGTCCTACAAAGACGCGCTCACCACGCTCTTGGACAACTTGCTCGTGCTCTTAATTTTCCCGAGATGGATGATGAAGTGGGCACCGAACAAGCTTCTGAACGAGACCTATGAAGCCTACATCAACTGGTTTCAGTACATGCGTGAGATGTACCACGACAAGCTTCAAGAGATCAAGAGCGGCGAAGCCGGTGATGGTAGTATGGATCTCATGGGAGCTCTAGTGAGAGGTGCAGGTGTCACCGCCGACTCAGACTCTCCTCCGACAAGTCCCAACGTGTCAGAAAAGCCCACTGGCACCCCTCCACCCGGCAAACCAATCTTCAGCGAAGAAGAGATCTTCGGCAATGCTTTTGTTTTCATTCTCGCGGGCCACGAAACCGCCGCCAACACGATCCACTTTGCCACTCTTTTCCTCGCCATGCACCCATCTTCTCAATTCCGCTTGCAGCAGGATCTCGATGCGCAATTCGGAGACCGCCCGAGTAGCGAGTGGGATTACGACGAGGACGTTCCCAAACTGTTCGGCAATATGTGTGGCGCCGTCATGAACGAAGAACTCCGCGTCTTGCCGCCAGTTGTGGGAATCCCCAAGACGACACCACCGGGCCAACCGCAAGGCCTCAACATCAACGGCCAGCACTATTCGATCCCGCAAGACAGCTTCATGAGCTTGAGCACCGCCGGCTTGCACCGCAACCCTAAGTACTGGCCGCACACCTCGCTCGAGGATCTCAACGAATTCCGCCCGGAACGCTGGCTTCTGGATGACAACGCCAGCAAAAAGCAACAAGAAGAAGCAAATGCCGCTGGAGATGGCCCAGACGAAGTTGGCCCCGACACACGCGCCGACACCGCCTCCACACTCTACCGCCCACCCAAGGGCTCTTTCGTCCCATTCTCTGACGGCTACCGCAGCTGTATAGGCAAGCGCTTCGCGCAGATTGAGATTCTGGCTGTGCTGGCCGTCATGTTCAAGACTTGGTCGGTGGAGCTTGACGTGAGCATGTTCCTGAAAGACGGCGAAACGGAGGAAACGCTCAGTGATGAGAGGAAGAGGGAGGTGTGGAAGCTGGCCGACGAGAGAAGCAGGGAATTGATGAGAACCGGCATGGGTACCATCGTCACCATTCAGATGCGTAAGGGCAAGGTGCCCGTGAGGTTCGTCAAGAGAGGCAGCGAGAGATTCGCGAATGTTGTCGGAAAGTAAAATACAGCAGACGACTTGTCGTTGAAGAAAACTTTTTCGGTTTCTATGATTTCACGCGATGGGTAGGCTGATCGGCCGGGATGGAGCATTCAATCGCATTGGGGGAGGACACTCGTTATCGTGACATAGGGAGCGGTATATCATACTGCATGCGTAAATTCCAAGAACGTGATTACAGTTTTTTCTGCACATTATGATCATCCTCCACGTAGACCGTGCGGTCCCTGGCGTTATCTGCCCACCAAGGCCGAAGGACTGATATTCGTTGTTGAGCAATCAGCCACCAAACCGTACAAGTAGATCCTGAACCTCTTTCTCATTCCATCCACCTCGCTCACCCCAACCCTTCATCTCGAAAATAAGCTTGTCGCAATGCCTAAATCATACAGTCAACAACATATCTCAAACGCAAGCGGAACAGCAATGGAATAGTTTAGAACTCACCTCATCGGCAGTGAGTCGGTTTCCACTTTCATAGACTACCAGGCCGCGAACGAGGTCTAGATCTTCCTGCTGAAGGCCGGGGAGAATCTCAGACCAAGGTTTGCTCGGGTATGTGGTGAATTTCATTTTGCCCCAGTCGGGGAGGGTTGCTGCTTCCTGTTGGGGTTGAGAGGGTCAGTCCTTTCTCGGCATGTCTTGGCCAGTATTTGATGCCAGAAGGGACCTTGCGCGGTAGAAAGGCCGCCATGCGTTGGGGCGTCTAGGCGAGGGAACGTCGAGAACGGAAAGAAAACAAAAAGATGAAAACTTACAGGCCAAACCTCCAAATCCGGCGTCCCAAGCGTCTCGAATATACTTTTGATAAGCGCCAACTCGCTCCCCAAATCTCCAGAATCGAACAGCGTTCGATTGCCCAAACAAAGCACTTGTGCAGCCACGCATCCCGCAGCCCACATGTCAAGTTTCGTGCCGTAATCCTGCTTCCCGAATAGCAGCTCCGGCGGCCTGTAGCTTGTCGTGCCGACTTCGAGGTGTTTTGCTTCTGCTGGTTCGGAAGCGGAATCGGAACCAGACCATGCGATTCCAAAGTCGGCGAGTTTTGCTGGCCCGTTGAGGGTGGGGAGCAGGATGTTGGAGGGTTTGATGTCGCGGTGGATTGTTCCTAGGGAGTGCAGATGGGAGAGACTGGTGAAGAGGTCTTGAAGGACTGTTTTCTTAGCAGTTGCTGGGAGGATGTTCCGTTGGAGGATGCTGCCGAGATCATATGGCATGAAAGGGAAGACGAGAACGAAGCGGTCGTTTTGTTGCGTAAAAGTTTCGGTTAGCTCGATTATGCTTGGGTGTTTTGCTGCGGTTAGGATGCGGGCTTCTCGGATTGAGTCGTGGGGTGCGGTCATCATTGATGGCGTTGTTACTTTCAGGGCGACGACTTGGTTTGATTCTGGGTCTTTGGCCTGGAAGATGTCGGAGAAGAGGCCGTCTTTCCAGTGGTGGGCGTTGGTGTAGCGGCCGATCTGGGCGCCATGTTCTGGTAAGTTTGGAGAGATGTGTTCGTCTGCGTGCTGGTCTTTAGGTGGCGCTGATCTGGCTGAGGCTATCAGGAGTCCGATGGATTTGGCGCATAGTTGGTGATATTCGGTCTGTAAGAGGTGGTAAGGGGTATGTCAGATAGATCGGTTGCTTGGATAATTTACCAGAGTCAGAGCATTCTTCCGAGCGGAAGCTTCCTCAGCTTTTGCATGTTTGCTTGCTTCTATTTGTACGCAATCAGGATTTGCCTCTTTGAATGCTTCTGTGCTGGTTATCGTTAGCTGGCCTGGTTTTATGTTGTTATCCTGGTTCAGAAACTCACGTGCATTTTCGAAGTAATTGATAGACGATCGGAAAATGAGAGACTAGTCCGCCAGTCTGTCTTGTCTGCCATGTTTGTCGATAATCGAATATTTTGTCGGTATGACAGACATGTAAGAAGTGAGGACGTCCATTCTGGGAGGCTGATAGTGGCCTGAGGCACTCCGTTCAGACCTCGTCATACGCAACTGCCTGCAACGCGCGACCTCCGCTGGCTGGCTAGAGAGCTATCGTATGCAAGCAACAACACCTCATCACCCGCAAACGCAACACCTCTACCCATCACAGCATTCTCACAACTTGCTTGACCTCATCATATACCATATCAGTCCGAACAAGAAACACCACACACCGCCAACAAGATGGATGCGCTCGTAGCGCAGCACTCGCGCTCTCAGTTCGCCGATGAGGGCTACTCCCAGGATGAGCTCCAACAACAGATGTCCGCCGACCTTGCACAGCCGCTGTCATTACAGTTTGCGCTTCCTCCCACTGCCTCTCCTTCACAATGGCTGCGCGCCATGACCGACGACCACTCCAACCCCCAGTGTCCCATCAAGATTGCCCACGGTACCACCACTTTGGCCTTCCGCCACAAGGGTGGTATTGTTGTGGCTACAGATTCGAGAGCAACAGCTGGTGACTGGATTGCCAGTCAGACTGTCAAGAAGGTCATCGAGATCAACAGCTGCTTGCTGGGTACCATGGCCGGTGGTGCTGCAGTATGTTTACTCCCCCCGTCTTAAGCTCATCATACCCGTTTCTGACTGTAATCCCACAACAGGACTGCCAGTACTGGCTCGCCTACCTCGGCATGCAGTGCCGCCTCCACGAGCTCCGCCACAAACGCCGCATCTCCGTCGCCGCCGCATCAAAGATCCTCGCCAACCTGGTCTACAGCTACAAGGGCATGGGTCTGTCCATGGGCACCATGTGCGCCGGTGTCACACCCGCCGAAGGCCCCGCGCTCTACTACATCGACTCCGACGGCACGCGCCTCGCAGGCAACCTGTTCTGTGTTGGATCCGGTCAGACATTCGCCTACGGTGTGCTCGACGCCGAATACCACTACGATTTGGAGGATGAGGAGGCGCTCGAGCTGGGCAAGAGGAGTATCTTGGCTGCGACACACAGAGATGCTTTCTCCGGTGGTTACATCAACCTGTACCACGTCAAAGAGGACGGCTGGGTCAAGCACGGTTTCATGGACACCAACCCTATTTTCTGGGAGACGAAGCTCAAGAAGGGCGAGTTCAGTAATGTCACGGCTACGATGGAGGACTAGATTGGTGAAAGTTGGGCTCGGCTGGGCGTGAGGGCAGAAGCTGCTGCATGGGCGTGAAAGAGAGCGCTTGTGAGTGTAATTCTAGAGGCTTGTGTTTCATACTAGCTAGATGGGCATGCAGGCTGCCCGAACAATTACATGCAATTCCAATTTGGATCCCTTCCCTTTGGTTTCATTCTTCCGACTGCATGCGTTCCCAATTCATCAGACCTCGGATCTAGGGAAACTTCCCAATTTTCCCTGGCTGTGAACATCTGTGGGCTGGCTCCCATGTTCTGAAAGGGCCGGCAAACTGAAGAGGTTCTGCTCATTAATTCGGTCTCATTCCCCGATGGTGTGTGTTCTAGAAACAGCTGGAACCTCTGGTCGTTCGTGTCCAGGTAGGGTACTTCACTTTGACAATTGCTGATAGTCCTCGGAAATTTTACGCAAGCGTCCTGATTCTCGTACGCTGCATCGTCCACCACCGGCTTTCTCACAAAGGGTCGAGTTTGAAATGGTCTTCGAAGCATAAGGTAATCAAAGACCGAGAAAGGCCCACAAGTTGGTTGCGAGATAAGTCCAAAGCTCGTCACTGTGAATGTCAAAGTCAGATGAAAGTTCCGGTTTCAGGTGCCGGATGTCGTGCAGCATCTTCTCGGCCATCGTGTAAAAAGGAGTGGTGTTTCCGTAATTTTTGATAGTCCAACGTAGGAAGTCGATGTACCCGCGGCGGCTGCCCACAAGTCCATTTGGCAAATGAGGTCTGTCATCGCCAGCTGGGTCCCGGAACATCTCAACCATTTCCTTCCATTGAAGCTTAACTGTCACGGGTACGGCCAAAGTGCCCTTTCGCCGTATTTCGCTGTTCGCAGAGAGGCGTGCGACAAGAGATCCCATGCCATCGAAGTGGCATGCGTAGCATCCATGCGAGCGGCGGAAAGTCGCAGCCATCAAGAGAAGTACGGTCCCTGGCGATCGATGGTCGTCGACTTCGACGTGGATTTCTGCGCTTTTGGCATGCGGGAGGGTGCTTGGAATGAACGGAATTTCGACCAGGTCCCCTTTCACTTGAAGTGGAAGGTTGATGATCACATGTTGTATTAAGGAGAGATCTGTCGCCAGCGGTGAGGCGGTGTCCAGTCCATTCAAATCGGACTTGAGATTGATGGTGTTCACTTTGTAGAAGGCATCGATCGCCTCGAGGTAGACGAACTTCCTCGTCGCGAGAATGGCGGTGTCGGCCAGTTTGGGTGAGTCTGCAGACTCTTCTGGTATGGAGGTCGAGGTAGAAGAAGAGGCCGAAGCCGAGATGGTGGAAGTGGTCGACGTTAGTGTTCTGTCGGTGCTAGGCTTGGAGTCCTTGTGTTCAGCATTAGGATAAGCGCCGGTCAACTTTTTGACAAACGGCCGTAGTTGCGTGGCATGGTACAGTGGATTCTCGGAGGCTAGGACGTACTCGTAGATACGGCAGCGAGTTTCGGGTGCGAGCTTGTCGAGGAAGGGCGAGGCCATGTTGTTTGCTGACAGGGTAGATTGTTGTAAGTCGATGGGTTGTGTATGTACGTGCACGCGGGCAGCGAAGGTGATGGGTGTGGTGATTCGAAGATGTGCGGGTGGTATGTTGATGATGGTGGTGGTGAGCTTCTGAGTTGAAGTTCGAGTGTTGGGGCTTTGGTGTTGCGCTGTATGTCACATGTAATTATTGATTGATCCCCAGCTTGAATGTTGCAATCACTGAAAACGTGAATGCTTTTCTTGAGCTTGATGGGCTGTGTGTATGTGTGAGCAGCTGACTCAAACGCTCGAGTGTTGGAGTTGTTGTGTTGCGCGGTCAACCTTGTATGAGGTGGTGCTGAGCGGGCGCAGTCACTGCGGATGTATTTGCTTATGGTGAGCGCTGAAATATTGAGTATGAACAAGTCTGAGTGAGGCTCGAAAGTGACGCTGTGGTTTTGGCTGTCGGCGATCAAGGCAACAGGTGAACATCCAAGCGCAGGGATAGCTCCTTGAGATATTGATGCCGAGTACGAACAAGTCCAAGTGAGGTCCAAAGGCGAAGCTGTTCTTTAACTGTTTGCGGTCAAGGCAACAGCAGCAAGCTCGAGCGCGTGGACGATGATGAGAAGTGAGGTTGTCGCTCCGTTCGTTTGCGAGGTAGGGATGACGTATGGTGTGTTTTGGAAAGGTTGACGGAGATGGAGAGGCGGTAGGGTAGAAGACTGGTTGAGTGCGTAGGTGTTTGAAGTGCGGAGGTGGAGGAGGAGGAGGTTGTGGTGGTGGTAAAATGTCGACGGTGGCGCCAGGTAAGAATCCGAACTAATAAGCTGAGGTAGTGAGTGAAAGCTGATGTCGTGAAGTGTGAGGTTCCATGCCAGTAAAGCCAGATCGCATGTGATGTAAAGTCTAACTTCACTTCACCTCACAAACCTAGATCGCGAGGAGAACTTGGGGTAGGCAAAGAGTTTTCAAGTAAAACGGCATTAGTTCAAAAATTACGATTCGTTATCTTCCCTCACGCGTACGCGAGCCAACCTAGAAATGAAAGGAGAAACCAAGAACTATTGGGTATCAGAAAAACGAAAAGCCATTCTTCCTCATCATCTTCCTCATTCCCAACTCATCAAGAAAAAAAAAACCCCCCCCCCATCATACTCATTACAGCACAGCATTCCATCCCCACCTCTCACCTCAAGCGTACTCCCATCGTTTAGATGTTCTCAACAACGCTCGAGTTGATGGTGTTCTGGAACTGCGGGTTGCCGCTGAACTCGTCCTGGTGGCCACTGCGGTGGCTCTGGAGAGTGGCGCCGGGGCTGGAGGAGCCGGGGAAAGCGCCGTAGGAGCTGGGCCCTTCGCCGACGGACTCGAGTTGGGCCTGTTGGATGGCGCCGCCGGGCTGCTGCATGGGTGGCGCGGGCATGAAGACCACCTTGCTGTTGGCTTGCTTGGCCATTTGTTGCATGGCTTCGAGGTATCTTGGGGGATGTTAGTTTTGGGGAGTTTATTGGATTGAAATGAAGGGTTAGCACATACCTGATTTGCATAGCAGGAGCACTGCTGAGAATGTCTGCGGCCTGGCGCATGAGCTTGGCAGACTCGACTTCTGCGCGCGCGGAAATGACCTTGGCCTCTCCCGTGCGCTTGCTCTGGGCAGCCATGGACAGGGAGTCCTGGAGGTCCTGGCTGAAAATGATGTCCTTGATGAGCATGCTCTCGACGTTGGCGCCCCAGCCAGCGGCGGTCTCCTCAATGATTTCACGGATCGACTGCGCGATCTCTTCGCGGCGCTCAATCACGTCTTGCAGCACGCGGGCGCCGATAACGTGGCGGAGCGTGGTCTGGGTGCGCTCTACGAGGGCCTGGCGGATGTTGGAGATGCCGAAGGCGGCTTTGTGGGGCGAGGTGATGTGGTAGTAAATGACGGATGTGAGGGTTAAGTTGACGTTGTCCTTGGTCATGCAGACTTGCTTGGGGACCTCTGGAAATGGGTGTTAGTAGACTGGTAACACCTTGAGAGAAGTGGGAAGATGGTGCGAATGGTGAACTTACCAACAATCTGAATCTTGACATCAACCTGCACCAGCGACTCGGAAAGCGGGTTGATCTTGACAAGACCGGGGTCGACGGCGCGCGCAAAACGACCGAACTTGGTGACCAAACCGACATTTCCCTGGTCGACGGGCTTGTAAGGGTTGGGGCAGCAGATGCAGCAAGGAACGGCACCGAGAGTTCCAATAAGCGAACCGAGGGTGTTGATCATGCCACCATACCAGCCGGTGTTGGAGGCGTCCTCGGTGTCTGGCTTGATGACTTGGGCGTAGGAGGGCTGGAGGTCCTCACGGCGCGGAGGCTGGACGTGGACGATAGGGTCGTTGTGACCTCTTGTTGGGGCTGAGGAGGAGTGGTCGCCGTTGGACGTCCTCTTGACGGTGTCGCCATTGGTTTGCGGAAGGCTCATTGTGGCGATTTGGGGTGTTTGTTGATGTTGATGTTGTTGTTTACAATGGTGATTGCAGTGTTTTGATGGGGTAAATGGTGTTCAGTTGGATGTCAGATCGCGATAGGCAGACAGCTTTCTTTCAAGTCAATGATAGATGGAGATCTGGAGGATGGTACACCAATATAAACGTAGCGTAGTCGGAGGGGGAGTAGCTGTCATACAAGTACTCTTGACATCGAACCCTTGCACGTCAGACAAGCAGCGCATCGAGCAAAGCGCAGCTTGGCTGTGCAGCCCATTCCCCACAATTCCCAATGTCTCGTGACCGAGACGGAGCCCTCCTCACCCTCTGAGCCTCGAAGTAACAGCAGCTCGAGGCAGCTTCAAGGATGCAAAGCCTCCATTTCTGCCTCGAAGGATTCACTTGCCTGCCTTAGTGCTACAGCTTCCCTGCCGGCTACCGTGCCGGGATCGTCCTGGCGTGTGTGCCATCGTGTCCTTGCGCGCAAAGTGGTCGCTGCTCTCATCGCACCAATTCCTGCCCGCGAGTCGTGCGCCCTCGAATGTTATCTGTCGATTTTTGGTTTTAGCAGTTTCTTAGCTCCCTTCACAGCCTCATAAGGCGGAACGACGACCCGCGCTTACTTGGTGGAGATTCAATGATGAGAGAGACAGTAGTTGTATTCCTTCGCCTTATGAGCCTATCATGCCCTTGCAATGCGCCTACCCTTGGCGCTGTCATGGTCTCTGCTCGGCCATCACCTACACGCCGAGGATTTCTCTTCGATACCAAGCATCATGTAAATGAGGCACGTCTGCATGGGGATGTGATGATTCAACGACACGGGCGACCGCCAATCAAATCGCATTGGCAGTGGGCGCGCTCGCAATCGCTCTGCTGTACTCGTGTAGACGCAAACGAGGTGCATGCGTCGAAAAGCATATCCGCGCCTCTCGAAAGACAAACAGACTTTCGAGAGCTTCTTTTGCTCGTCTCGGAAAAGTCGGCCTCGTGGTGACGAGACTTTGCAGGCTAAGGTCTTGTGAGTTTCTCGGTAGACGGCCAGTAGTAAGTTTAGTTCGCCCCGTCATATCCGTCTGATCATCGAACGAATGCGCTGTTCCAAATTCTGGGGAAACGAAGCGTAAAAAGAGTGGAAATGCTACTAACTTGATGGCCGAACACGCCAACTAACTACTCTCCCACCGACGATCCTCAGCCCTCTTCTTCCATGGAGCTTCTCTCGCATGATGAAGGATGAAAGTATTGAGGCGCAGCAGAGCAAAAGTCCAATTTTCGTGCATGCCCTGCGCCTTGCGAAACCTGAATGGTCGGGTCACATGCGGCATGTTTGGAGGTACTGGGTGGAAATGTGGACGTTCTGCGTTTGGATGGAAGGAAGAACTCTCGGGTACGATTTGACGATAATAACATCACAGTAAAGCCTCAGGCACTCACACCCTACTCGAGTTACGGTAAGAGGTATTACATGGTGCCAGCCGAGTTAACTCAAGGTCATGCTAAGGTACCTACCTTGCCTGCTCAAAAGCATCTCCTGATATCCACGACTTCGATACAATTACATAATAAACCGACCTATGGGACATATCCCCGAGATTATTCTGACTTGGCAGATAGCCATTCTGACATGTGAGCATAGACCTGTAGGTAATGAACGCAAAGGGCGACGCGCTCAAAATGCCGCAAGCACGGGAGTATCAAAGCCACTTCGTCGTGTCTTGCAAACCGGTCAAGTGTTCTGAGGGCGAATTGGGAATTCTACTCGGTAACTTGATTTATTATGTGCTGGAATGTCTATCTTTAGTGTGACTGAGCGTGGTGGCTATGCCTATTTCGCGATACTTTGCCTGCTTCCCAGACCTCGCAAAAGGAATGCTTCTCCCATTTAAGCCACACGCAAACCTCGCAAGCGTGAAAGCGCAGCAGCAACCTCATACCTCCTCACAGCGACCAACTCGCCTCCGCTCAGAGACGCGGGCATGCTTTCATTGAGATTGACTTCCTGCTCGAGCGTATCGAGGAGGGTCTTGAAATCGACTCTGTTTTGGACATGCGGATTAGCAGGGCTCTCTTCGGCAGTGAAGCGTTGCCATTGTTACTTACGGTTGTCCAGCAGTGGCTTTCACAAACCTCTGCACGGTCGCGGCGATCATCCTCGCCTGTCCGACTTCCACGACCTGGTCAATGCCTTGCAAGCTGATTCCTTGCGGTGCTTGCGAAGGGTCGTTGACGGGGTTTTTGATCGCGGTCTTGATGTTGATGAAGCTCTTGCTCGAAGCGTATGGGGAAATCTCACCTCCAGGCACGCGCACCTGGACGCTCCGCTGGGGCACGGAGCCGTATTCCGCATCTTGTGCGACTTCGCTGGGGAACTGTTGCAGGACCTCTTGGACTTTCGATGTGATGAGGCGAGGGACGTAGTAGTCCATTGCGACGACGTTGTCGGCCACGCTGAGCCAGTCGCCTAGGCCTCCTACGACCATGATGGTGCTGACGCCGTGTTGGGTGTAGAGCGCGCGGACTTTGCTGACGAGCGGCGTGATGGGTTCGTTTTGGATGAGAGCTTGCATGCGCGCGTCGCGCACGAGGAGGTTCGTGGCGGAGGAGTCTTCGTCGATTAGCAGGGATTTGCTGCCTGCTTCGAGCGCTTCTTGGATGTTGGCTGCCATGGACGTTGAGCCGGAAGCGTCGTCTGTGGAGAAGTGTTTGGGATCTTTGCTGCCGGGTAGGGTTGAGATGAAGGGGCTGATGTCGGTGCCTTCTACTGGTCGGCCATCTTCGGCGCGGATTTTGACGGCGGAGGGATCGGTGACGATGCGCTCGCGGCCGTCGGATGGGATGTGGTCGTAGACGCCTAGCTCGAGGGCTTCTAGGAGTGTGGACTTGCCGTGGAATCCACCGCCGGTTAAGAGCGTGATGCCTTTGGGAATTCCCATGCCTGAGATTGTTGTGCCATCGCTTTCGGTCAGTGTGATGGAGAGCTCAGGTGGGGATTGGAAGGGGACGACGTCGGAACTGAGCATGGGGGTTGCTGAGGCGCCTGATGAGCGAGGCAGGATGGATCCGTTGGCGACGAATGCGATGAGGCCTTTGCCGTTGAGTTGCTGACGGAGATGGTGCTGGTTCTCGACTGAAGAGATGTGAAGAGCGAGCTTGTTCTCGTCGAGGTTAGTGTGTAGAAGGGTGTTTCTGATCAATTCGACTAGATTCAAGGCCAGGATTTGATGAGCCTGTTGGCCAAGAACGGTTCTCCCAGCTGCAGGCAGAGCAACAGTGAATCGCAGCTCAATCGTTTCCTCGCCGCTGATGATTGCGCTGGTGCGTGGAAGCACCTCCTGTCCAGGTGCGTTGATGTTGAAAGCACCGCCTTTGGGCGAGCTCCAGCCTCCATTGCCGCTGCCTACATTTTTGTCGAGATGCTTATCGCGAATGATTGATGCGGTGGTTCTGGTCACGAAATCGCAAAGGGCAATCCGGCGGATCTCAGACTCGAAGTATTCGGATGGAAAGCCAGTCTGAGCCAAAGGCATCACCGCCCGCACGCGAGAGGGCGCAGCGTATGCATCTCCTTGTACATGATCGACGGAGAGTGTGAAAGAGGGGCCAGCATGTTCGTAGCGCCCGAGCAGTCTCTTGTATGCTCCTGTAGGGGCGTTAGAGATCAGCAATGCATTGTTGTCAATCACTCAATCCATCACATGCGGTCCGGCAATCAGACGAAGCTACGTCATCGCCATTCGAAACTTCAGGATTGTGGTTTCTGGAGAAAGTGACTTGCTTACCGTACTGCTGACCGTCGATGGATTTGAGGTCGCGGTGCAGCTGGTCCCAATCGCGCGGCCCTGCGTGTCGCGTGGTACCGGCAGGCTCGCTTCCATTGGCGTGGTGGTTGTCTGGACGGCCTCGTCCGCCGCCACCGTATTTATTTTTGTAGTAAGCTCCTCGGGAGCCGCCGCCACGTGGTTTGCCTGCCTCGCGTGCGTGCGTGGTTAGCGATTTGCAGAAGGTGAGTGAATGTCTGACGAGTGTGTCCTTTGTGCCCATACCAGTCATGATTCGTATCAGTGGTTGTTTCCCAAAGCCCTCAATCTAATTAGATTGACGGTGGTACAGAGATGCAAGGCTGTTTGCCTGTGGTTTGACACGATCGGCCATGTGGAACGGGCGCAGGGCTAGCGGGCAGGCCAAGTGGAGTCAGAGACGCCTCATCCGATGACTAGCGTGGCCTTCGATTCCCGGCGGCAGGCGAAAACTCCTCACTCCCACGGCGCACGAGAAGTGAGTAGCGAGAGTAGTGAGTGAGTGAGGTGTCGTTGCTGCTTGCCTGCCTGCTGCACCACCCTAATCTGAGCGAGCTACAGAGCGCGTTACCTGACTCGTCCAATCATCGACCCGTTTGTTGATTATTACCGCACTACTGTCACCGTAGTCTCTCCCATCAGAGCCAGGCAGGCAGAGTCAACACCATGAGCCAGTTAGAGACCCCCTTCCACCCTGGGCCCTTCGCCGCCCAGCACCAGCATCACCAAACACCGCAGCCTCACCAGCAGCACCAACAGCAGCAGCACCAGCCTCAGCCTCACCAGCACCAGCAGCATCTCTCCCAAGCCGCTGCCGCCGACTATCAAACCGCCTTTCCCCAAGCGACTTCGCCGCCCCAGCCAACTGCCTCTGCTGCCTCTACCGCTGCATCGCACCACCAGCAAGCTTTCAGTCCCGCGCCCTATCCCGGTCATACTCTTGCGACAAACCATCCCAGACCGCCGCCTCCACCCTTCCACGATGGCCTCATGCACCAGCCAAACCACTACCCTCCCGCCGCCTCCTTTGCCGGTGAGTTTCCTTGCCCCGACCTCACCTCTCGTGCCTTCCCCTTCCCCATCCCTCTCCCCATCCATATCCACATCCCCATTCCTCTGACTCGTCCCGTGACTTCCCTCCAATGCCGCCTCCTTCCGGCACTGCCATGCCCTCCCCGTCCTACCTCACGCTGACCCTCGTCATGCACCAGGCCAGCAGTTCACCTCGGCACCATATGCCCAGAACGTGACCGCAACCAGTGCTACACCAACTCCTCCCTTGCAGCAGCAGTCCGGCCTGAGGCATAGCGCATCGCCGCAACAGCTCAACTCGCCATATGCGCAACCCCAACATCACTTCCAACAACAGCAACACCCGCAACAATTGCAGGGCAAACAGCAGACACCGCCCACCAAGTACCCAATGGCAGCACCACCTCTGCCACAAACCCCAGCTGCTGCCCAGCAGGCCAGCGCTGGCAACGCTGGCTCGCCGCATGCCCCTCAATCACCAGGCACGCAAGCACGTGAGCAAAAGCGGGTCGAGCTACTGCTAGAGATCAATGGCGAACTTCTCCAGGAGATCAACGCGCTGCAAGCTCAAGGTCGTGGCGGCGCTATGAACCCGCAACATCAGCTGCAGCTGCGCGCTCTCAACATGGACGAATCCATGGCGGCAGAAGAATACATCCAATGCCTACGTCGCGTGCAAGCGAACCTCGCATACCTCGCGCCCAGAGCAGACGTCCACCAATCGCAGAAAGCACCTCCAGGTCCGGCACACATGAGCCCTCCAGCTCACATGCCTCAACTCCAGCCCAAATACGAACAACTCCGCGAGCTCTTCCCCGGCTGGCCAGGACTCGACAATCGCATGGCGCAGAACGCCGCCGGCTCTCCCCGCACAAATCAACCCAACCAAATGAACCCTCAGATGAACCCTCAGATGAACGTCCAGATGAATCCTCAAATGAACCCTCAAATGAACCCCATGAACGGCATGAACCCTCAGGCGTCAGCACCGCCCATGGGCCAGATCTAGGACTATGGCTCATACTACACCCGCGTGTTTTCACCTTTGTACACAATAACGGCTTTTCCGGCAAATTTGTTGATCGTTCTTTGGTTCGGGAGTTCTCATCAGAAATGGGCAAACGGCAGAAAAAATTTCATCACGACTTGGGTTTTTTGGTGGTTTGGGGAGTATTTTTGCATGGGAGGGTCTTTTTCTGTCTCGCTCTCTCTTTTTTAAATCTTTTGGTGGATTGGCGGGGTTTTTTGTTTTGTTTTTCCACTTTCTTCGTGTGCTGTATGTACTATACCCTGCGGCACTTTGCTGCGCCTTTGTATTAATCACGATGATCAGATTTTTTTTCTATTCTTGTCTTTAGAACACATACTTGTGCTTTAGGGGAGTTGCGGTGTGGGCTGCGAGTGAAGTGGAGTGAGGTCAGATTGGGGAGTTTATGTCGAAGGGAACAGAGTGAAGTGTGAATATGGCTAGGTGAGGTGAGCGTGAGAAGAAAACGTGAGTTTGCATTTCCCATTTCCTGTTATGTCTGCTTTCTGGCTAAACCATTGCTAGCTAGTCCCTGTTGCATTTCCTCGTACGCCTCGCTAATGTCATTATTAGGGTATCGTCGTCGTTGTCCTTAATGCTAAAAGCCAAAATTGAAAGAAAGAAAAAGCAAACGCCAATCCATCCGTGTTGCAGACTTCACTCCCCTACCTGTTCCGTCTTGAGCTACTTCCCCTGAAGGTCGTTGATGGCCGAACCAGTAAGTCCCTCGCAGTTCCGCTCGCCGAGAAGCAAAAGCAGCCAGAAAAGATCCCCCCAGCCGCTGAAAGAAAACCCAAGGCTCACATCCCACGCGATTCAAAAACCAACCTACTGCGCCCCAACATACCCATAATCAAACTCCACCTCCGCCTCATCGATCAACCTCGCCAGACGCGCGGTATAATGCTGCTCGACGGAGTAGCGCGGATCTTTCGCGTGCTCGTCGCGCGCCAGCATCGCCATGCGCTGCAGCGCGCGCATCGTGTCCTCCTCGGCCACCAGAGCCCACGCGCTGTACTCGAAGACTGGCGCCTCGGCCTCGTCGCCGCCGCTTTCCTGCGTCACCACCTCGCTCAAGCGCGTCGGCGTGGCCTGGCGATCTGGGTCGTACTTGCTTAGCAGGGACTTTACGGGGCTGTGCCGTTTACGAGGCTGGGTCTGCGCGGCTTTGAAGAGCTGCTGCTGCAGTTCTTTGTCGGGGTGGATACGGGCGCGGAGGCGTGCCTTACCTTCATTGGGCGCGTTCGCGTGCGCGTTTTTCTCGTCGTCCTCGTCGTTGGCTGGGTCAATGATCGTCGGCGGAGAGCTGGGCGGTGTGGCGATGGCGAGGCGCTCGGTGACGATGTCGAGGCTGGCGATGCTGGCGCCGCCGCCGGACGCGTGGTCCATGTCTTCCTCGCCCAACATGGACATGGTGGCGGGGGTATTGCGCGGTGGGTGCGGGTAGATGAGGGATGGAGATGAGGAGACCACCGAGACGGTCGTCGCGACAGTCTCGTTGCTCGCGGAGCGCTTGAGTCTGTGGCTCGTGGCTGGGGTGGGCGGGATTTCGGGCGATGCTACGGCAGTTAGTGGGTGCGCTTGGTGGGAATGAGGATTGGGAGCTCACTGTAGCCGCTGCGATGGCCTTCTTGTTTGTTGTCCATTGTGTTAGCTGGCGGAGGATTTTGTTTTTGGTGTGAGTGTGGTGGGTGGCGGGCGGAGAGTTTTTCGGTGTGTGCGGGAACAAGTGAAGTTGTTGGCGGTGTGAGGAAGCTTGGGTGAAGTCGCATTCACATGCTTGAGAGGTCAAGGATCGCACGTGAATGATTCCATGCGCGGACTGATCGTTCACTGATTTCTGGAAAGGCCGATCACATGAATCTCTCTCCTTGGGAAATATGATCAACTAGATGTACCTTATTGTATAATATCACGGGAGAAGCACCCGGGATCTAACCATGCTTGAACCTCATCTCAGTGGCAACATTGATCCAATAATGCAATATGCCGGATGGCATCAGTATGCAGACTGCACAGAGGTTCGGAGGCAGCCACCAAGCCTCGAAATACAACCCCAATTGCAGCCTTAACAACCTCTGCACTGCGCGAGATAATCCCATTCTTGGACGGGCAAGACATGAATTACACTAGCTACAGGCGCAACCTCAGCGTCCATTCGAGTTTTCAAACACAACAGTAGAATACGAGTTGACCAGGGACAGGTCTCTGCGATCAATCTGTGAAGTCATGCCTTGACAAATGTGGTGGTAGCTTTTGAATTTAGTGGATGATGTCTTAATTAAGGCATTTATGGCATTACGGGCAGTCATTACCTCCTTCGGTGTATTCCGAGCAAACGTTCCTCTGGCGCACCGCCTCAAGGCTGCGGCTCCGTCACTGCTGCATTCGCTCTTGACCGCATTTCGTATGAGCATCCCGAAGGTGTCCGAAAGACAGACGTGGACGACGGCATATCGTGCTGAGAAACACCAGCCGTCTGAGGCGGATGCTCTTGAGAAAAGTCGTTCTTCCCAGACCTTGCTGCCATCTTTGCCCTCAGCCATGGCATAAAATTGTAATAGCCTCCGGCGGCGAAGACTCCAATCCAGAGCACAAGCTCAACACCATAAATGACGAGCCCGAGCACGTCAAGTGACGGCTGAAAGACCACAGATATTAACGAGGTCAAGTCGCCCAGAGCATCAATACCGACGAATAGAAACGAGATGCCTCTTACGGTCCGGCACTTGTAGATGTCCCAGTAGTGGCGTAGAACTCCCAAAGCAAGGAACACAGCCGCCAGAATCGCCATGAGAGTCACGGGCCAGTCTGTTCCTCTCTGTTTGCCGAGTCTCAAAGCAAAAATGAGGCCTACCTCGATTCCTGCCATGAGACTTCCAATCGGAACAACGACGGCTAACGCCTTCATCACGCTCCACTTGTGCTCGTAGTAATAGCATTGAATCCAGGTGATGAGGCTAAGGAAAGCCAGCATTTGTGGCTGTACCTGAAGGGCTATGTTGAATTGTTCGACTATTGTGTACACTCCAAGGGGCACTCCGGCCCAAGCCCAGAGCATCATCTATATCAACTGTAAGCATGGACTCTGCATATTTGTATCCCTTTCGGTCTTTACCATTGATGGCTGTAGCCCTGTGGCATTGTGTCGTCGATAATTGACGACTATCTGCGGAATGAGCTGGATTGACCAGAAGACTGCTCCGAGAGTGCCTAGAACATTCGCGGCAACAGGGACATCCATGATGCCTCTGCAATATCCCCCGAGATGTACGATAGATTGAACATAGATGTCTTATCATGAACTTGGAACAGAGATAAACTGCACGCTTTGGCATGGACGACAGTTCCCACAGATCTCAGACGTTCTTCACTAAACGCAGTTTATTCCGCCGACCTCGGACTTTTGAAAAAACATATGATTGGTTGACCACCTACCGCACGGTTCAACATACTCCGGCGGGCAACAACATTAGTTGCTCAGCTTCTCTGAAATACAGATAACAACATCCAGGTCTGCATCAACACTCGAGACTGCAGACATATCTGGATAGTGATCAAGCCATGTTTTCCAATACTTCAGCATCTCAACTGCACTGTGTATCGAAAAGACTGGACCACAAGCCGAGTATGAGCGAAACGTGACGTACAGGCATGTACATCACTTGCATAGGTCAAGACAGCTCTCTGTTTCTCTAAATCGTAAGATTGATCTTGCCACTTCAACTCACTCTGTCAGATTCCTCTGTCTACAAAGCCAACGTTTACAAAACATTCAATCCGAATCAGCCTACAAACCTGAGATGCCTGTCATTCTCATCTCCGGCGCCGGCTCCGGTATTGGCCATACTTTCCTCGAACACTACGCCAAAGACAGCGCCAACACCATCCACGCAATCGACGTCTCTTGGTCCGAAGATGTCAGTCCTCAGGATTCTGCCGCCAAAATCACCACTCACACTGTCAACAGCGCATCCAAGGAATCTCTGGATAAATTGACCTCCAATCTCAACAACACCCCAATCGACCTCTTCATCCATTCCGCAGCAGTGCGAGGACTCAACCCGGAAATCCAAAAGCAAGAGTCAGATCCCGCCAAAGCCGAGACGCTGGATGTCATCGATGCCGATATCTTCCAGCAGACCCTCACCGTTAACACCGTTGGCTCGTTCATGATCATCCGAGCTGTGCTGCCGAATCTGAAAGCTTCCAAGAATGGACCGAAAGTGATCATCATGGGCTCCGGCATGGGTAGTATTACCAACAACAAGGGCGGTTCCTACGCTTACGGCGCCAGCAAGGCTGGTCTGAATTATGTGGTGAAGAGTTTTGCGGGAGACGTGCCCGAGGTTACTTTTGGGATTATTCATCCTGGTAAGGTCGAGAGCCGGATGACGCATGTGCGTGAAGATGGCGCAATTGATGCCGAGGATGCTATTGAGATGATGTTGCCGATTATTGATGGTCTCAAGCCGGAGCAGAGTGGCATGTTTGTTACCAGGGAGAATAAACCTATTCCTTGGTGAGGTAGGAAGAGGCATGTTTTTCTTCTGTCACGAGTGTTATGGGAGAGGAGCTATGGCGATTCCTTCTTACAATTTGATTTTTTTTTTTTTGTTTCTCTTAGATATAAAACGCATAATCAAGCACCTCACTGGCAAGTTTGAATTCTTTTCCGAGGCACTTCATGTCAATCATACTGACTGACCAAGCCTTAGACGTGCAGCGACTGTCTCATGGCTGAAGTCTGCTGCTATATTAAAATTGCATAAGCATCTCTGGGGCAGATTGGTTCAAGCAAAGGAAATCCCCAAGAAGTCTATCGTGGTAGTTCGTAGGGAGCTCGAGCTTTCTGTGGCTGGCTGAAATTGTTTGCATCCATGCGTCTTTGGTTAGACTCACGTTGATGAATGGCTTATGGTGATGACGGGTCGCGCCAGTCTTCCAACGTCGAACTTTGCATGGCTTTCGAGCTCTAGAAGGCTCTGTTTGCATCCCGATCAGCTGAGGTCGTTGTGAAGCGGTCGAAAGAAGGAGGTGCGAGCGTGAATTAAACTCGTGTCCATAAGCAAATGGCTCTTCAGCTCACAGGCTCGTTCGATGGAAAATGTAGACGTGGCTTTTCGATAACTGCCTGTGTCTTGTCTCTTGGATGCTATTTCTACCATCCATGATTGGGTTGGTAGCCTTCGCCCTCACATAATTCATTACCACACTGGGAAATGTCGTACGCCTGCTAGGGTCCAGATTCGAGGATGACGGTTCGGTATCAGTCGAGCAATTCGCACGCCCAGAGGCCACCTACCAGTGAGATCAAAGCGTTTAATGGCGACAAAAGCCTCATATAACAGCTGAGTCTTGGGAATGGACTGATCTCTCGAGCACACGATTTGATCGGTGATATCTATCAGCCGCATCGTGTTGTAGCTTGGACTAATCGGCAAGCTTTCGCTTGGGGCGACTGGTGTGGTTGCCCACCTCGTCGCCAGCACAAGGAGCCTTGGCGGATCTGAACAGGTGATGGTGTTGAGGAAACAGGTGGAGATTGCGCCAAGTGTCTGTTTGGTGGACGATGCCGAAAACCTCCTGTAATCAGCACTAAGAAAAATGGTCACTTGTCGATGAAGAACACAGGATCAGCCGCGGCCTACCACGGAGTCGCGCGAGTGGCTCCGAGAACAATCTTGTTGAGATTGTTTCGTATTTTGTACAGCAGGTTGCAGACACCTCGTCAACAGGAAGGCAAATCCCCAACAGACGAGCCCTGTAGATACAGACATCGTATCTCGGTCCTTCGATATGCGATATGCGCATAGCGTGGCGTCGAAGGCACCATGGTCCCGGTTGTGGATGTCCGTTCACGCCATACTGACCGGCGATCACCGTGTATCCAGTTAATAATCGCCATGGATTAGACCGAAGATGGTGGTGTTGACCGCTCATGATGATGGCGTCAGGACGCCCTATCTTCCTCCAATAGAGAAGCGGTAACAAGACAACAGTCGCGCGTCTATTCGCTTGTCTTCAGACAGTGAGGTGTTCCTGATCGACTCAAGGTAGATTAGGGTCGCGGCTATGGATGCAACCCAGTCTCGTAGACGGACGCAGATCCAGGCGCCCCGCGCTCTGGCAGCCACGCTTTCTAAAAATACCTACGCTGGAGTCCTCTCCGCCATCCAACTCTCCAGCCTCTCACCTCCCAACACCAAAGTCACAATGTAACACAGAGACACACCTTTGCCACGTTTCGTGCTGCAGAGAACCGTTCGCCCGGTCCCATCAAGACAAGCGTACGACGTTACTCCAGCTAGTATGCTTAATTCGAAGGGAGCAGCTTGTACCACTATCTTGTCAACTCCATGGTACTGGCGACAATTTGCATCTTCGGAGAATACATTCCGTGCCTCTCTGCACGCAGCTCCGCCGCCTGCATCCTTACGCAGTCATGATAGGCGGTGCATGCGCGAATCGCTATTTCCTGCAGACCGCCACCAAGCATCAAGCTTATGGGGCCATCTCGTGTTCCTGGCAGCCTTAGCCCTCATGACACCTGCGGCCCGCCTAATCGCATGACCTATATTCGCTTGTGAACAACGATACTTCGCCCTATGCACGGTATGAGACTACGCTATTGGACCATACTCCAGATGAAGCCCTATGCAGCTGAGGATCTACGCGACTTGCGCCAGCCCACACATCCTCCACAACTCTTACTTGCCAGTCAGCATAGAGCTTAACAGCAAAATGCGGCGTTGCTTCTGCTGCACAGCCTGGTAGCCTGGTTGACAAGTTGATGGTCTTTGAGCTTAGCGATCCTGCCGTCTGTCTGACTGCAAGACCACTTCCAATTTTGTCAGCGCTTGGGTCTCTTTGCACTGTGAGCAAGTCTTAGCCATCGCGACTTGCCAGATCCTCGTATGTCGGCTGTGCCCATGATGGGAAATAGATCTGATGGGTATGGTGTTGGCATCATGATACCGACAGGATCACGGTGCCAAAGTATAAGGACATGCACGCATTCCAACCAGGTTGGTCTTGTCTCCCTATCATTTTCACACCACCATCACCAGAGAACATACCAAAGAACTCCATATTATTTACTTTCGTTACCGATCACTCTTCTATAGTACTTCTTGACATATATTCCTACTGTTCGTTACCGATTCGTCATGGCCGGCCGTTTCTTCACGGCAGCCGTCCTCTTCGCTTCCACATTCGCCTTCCCTGCGGTGGACTCAGGCAACTATACCGCAAAGACCTTCACATACAGCACTCAAGAAGAGGTCTCAAATACACCGGCTACCGATGTGGAAGGTAATTAGTACCAGTGCTGTTACTTTGGAACGTTGCTGACATCAAGCAGCAACCTTGGTAGAGACACCGCCAGAACAGTATGGTGGTGAACGTGCATCCGCGTACCGTCATGGGTCAGCATGGCTACCTTCAGGGGCAAACCTTCACCCAAAGCTGTCACAACACGACACGAATGGCGATTCGAAGCTCGGCACCTTTGGCGCACGCAGACTTCCGCCTTGGATCAGCGGTGATGGTACTCCCATGCCGCAAGGCAAGCCGTGGGGCCCAAGGACTTGCGAAAACACCGACCCTTACAAAGATCCTCCCCACACTGGTATGACTCGATCTTACGACTTCACCATTAGCAAGAAGGTCATTTCACCCGACGGTGTCAACCGCAGCGCAATCGTCGTCAACGGCGCTTTCCCTGGCCCAACCATTGAAGCCAACTGGGGTGATTGGATCTCTGTCACAGTGCATAACGCAATGGAGGAGGGCACCGCCATCCACTGGCACGGTCTTCTGCAGAAAGAAACGCCGTGGCTTGACGGTGTACCTTCCGTGATGCAATGTCCCATCGCACCAGGCTCGTCTTTCACATACAGATTCCGCGCGGATCTCTATGGAACGAGCTGGTACCACTCTCACTACAGTGCTCAAGCTGCGGGTGGCCTCTTTGGTCCGATGATCATTCACGGTCCTCACGACAACGCTCAGTATGATGTAGACCTTGGTCCCGTACTTCTTGCTGATTGGTATCACGCCGACTACTTTGACCTTGTCAAGGACGTCATGGCTCCTGAAAGCGAGAAGAAGCCACCCCCCATGAGCAACAACAACCTCATCAATGGCAAGATGAACTATCCTTGTCAGAGCAACGACTCCAAATGCACGCCCAATGCTGGTGTCTCCAAGTTCAAGTTCGAGTCCGGCAAGACCTACCGTATCCGCTTGATCAACTCTGGCGCCGAAGGAATGCAGAAGTTTAGCATTGACAACCACTCCATGACTATCATCGCTAACGATTTCGTCCCTGTTGTTCCCTACAAGGTTGACGTGGTTACGCTTGGAATCGGCCAGAGGACAGACATTATCGTGAAGGCGACTGGCAAGCCTACTGATGCAGTTTGGATGCGATCGACTCTCGGAAAGAGCGCGTTTGTTGGCGGTTGCAACCTTCTCGACGGCATCTCCCCCGAAGCCGTGGCGGCCATCTATTACGAGAAGGCCGATAACACCACCGTACCCACCACCAAGTCTGCCGTCTCAGAAGCCGCCATCAACACCTGCGGCAACGATCCCCTGACGGCAGCTGTTCCCTACTATCGAATCACCCCCGACCCCAAACCTCCCGTCACTCAGGAAGTCGATATCACCTTCCAATCCAACGGCACACACAAGCTGTGGTTCATGAACAACAGCACATTCCGTGCCAACTACAACGACCCGATCTTACTCGAAGCGAACCTCGGACGCATCCACGATTTCAAGCCAGAGTACAACGTCCTCAATTTTGGCAGCAACTCGAGCATCCGCATGGTCGTATACAACTACGCCTTTGCAGGTCTTCATCCGTAAGTATCTTTTTCAAGCATATACTTCGCCTACTCAGGACTGACAAATCCAAGCTTCCACTACCACGGCCACAACATGCACATCCTAGCAGAAGGCCACGGCACCTGGGACGGCAACATCGTGAACCCCCAAAACCCTCAGCGCCGCGACGTGCACATCCTGCAGAACTCCAAGCCCGACGGCACGCCGTCCTACATGGTCGTTCAGATCGAAGCCGACAACCCTGGCGTGTGGCGTAAGTTTCCCAAAGCAATCAAGTTCACCATTGGATTTTTTTAGCTAACACCCCGAATAGCTTTCCACTGCCACGTCGCATGGCACATGTCTGGCGGCCTTTACCTCAACGCCATGTCGTATCCCGAAGAAATCAGAAAGATCAAATTGCCTTCGACCGTCGCGCAGACTTGTCGCGATTGGTCGGCTTGGACGGGAGAGAATATGGTCGAGCAGATCGATTCTGGCTTGTGATTTGAATTGACGAAGAGACGACGATATCTTGCACTAATCTAATTCGGTGTGACTGACGGATAGAAATCTTGGAGAGATGGCCTAGATGGTTTGATGGATTGTACATATTTACGCGACGCAACTCAAGGGTGAGCAAGTGTCGTTTGGGGCTGCATAGCATTGAGGCTTTGACCTCGAGACATTTTGATGGGGCATTTGGCTGTATGATACCCTTCTTAAATCTAGAATTATCGTCAGGTTAATATAATACTGGTCACCTCTTCGATCAACGCCTGAGCCTTGAACCTCAAGCCTTCTCTTTCTCAATCACATCAGCCTGACTATTCTGCAGCTCCGCAGCAATCCGAACAAGATGCAACTTCTCTTCATGCGCGGTAGTATCGCCAAACACTTCATCCATTTCTTCTAAGGATTTCCCCTTTGTTTCTGGAACGCAGAACCAGACGAAGAAGAACGCGAGCAAGCAAAAAGCCGCGAAGAAAATGTACGTGCCGAAACCGATCTTGGTGAGCATGCCGGGCGTGACGAGGCCGATTATGAAATTGCACATCCAAGTCGCGCTTGTGGTGATGGAAATGGCTTTGGATCGGCCAGAAAGGCTGAATAGCTCGCTAGGGAGAACCCATCCTATCGGTGCGAAGGAGTATGAGAAGTTCACGTCGTAGATGTATACGAACGCCACGCCGGTCCAGCCAGCTGCTTTGTGGGATACCAGAGAGGATCCGTAGCCGCCGATGACACCGCCGACAATTACGAGGGAGATCATGGTTCCGACGGCTCCTGACATGAGAAGCTTGCGGCGTCCGACTTTGTCGATCAAGAGCAGTGCTGGAATTGTCGAGACGGTGTTGACGATTCCGTAGACTCCAGTTGCGAGTAGGGATGTGGTATTTCCCGAGAGACCGAGCTGAGAGAAGATCGTAGGTGCGTAGTAGATGATAGCATTGCAGCCCATGAACTGCTGGAAGAACATGATAGAGCAACCGATTGCAAGGCGCCTGAATTTCGACCAGCTCGAGACGAGGGCGTAGTACTGACTCGCTGCTAGGGCTACTCCTGTCTTGCCCGGATATTTCTGCTCGGCGTAAGATTGCTCGAAGAGGATCTCGGCTCTGTAGGCCAGAAGTTCCTGTACAATGACTGGGTCGTCGGCCGGAAGCTTGCGAAGACGGCATAGCGAACGAAGTGCACGTTCATCCTGCCCGGCCATGAGAAGCCATCTTGGTGTCTCGGGGAAGAAAATCATGCCGATTCCGAGGAGTAAGGCGGGCAAATTTTGTAGAGCCAAAGGTATGCGCCACGATGCTTCAGATTGGCCTGTACACCCTCCAGCAGGAACATCGTTATAAGGGTCGAAAGCAGGAGAGTCTGCCGTTCCGCCACTATATGGCGTTCCAGGCGCGCATCTCACACCTCCAATGTAGTGCGTACCGTACTCGAGCCAATAGCTGACCAAGATTCCTAGTGTAATAGAGAGTTGCTGCGTAACAACAAGAGTGCCGCGAATTTCCGGAAGAGAGATTTCCGACATATACATTGGTACCACCATCGTCAACATGCCGACTGCAACGCCGGCAACAGCTCTGCCGGCAAATAGCACTGGATCTGTGCTGGCTGCCGCTTGCAAGGCACTCCCGACGAGGAAGATGACCACGGCTGCCATCATCGACACTTTGCGGCCGACTCGATCAGCCACAGGGCCATTGATGAGTGATCCAAACCATGCAGCGAGCAGCAGCGTCGACACAAACCACCCTTTGTAATCCTCATTTGAGAAAACCTTAGGGAAGGCAGCACCGAAGGATTCCATGGTGATCACGCCACTAACAACTCCCTGGTCATAGCCGAAGAGGAAGCCTCCCAGGGAAGCAAACTGTTGTCTGATTAGCACTGGTCGAGGTCATCGGGATCACAATTGCTAGCCGCACTCACCACTGCCACGCCAGCAACATAGGGATTCTCTCGGAGGAGCCTAGATACGCTCTTGTTGGATTGAGTGGAGAGAACCGGGAGGCTCTCCCCAACATTAGGAATCTTCTCGTCCTGGGCCATGGTCTAGGCTGTATTCATGGGCGCACTACGACGTCAGGCGGTAGGCCAGAAGAACAGAAGGCAGAGAAAGTGGGCATCGTATCTCTGAGTAACAGGCGCCTGCGTTGCACGTTATATAGTCTACTGCTAGTCGCAGATCTTCAACAAATCCGTCCGTTGCCATGACCGTGCCGTGGAGCATACCACACTGAGAACCATACTGGCCGATGCAGCGCGGGGAGTTGAGGGGTGAGGTGGAGGTGGAGGTGGAGTGAAGTGGAGGCGATGTTGTGATTACTCCTTGCAAAGTGGGCTCGGGGTCTCCTCGGGAGGACATCCGCCGTTCTCGGTGGTCTTCTGTTGAGATACTCACAACATCGCAACACAACATGATCTTTTCGCAGAAATACCATAAACTGGGCTGCAAAGAAAGATAGCAGATAAGCACGGCTTTTATACGATACGGACTCACCGGCAGCCACAACGGACAGGGACAACAATGGCTAAGGCGCCTCTTCCCTGTCTTTCTACAATACAGGGATGGCATTCCTAGCAGGCTCAGCTCTCATATTGCTCGAAGTACTGAGCAGTATTGATCTCTAATCCTCTCAGCTTGAGCTCTGCTTCAAATGTTTAGCTATGACCAGACAACGCAGTAGCTAGGCTACTGTACGTGCTCGCCTTGTTGGCACGCTGAAATACGAGGCGCATTCGCACCAATTGCCCTCTCTTTCTTAGATCACGTCCGCATGTTTTTCGACCCTGTTGATAAGACAAGCCTAGATAGTCCGATCAAGCAACAGCCTTCTGCAGGAAAAAGACAGTGAATCGCGAGTAAAATGGCAGAGACTAGCCGGCTGGACTGACCAAAGGCTTAGACGACGACTTCCAACGAACTTCGATCTTCAGCGCAGCCTACTGCAGAGCCCTCTGAGCAACCTGAGATGACCCACGAGCAACTACTCGAACCAAGACATTGTATGAGATCCTCGAGACGCGATGGGTTGATCTCATTGGAAGGAAGGCCATTGCAGGTGCCACCCTCTTAAGCCCTTCTAAGCAGCGAATCCTCTACATTTGATCTAAATTGATATAATATTTAGCAAATGAGTACATTGCACATACGACCATAGGTCAGTGAAAACTGGGCATCCCGTCCGCTCTGCCATACATAAGCACTGAACCGGGCGACTAGTACTAGAGTGGGTGACCATCTGGGAATCCCGCCTGTTGTATGTTTTTGTTTTTGTTTTGCCCTTGATCGAATCTGATTGCCGTGGCTGGTGTCAGAAGGCACAAGAGCTCCGCAATGGAGAAGTGCGTAGTCGTAGATAACGCTTGAGCTGAGGCACTCACACCTGGCATCTTCTTCTTTTGAGATGCAACGATGCGAACTCGGGCGGAGCCGGACCCTGCAACATGCTTGGATGGAGTTTCTGGTACTGTCTTGGGGTACAGGGATCTCTCTTCTTTATGGGTGTAGTGTTATAGCCCAGGATCGAGGCTGCTCTGTTAACGAGCCAAAGGATGCCAGTGTGAGCCGACTCAACGAGCCTAGATTCTCCGAGTTGCAGCCTGGAAACAAACGTAGCTCAAACTCATCAAGTATAGCTGGCAATCTCCTTTGCGATAAACACCACAGTCGACTTCCTTCAGGTTCCCTCACTGCGCAGCTGACGTCCCCTGTGCCTGGCCAACATCGTTTTCGTCATTCTGTGATTTGTCTTCCTCTGACCTCGCGGTATAATATATGGTGGCAGCCGACTCGGTCTCCTCGTAGCTGAATGCATGGATGACTTCTGCGTTTGCAAGTCGCCGCAGTAGAGGCGTGCAGATGTCGTAATCATCACCGCTCATTGGAACCGAGATTATTCGTTCCGAAGATGCGTGGGTGTTGGAATTTGTCATATCGGTAGTCATCTCGAGACGTATTTGGTATTAACCAGAGAATCGGTCTTGAATATATTGTGAAGGTTTGAGTGATGTAAATGCTGTGAGGCGCGTATCTGGGTAACCTGGCGAGCCTGGGAAGATGTAGTCTTCATTTATACGCACGACATCTGCAGGAGACTTAACTTAGAAGCGTATACCAGTTGTCATCGTGACATAGCTTCGTACTTCCTTCTTCTAACTAAATGTTCAGTCTCGGGTAACGGTACCAATCGCCAGTAGTCGTATCGGCAAGGGCCACAAACAACGAGTGACGGGGGCTTAGCAATGCAACCGCAGCAGACCGAATGCAAGAACTCAGAAGCGGACAGATAGGCGATCAATACTGGTCGCTTGATAAGGATCTGCGCAATGTGTGGACGAATATTAGCGGGATTAAGGTCATGCACCAGACTAGAGCGCGAACTAGGCATCCTCCAGAGCAGCCAGGACGTCGCGCTGGGAATTTAGTGGTTTGGGCAAGCTCACATGTTGGAGAAAAGTCGCATGCAAAGCGAGCGTACTTTTCCTGATGGCACTTTAGATCAGAATATCGAAGGGGCTGAGGCGTAGCGCATGACCTGATTAGCATTAGGGACAGTCCAAATGGCACTGCCACCACCATTTCGTATGCTGGTTTTTATGCGGGTTCATATGTACCTTTCATTCGGGAAACATAGGGTCTCCTTGTAAAGCCACTCGAGAATCCAAACTGTTATGATTACTACCCCCAATCTCACGCATAGTACATATAACCCTAACCTATTCCCAAGGCGTCGTTCATCTGCTCGATGAGGGCTTCAATTTCTGCCCCAAATGTTTCTCTATATTCACTTTTGCGCGTGCGTTTGAAATCGATCAAGGATACACCGTTGGAAACGATCAAGAAACTGTGCTCGTTCAGATCTCCCTGAAATAGACCCAACCGGTGAAGATCAGTCAAGGTCTTCGCGCACGATGTGTGATCCGACTGTAGCGTGCCGTGCATCCTCAACCTTATCCATGATGGAGCCAATGACTTTTCCCTCTTCACTGACATAGCTGAGGAACCTAGGTCCAATCTGTATGATTGGATACATTGCTTTGAGCGAGCCCTGGCAGTCAAGTAATCGATACTTGCGTTTGCAAACGCTTCTCATGTAATACTAGGAGATCCCTTCTTCCGATAGGCCTCCAGAACGATGGCGACCGTTTTCGATAATTCCACACTGTATAATATGATGCTCAAAGGTTTCTGAACAGTATTTCCTTCTCCAGTGTAAGGGGCGACTGCTATATTGCTTCTGGCATCCGTCACAGTGGAATCCCCATTCCACGGAGTTCGTGGTCTTCATGATCCACGGTGCGCGTACAATTGCCATGAATCGCCTTGGATCCAATATTCGACCTTCTTTGAACCCCATGCTTGGGGGCCGACGGGATACAGTATTGTCAGATCGTACCTCGATCCTTTGCCGGTACGCCTCAAGCTTCCTCTGCACGATTCCAGCTTTACGTTGTTCCATAGCTTGTGCGGTTCCGTGGTATTCCATACTCAAGCTGTGGGCCGAGACTGCATCTACGAGAGTGCAAGAAGTTCTGCGAGTATTCTCATTTGGTGAGTAGCGTCCGGGAATACTTCTGAGCGCAGGCAATGATGCAAAGAACCCACGAGGAAGGCCAAATTTCCGTTCCGCCTCCGAGTGCTGCAATGAATAATACTCTGGTTTTTCGGAGAAACAGAGAAAGCAGACGCGCTTACACGTGAGGATATAGACGAAGCCCGCGAAGTCGCTGCAAGTTGCGCATTTGTAGCCAATGAGTGTTTCAATAAGAGCTTCATACGAGAAGCTCGACGCAAGCTCAGTGCTCAAGAGACTGCGCAATAAGCCCGGGCAGTTCCTTAAGATCAGCCGGTATTCTAGGATAGAATCTACCACTTGGATTGCTCTCATGTTGACGCGCCGAAAATCGGTCAACGCACGGAGATCTGTCTTGACCAGGGCATTGCATAAGACTTCTAAGGGGAGAATGTCCAAGAGCCCGAGCGAATATTGAGGGTTAATGTGGTGCTTGTCATTGTCCAAGGGCATATGGTTTCGAGGCCGTTGTCATCAAGCGTGTGATCTTCGAGATTTGGCCGGCGGTAGGTATTTTCTGGTAGTGTCTGAATCGAAGTCGTACCTGGCGCCATGTGTATTACTCGCCGAGTTGTTTCATTATGTATCGTGTTGTTAGCGGCCTCCTATCCAAACGACGAATGGGGCGGTCTGGGGTCAACAACCTCGGAGGGGCACCGGGGTCGAGATCACGTCACCTGACTGTGGAAATCGATGTCACGCTTCTTGCCTAATGACCCTCGTATCGTAACTCCAACGCTGTCAACACCTCAGTCATACTTCATTACGGATCTGCCCCGAATACATTAATGCTCTGCTTGCGGATCTTGTCCAGTAGAGCGCCGGTAACATCGATATGGTGCATTGCTCAATGTTCTCTGTCAGAGCTGGATCTCTGCTCGCAACGAGGAGGCAAGAACTGCTGATTGTGCTGCACATGACCAGTGCATTAAAGGATACGGACGACGGAGGGTACCATGGTGAAGAAAGCAAGACACCCCTGGTGCTGATGAGGACTAACACATACAAACCACGGTGTAAATGATATCGGGAAGAATTGCGAAGGACTGCTCACGACAAGAAGAGTTATCAGCGCCCTGTCTAGTATCACTGGGGCTTGGAAATTTGAGAAATTTTACAATTGGACAATGTTTGAGGCAGCTATCTCACTGTCTATCTCGCACAATTGAGTTCCTCCTACACCAAGAGTCCCACCGCAACCATAAACCCAATCACAACAGCCAAAAAGCATCCACGGTTGAGCTCAGCCGCAGAACCTCTCGCCTCCATCTCCCAACAGCTTCCACCGTACGTCTCCTCGAACGTGGCAGCCGACGAGATACCAAAGCTCTGGATATCTTCGGGCATGGAGTAGCACTCGCCTGAGGCCTCGCTCTGGCAGCTCCAAGAATAATAAGGCACCAATCCAATATCCCTAGGCGGGTTGCCCTTGCCTTGCTCACAATCTCGCTCGGAGTAAACGCTAAGCAGTCTCGCAGCGATCTCTCCCGGTGCTGTTGTGCCGTACATACTCTCGTTGGTTTGCTGATACCAGATGCGGGAATAGTTGGCGTTGATGTCAAAAGCGGCCCTGTTGAATGTTGTCACGTTCAATCTGTTGGGGTCGCTTGAATTGGTTGATCCTGGGGCTGGAACTCTGGAAGTGGATACCGTTGAGGTGCTGACGTTCGTGAAGTTACTTGCGAATACTTCCACCAGGTTGTAGCACTGGCGCTCATAAGCACCCCTCGGCAATGGGATGCGCTGCATGGTAAAGCCAAGGTGGTCTGTGGAAGGCTCACAGCTGGCATCGTCTTCTTGTGAGAAGTAAACTGTCAAGTTTGATCTGTTGCGTGGTTAGCCTAGTGTCTCGACGCATGGAGTCTATCCGCCTACTGGGAAAATGCTAAATGCGCTGACAGAAGCCAGAGTAATAAGTGTGAAAATACCGAGACCACCATCTTGATCTCCAGAGATATGACGACCTGAAAGAGAGAAAGTTTCGAATTTGGACCGAACTATTGATCGTAGAAGTGAGAATGAGAGTGAATGAGACCCAGTTATGTCCGCCTCTCTTTCCAAGTCAATGGCATGTGTCCAAGATCACAACTCTGCCGAGGTGGTGCCTTAAAGACATCGCACAGCCAAGGTCTCTTTGCTATCGACCGCAAGACCGTCATCACGATGCCCAACCATGAACGATGGCTTGGCAATACAAGGCTGTGTTTTGAACCCTCACTGATCAGCCTCAGTGGTCTCCACCGACGAGATGCGAAGGAATCGATGGCCCGCTTAAATCCTTCGAACTTTTGTGATAGATAACATGCGGAGGTATGCAGGTGCGACAACAGCTCGACATACCTAGGTATTGCTCCGCTCGTGATACTTTCCCATCTTTACTTCAAACTCCGCCACTCCGTCCGAATCCTCTTCAACTGATCATCCCAGAGTTCACTATCGTTTCAGAAGTGCTAGCCAGTCCAATATGCAACGTAGAATCCACTCGCCTGATAATCCCTACCACAGTAAAAAGTGACCCAACAAACGCCAACCCCCCTCACAAGATCCGACAACATAGCGCCCCATAACTCCCCCCTCTCTGCACTCCCCCAGCGCACAAAACACAATCATATTGCCCATGTAGACCACATAACGTCGAATAGGCATTGTACGGGCCGAAATAAGGATCATAGTACGATGGACCGGCACCAACGTAATTCGGGCCGTGAACTGCGATGGGCGGTGGCAGCGGGATGTCTGGTGGTCCGAAGTTGGCGATTGAGGTTGTTGGGAGTGGTCCGGTGCCGGGGTGTGCGGCGATGTTGGGTGGTGGTTTTGTGGTATTTGGTTTGGCTGCTGGAGGTGCTGTTACTTGGTTGTTGGGTGGATTGGAGATGAGGGAACGGGCTAGATTCGGATCCATGGTGTTTTTGAGAGAGAGAGAGAGTGATGAAAGTTGCTTAGATGTCGTTCGTCGGGAACACCTCTGGCATTTAAAAGGTGCACGCTCGCAGACCGTCGGTATACACTAGAGAGCGAAGAAAGGGCGTCGGCGGCATGGAATGATACGTTTGTCTCCCGCATCATAGGTTGTTGATCCAGCTATCAACTACAGTGAAAGAAAGCCCCCGAGCGTAGCTTTTTCTTTCGTCCCCTAGGATGACTGGAATGAAACTTCCCTTTACGAATATCTATACAACAGCCGAAGGCTCTATATTACAAAATGCGCCTGGTTCGGAAACGCAGACTGCGCGTTCGACCGAGGAACTAGGCTATCCACAGCGAAGTGCAACCCCTAATTCGGCTTCTGGTCCTGGTACATCCACTGAAGGTAATCGTCCACGCCATTAATCTTAACCTCAGGTTCAACCTCGGATTTCACCTCGGATGCCTCTGAAGCAGACGATGACAAAGCATCCTCCCTCCAAACGACCTTCTCCTGCCCCTTCTCCTTCTTGTCCAACTTCCTCCTGAACGCCCGCCCTCTCTCCGCCATAAGCCTGAGCGCTTCCAAGTAGCCATTATCGAACTTCCTAATGCTGCCATCGTCGTCGTGAATTTCATGATTAGGCTCGACGTCTTCCGGAGACTCTGCTTCGCCCTCGTCGTTGCCCATGACGGCACTCGCGAAAGTCTTCCGTCGCTTTTCTTTGCAGCTTTCGTACGTGGCCCAGGCGTCGGCGGGATTCTCGATCTCTTTGAGCAGGTATTCGACGGCCCAAGTGTCACCTTTTTTGATATTTTTGGGTCGCTGCACGCGATTTCCGTTCACGGTGGAGCCGATTAGAATTGTGGCGGCGTAGAGAGGGGCGTCGGTATCCGGTTGAGGAGCTGCCTCCGGTTCAGTGTCCTGGGGTTCTGGCGACAATGGAGTATCTTCTTCGGCGGTAGATGTTTCCTCGTCGGTCTCGATGCCCATCATCTTCCGCTCGAATTCGGCGATTTTCGCCTTTGAAGTCGCTTGGATCTTGTCGATCTGCTCTTCCTCCATCGGTTCTGCAAAGATGTACAAAGCCGTTACAGGCGAAGCACGAGTCTCAAAGTGGAAACGCAGACTTTTCTCCGGAAACTTCGCCGTGGCCTGATCCATAACCTTGTTCAAAAGGTGCAAACTCATCTTAAACTCTTGATCGCCCAAGCAGCGGTCCGTCTGTCCGTGCATGGCGTTGTCGATTTCAGGAATAGGGAGGTACTGGAAGCCGAAGATGCGCTCCACATTGTGGTAAGTCAGGAAGATTCCGTCCATGCGGCCCATACGCGCTTGCAGCATATACTTGAGCATGGTGGAACGCAACATGTCATAGTACTCGCGCTCGTAGGATTCCCATTGACCCTTCTCGCTGTGGATCTCATACCCAAGCATGGGCTTATAGTCACGAGTGCTCATGCGGATGCTAGCAATAGCGCGTGTCTTGATATCAAACATTCCGGTGCCGGGCAGGCGAGGGTCATGCGCATCAAGCTGAGAGCGCATCAAAAAGTCGCCCATTGTGGTGTATTGGTAGGCTTCGGGCGCATTGCGCTCTTCTTCCGTAACCTCGCGGGGGTCGCTCTTTCGGTAGCGCTCGTATTCTGATTTCGACATCGTGAGCAACTTCTCCATTGATTTTCCCAGCATCATAAGAATGTTGCCGCTATCATGCTCCTTATCCGCATCAATGGCGTATGTGCCATTCTTCCAACGTAGGAAAATGGCGGTCGGAGCCCGATTAATGAGTGTGAAGGTGGAAAAATTCTCCGGAAATTGGCGAGACAACATGCCCAGGTTAATAGGTCTCCAATCCGACAGTAAATAGTGGAAATGGCTCAATGTACTGGTCATGCTGGACGTAGATCCCACATACTTCTTTTCATATCGTTTGGCCAGTTCCGACAAAGCCTTGTCCTGTGAGGAAGTCTTGTATTGTTGCAGAGCCTTGAAATCGAATTCTTCCACAGGCATGATGTTTTCCAGATACGAGTCGAAGTTGTATACTCGTGAATGACGATCTTGGAGAGATGTGACACCTTGATTGAACAGGACTCTGTCCAACCCGAATGACAGCGTTGGAACCTGTGGCTGGGGGATATTGAGAGCCTCGATGTGCAAATCTTTCACTTCGACTCTCGGGAGACCCGAGTCACCATCGTCAGCATGTTCCTCTCCTTCTTCGGCCCGAGATCCTGGCTCGATCGTCATGGTCTCCGCGATTCGGCCTCCTTTCATAGCCTCAGACAAAGATTGGCCTTTGAATTCGGATCCTGGAGCTGATGAGTCAATCATCCTAGGGTGCGCTCCAGCTTCTTCAGGTCCTTCAACATTAGCAGACGGGGCTTGTCCCCCTCTTGCCTTCCCTGCCACCTTACGGACTCTCACCTCTCGTTTAGCTTTGAGGGCTCGGGGAGTTTTCTTTCTACGGCCGCCAGTCACTCTCTCGGATTTGCTGGCCCCGAGACTGGCCGCAAGTGACGCTACTGGTGCATTCTCGGAGTCTAGTGTGCGGTCCGGCGTGCCTTCATTCACAGCATCAGACAATTGAATATCCTTTGCTGGCTCTTTTGCATTTTCATTCTCAGCGCCGGCTTTGAACAGTAGATCTCTAAGTTTCTTGAAACCCAAGCGTCCGCTAAAGGAGCCAGAGTGTCGCGCCGTTGAATCCTCAGCTGGTGATGATACAGCGGGGTTTTCCGGTTTTTGACCAATTTCAAGGTCGCTAGGAAGGTCAGCAAACCCAGTGTTAGGCTGGTGTGCTTTAAATCCCCACGGCTTTGCAGATGATGCTGTAGATGGACGCTCTGGAGGCGGCGAAACCTTGTCGGCTCGCCTTAAAGCATCGAACGAGGCTTTAGATGAGCCGGAAATTTCAGGTAAACCGGTATGCCCTCCCCATTTTGGCCTCTGATTGACCATACGAGCCTTCCCTAGTATACTCAAATGCTGCTGACTCGAGTCGTGTGCTCCTGCGCCGTGGAATAACGCACCCTGGCCTACTCTTACATCGTCCACAGCTGTCGCTGAGCCTGTAGATTGTTCGCGTTCTCGCCTTGCCGCACTTGTGTGGTCAACACCTCCCTGCGGGGATGTATTGCGAATAAAGCCAAGCCCACCGGAAGTTGGTGACATTGAGCCTCGTGGTACATCACTGCTCTGTGGCTCTCCGGAAAGCCCAGTTGTCTTTGTATGTGAGCTTCCACCTTGCTCCGCAATCAGGCCGGCCAGAACCGACTCGTAGGTTTGCCGAGTTTCGTATGAAGATGCATCGCCAGAGTCCTTTTTGGTGGTGGGTGTTACATCGTCAGCCTGGCGATTGTGCTTGCCGAATTGTACATCATTCTGAGTCTTGCCGCCTCCTATTTCTTGGTTCGGCTGTTCCAGCAATGTCGCAAAACTGTTTTGCTCAACATCGTCCGCATTCAGTCGTGATGGATCTTTCTCGTTCCCTTTCTTCTCACCCTTTTCCTTCCGTCTTTCCTTACGGTTCTGATCGGATGCGGCACTCAAGTCGTTGAAATTGGAAAACCAGTCGTCTGCTGCATCCTGGCGCTGTGCATGCGCCGCATGAAAGCGCCGCCGACAAGACAAGCACGCATGGCCCGAGAGACTCCGTGATGGCGCGCGACAGAAGTGTCTGTACATTGGGCGCCGGATGTTGATGAGACGGGAGACTGCAGGGAGAACGAGTCCCTCTCGTCTATAGAGTGCTGGTAAGAAGTGGCGAGTGGGAGGCAGTCTCACACACTCGCTGTACTCTTTCTCTTTCTCCCTCGGTGACGTTCTGGACTTTTGCCGGCGCTAAGGGAGGCAAGAAGCTTTGGGCATGAGGCTCTGCGCATAGATCCGCTTGCCGAGATGTGGAGAGAGACAGCTGAGGGAGAGCACATGTTACGTCGTGGAGCTCTCCCATGCCAGGTGGGCTGTCTGACAATTGCACTTCTTGTCTCGCATACCTCCTACCTAGAACAACGCCACCTTACTGACCTTGTTGACACGCATTGCTTCATTGCGATCTCAACCACCAAGCCTTGGCCACGGCTGTTGGTGTGAAGGCGACTGTGATCATCGCCCACCAAACACCTTGCGACCACACGCAACCATGGACATCTTCCAAACAGTCTCTGGCTACATCACCAAGATGGTGTCGGCCGGGGATGCCGCCCAATCTCAGGCAGCCGCGAAGATGAAGGTCCTTTTGCTCGACAACGAGACTGTATGTAGTCTGTCACCCATATGTTGCGACACGCATCTAAACTAGCTCAGGTCCCCATCGTCTCATCGGCCACCACCCAGTCTGCCCTGCTCAATCACAACGTCTACCTCACCGATCGCCTTGACAACCAAGAAAGAGAAAAGATGCGACACTTGCGATGCTTGGCTTTCCTTCGACCCTCCTCCGACAGCATACAATTCCTTATCGACGAGCTTCGGGAACCAAAATATGGAGAATACCACATCTGTACGTCTGACCACCCAAGCCAAACCAAACATGTTGCAGGCGGGCTTTCTGACTGACACAGACTTCAGCAACATCGTCAAGAAAAGCGCCCTAGAACGACTTGCAGAGGCAGACGACCATGAAGTCGTGAAAGGCGTCATCGAATATTTCGCCGACTTCCTGGTCATCAACCCCGACTTATGTTCCATACGCCTTCCCGCTCGACTCTTCTCCTCATCGCCAGAACTTTGGAACCAGGACAGTCTGTCGCGGACTACAGAAGGCGTGATTGCGCTTTTGCTTTCGCTGAAGAAGAAGCCGCTCGTTCGATACGAGAAGAACAGCCTACTGTGTAAGAAGCTGGCGACGGAAGTGCGTTACAGCATGACGCAGGAGGAACAACTTTTCGATTTCAGAAAGACGGACACGCCGCCAATCCTGCTGATTCTGGATCGAAGGGAGGATCCGATTACTCCTCTACTAACCCAATGGACGTACCAAGCCATGGTGCATGAGCTTCTCGGCATTGACAATGGTAGAGTGAATTTGAGCGACGTGCCCGACATTCGTCCTGAGTTCAAGGTTTGTGATTCTCACCCATTTGCATGCACTCCTGCTGACAAGCTCCTAGGACATTGTAATCAGCCAGGACCAAGACCCCTTCTTCTCTAAGAATATGTACCTCAATTTCGGCGATCTTGGTCAGAACGCAAAGGACTATGTGGAACAATTCGCCTCCAAACAGGCTTCAGGGCAGAAGCTCGAAAGTATCGAAGACATGAAGCGCTTCGTCGAGGAGTTCCCAGAGTTCCGTCGCTTGTCCGGCAACGTCACCAAGCACGTCACCCTCGTCGGCGAACTCTCTCGTCGTGTCGGCACAGATAATTTACTCGACGTTTCTGAGCTCGAGCAGAGTCTCGCCTGTAACGACAATCACTCACAAGACGTCAAAACACTCCAAACCTTGATTCAAAACCCTGCGGTACCGCCCGACAACAAACTCCGCCTGGTGGCGATCTACGCCCTGCGCTACCATATGCATTCCTCAAATGCCACACCAGCTCTCTGCGATCTTCTATCCGTCGCCGCTGGCATCCCCAAATACCGTGTCAACCTCATCCCACGCCTTCTAGCCTACGCTTCTTCGCTTCAGAACGCCGCAGGAACCTCCGGAGGCATTCCCGACCTCTTCTCACAACCTACCGGCCTCTTTGATTCTGCGCGAGCTCGCTTCAACCGTGGCCTTCGCGGCGTTGAAAACGTCTATACCCAGCACTCGCCCCTTCTCGAGGCGACGCTACAGGATCTCATCAAAGGTCGCCTCAACACGTCCACATACCCATTTGTGGAAGGCGGTGGCCAGACGCGCGACAAGCCACAGGATATCATTGTGTTCATGGTGGGCGGCACGACGTATGAGGAAGCGAAAATGGTGGCACAGGTGAATGCCAGCAGCCCGGGTATCAGAGTTGTTCTGGGCGGAACTGGAGTGCTCAGCTCGTCGGAGTTTTTGGGTCAGGTAGAGGAGGCTGCTGAAGCTTGGCCAGAGCCGAGAGAGAATACGGCTGCTGGAAGGCTGAGGAGGGAAGTTGGGAGATAGTTGAAGATTGATTGGCAGTGTTAGGTAGTTGTGACTTGACATAATGGTGAGATCTGTATGTCTACTGCCTTGTCTACCGTGAGATGAACATTGCAAGTATGATCAGCTTCTTGTCATGAACGTCCCTACATGTACTTCCAGTAATCGCATGAGGTCATGTGCATGTGTAGTAATGAGACCTCTGCATATGTCATCATAGTTATTACAGATGTGTACACAAATATTCTTAGGCTCCAACTCCATCCTGCAGCGATCCTTCAAACGATCACTACATCATCCCTGCAGTCCGAACCTCACGGGCTACAACCGCAGAGCCTCAAGTCTTAGCATCCAAGTCTGCTCAACACCAGCATCTCCGGTATCTCCGGCGAATCGCAGAACGACCTTCCTTATCTCAAAAACGACCTCGAGTAGATATGGGCCTTGTTTGCTCTTATTCCAACCTCACTTCATCTTCCACACTCTCCAACACCACTCTCATGACTTTCCAGCGACCTCGAGCCACTCTGCAAACCCCCAAAACATGCCTATATGGAGGTACTCAACCCGGACCCCTAGCCTTGACTCAGCCATTACGTACAAATTTCGGCAACAAGCTTTGCTCGCAGGCGGAGGTGTCTGAGGGCGAACGCTGTCACGCTTCCTCTCGAGTGGCGTCTGCGGTGGTCAACTCGATGATCTCGAGAGGACGAAAGGAGATCGGCCTTTTCACTTTCCAGACAGCCTTGCGAGAGACTTTTGGGCGAGCGATATGGGCGAAAACCTATTCTAAGGCTTTCTCACTCTGACATGGAACATCTGGAATTAGCCCTCTTCGGAGGCGCCTTTCTCCTCGCCAAACGCATACCCCAAGAGGTAAGTACGCGCTCGCTCGCTATAACTTGTGTGCGTGACCGGCTGAAGCGTGCCGAGGAGTTGTTTGAGACTCCACGGCAGATCGGTCGCCGCATGAGTAGGTTAGTGCGCACACCTCCGCCGTTCGACACAGAAGGCGTCATTCTACGACTGGCGCTCTGCTGGAGGTATAGCGGAGTCTAACGCCTGGTCGAATAATAATGTTGGCAGCCCTGTCGGGATTGCAGGCAAGTAAGGTTTGGACGCGCGCTCGCTCTCTGTCTTCTGTCTCTGTCTGTCTCTCTCGTCTACCTCGGATTTCCACCCGTCCGCAATAACTCCTCTCTAAATAGCTCCTTTCTATTTACCGCGTTTTTCGTTCCTTTGCACTTTTCCTGCTAAACATTGAAATACCGCTATTATCCATCTACGATTGACGGCCAGCAACCATGCCATCAAAGCTCGCCTCAGAAATGCTCGACTTCGACATAGACCGGTACATGAACCCCTACATCCCTCGCAGCCGCCTGGACCGCCTTCCCACGCCCGTCTCGCGATTTTTGGGCTACCGAAAAGACACTTTCAGGGAACCTCCGGCGGTGCTGCAATGGATCTCGGCTTTCATCGGTGCCTTCGTAGGCATCCTTCTCATCGGCGCCATCTTCTCTTTCGCCCCCGGCGTGGCAGACAAGAACCCTCCCGTCATCATCGCCTCGCTGGGCGCCAGTGCTATTCTCAACTATAGCTGCATTCGCGTTCCTGTCGCGCAGCCGCGAAACTCGGTTCTCGGACAAGCCCTCTCTGCCATCGTTGGCGTTTGCATCTCAAAGCTCTTCCAGCTAAACCCGGATTTCGAGAGCATTCAATGGATCGCAGGCGCGATGGCTTGCGCGTGCGCGTCGCTCGTCATGTGCGTGACGAACACCGTCCATCCACCCGGAGGGGCCACTGCGGTGCTTGCGGCGACTCAGGCAAACATCATCGCCATGGGATGGTGGTACATCCCCGTCATCCTCCTCGGATCGACCATCATGCTTGTCGTGGCATTGGCGTGGAATAACCTTCTGCGCCAATATCCCGTCTACTGGTGGTCTCCTGCGGACGTCGGTAGCCAGCTGCGTAGCAAAGCTGCCTCCGCGGATGATATGGATGTTGAGAAGAAGCCGACTCGCAAGGCTTCGGATAGCAGCAGGTAAGCTAGCAGTTCTTTGTGATCCATGTAAGAGTGATGAAAGGCTAATAATAACGTAACCACAGCGACAACACATTACAGCACCAGCTCAGCAATGCTTCCACCGCAGCGCCCGTTTCGAATGACGAGGCGGAAGACCTGGATGCGCAGCCTTCGGAATCAGACCAGATTACAATCACTGCATTCGGCGTTCACATTCCCAGCTACATGAGGTTGTCACCTCAAGAGCAGGCAATTCTGTCGCAATTCCGAGGCCGCATCCGAAGACGCGAGTGATCGACTCAAAAACGCATCACGATTTACTATAACGACTTTCTCTTCTTAGCAACGCTTTCCTCGTTAATTGATACCCCCTATACATCCTTAAAAGAAGACTGGTTTGTAGATAAGTTCGAAAAGAGAATATAGTCCTTTTGTTTGATCTTTGAATACCAATTCGTTATCGTAAATATTTCCGCTTTTTTGTTAATTGTCATGATTTGCCGCACGGTGCATCAGAACAATGAGTAATGCCATAGCTTCTTGGAGGTGATTAGGCTGCTTGAGGCGTGCCGGTGGTGCTCAGGTACTCCTTGCGGTAAGGGTTCTGGTCGGTCTCGTCGCCGCGCTGCAGAGGTGTCCACTTGGGATCTTCCTTGAACAGACGCAGAGCCTTGGTGTACTGTGATTCATCTTCAGTCAGCCAGTGCTTCTTAAGATAAACGATGGAAGTGACCTCCTTCTGCTCTTCCTACTCCTCAGACCTCAACACCTCCAAGGAAGAAGAGAACTCACATTCTGGTCATCCGTCGTAAATCGATGATAAATCCCCGCCGGCATAATCATCAAATCGCCCTTCTCCAACCTAATCCTGACCCAATCGTCGTCCTTCCCCCTGACATCAAAGTAACCCCCACCGCCCAGAATATACCTAATCTCCTCGTCCTCGTGCAAGTGCTCGTGGAAGAAATTCTTCACCTTCTCCTCGTACCCCGGCAGCAGCGTCGGCGAGATTTCGATCTCGTCCCGGTTCTTGTAGCTGCGCTCGGCGGCGATCTTGTCGACGGATTCCAGGTCGTCTGGGAAGTAGTAGTGTGCGATTCCGAGCGCGGTGAGGTAGGCGGGGTCGACGGGGCGGCCGGAGTCGTGGGGGAGGCGCTGGTCGCCCTGTTGGCGGTGGTGTTAGTGGGGTGGGATTTTTTTTGGGAGGGATGGGGAGGTTTTGCGGGGGGCTCTTACGGGGAGGTTGTCGAACCAGTAGGCTTTCATTGTGGATGGGTGTTTTTGTTGGTGAGTGTAAGGTTATTTGGTGTTGGTGGGTGAGTTGGCGCAAAGATTACTGCGAAATGTTGTGAGGGCGGTTTTGGCTGACACAACGAAGATGACGCCATTCTCAATGGATTTTGGCTGCGGGCCAAACGCCATTGCACGTGGGCTGTGAAGATGATGGAAGGATACCTGTGTCACCAAGTAGATACATGGACGGTTTTCAAACAAGAGCTTCTGTTGGTATGTCAAGCATGATATGGATATTTGTATGCACATAATACTTGATTCAATTTTTCTAACATAAATAATAGATTCTTTTTTTGCATTGCCTCGTTCCATGAATCGCCCCCAAAATCCAAAACCACAATAACGTCTAGTTCCACCCAGCGGTGTTTTTAAGCACGACCTCTTCGTCGCCCTTGTTGATCAGCTTACCGACCTTGTAGACCTTCTCACCAGCCTTCTCGAGCACCTCAGTGGCCTCTTGCACCTTGCTCTCCTCAACGACAATGACCATGCCGAGACCGGTGTTCCAGGTCCTGGCGAACTCACGCTCATTGACACCACCAGCCTTCTTCAGCCATCTGAGCACCTCAGGGACGGGCCAGGAGCTGCAGTCAACCTCCGCACCAAGGTGCTTGGGCAGCATGCGAGGGATGTTGTCCTCGAGACCACCACCGGTGATGTGCGACATTCCGAGGAGAAGGTCCTTCTCAACAGCCGCAAGGAGAGGCTTCACGTAGATCTTAGTCGGGGTGAGGAGAGATGCGCCGACAGTCTTGGAGGAGTCCCAGGGTGCGTTGTCGTTGTACGAGAGACCAGCTCTCTCAACGATCTTGCGCACAAGCGAGTAGCCGTTTGAGTGCGCGCCGTTGCTGCCCAGACCGAGCAGCACGTTGCCTGCCTGCATAGTATCGGTGTAAGGCAGGACCTTGCGGCCCTTCTTAAGGGCGCCAGTGGCAGCACCAGCGGCGTCGAACTCCTTGCCTTGGTACATACCTGGCATCTCGGCGGTTTCGCCTCCAACCAGAGCGCAGCCAGCGTCGATACATCCGCGCGCAACGCCCTCGACGAAGCGGACGGCGTCCGGGACGGAAAGCTGAGAGCAGGCATAGTAGTCCATGAAGGTAAGGGGCTCGGCACCCTGGACAACAAGGTCATTGACGTTCATGGCGACAAGATCGATACCGACAGTGCTGAAGTCGTCCATCTCGAAAGCGATCTTGAGCTTGGTGCCAACACCGTCAATGGCTTGGATGAGGGTGGGGGATTCCACGTAGCCGGCAGCGGTGAAGTCAAAAGCACCACCAAAACCGCCAATGTCGGCGTCTGCGCCAGGGCGGCGGGTGGACTTGACGGCGGCCTTGATGCTCTGGACAAGCTCGTTGCCAGAGTCAATAGACACACCGGCGTCGGCGTAGGTCATTCCAGCGGCGGGCTTGGTGTTGGATTCGTCTGCGACAACGAGACCATCGTTCGCAGGCTCGAGGAGCTTCCATTCGCAGGTGATGTTCTCCTTCTTGAATTGGTTGATCAGGTGGTTTGCGATGCCATCGAAGTTCTCAGTTGCGAGCGCGAGGATGGTCGGGCCAGCTCCTGAAAGGCAGATTCCGAGGAGACCGGGGTGAGACGTAGGGGTGACCGACTGGAGGATCTCGGTGAGACCAGGGATGAGAGTCTTGCGGTAAGGTTGGTGGACTCTGTCCTGCATGCCGTCGTAGATCATGTCTGCTTGAGGAGGAGACTGGCCAAGCGCGGTCGTCAAAAGTGCGACACGCTGCAGGTTGTAGATGACGTCCTGCTTCTCGTAGGTGGTGGGAAGAACGCCTCTCGCGCTTGCAGTACTGACCTCGAACTGTGGGATGATTGCAATGCACTTGATTTCCTTGGCCCAAGGGAAGCGAATGTGACGGCCAATGTTGTGAGGAGGAACAGGCGGCTTGAGGCCGGTGTCTTCGCCACCCTGAGGCGCGGGAAGGACTTCGGCCAGAGGAATCTCCTTGCGCTTCATGTCCTCGGGGTCGAGCTCCTTGAGGTAGCTGCCAACGAAGCCACCGTAGAGAGCGGCCGCCACGTTGTCGGGGTGCCTTTCGATCATCAGGCAAAAGTCAAGCATACGGTCTTTGCTCAGGTTGAGGTTGCCAACGGCGCTACCAAGAGCAACACCAGCGACAACCGCAGCTCCGGAAGATCCAAGACCACGTCCGAGAGGGATTGGGTTGACGATGTGCACGTGTGTGTTTGGAGGGAATGCCCTCTGCTCGTGGCATCGCAAAACGTACAGGGCCGTCTGTGTGATCAAGTTCCTCTCAGCGTCGAGGGAGACATCTTCCTTGCCCTGTCCCTCGTAAGTGATACGGCAGTTGAGAGGAGCATCCTTGGAGGCGGCGTCGTTCAGAGTGACCTTCAGCTCAAGCCATACTGACAGAGCGAGACCAATGCAGTCGAATCCAGGTCCAATGTTGGCCGACGAACAGGGAACCTTGATGGAGATCATGTTGTCGAGCCGGAGGAGCGGTGGCCGCGGAAAGTGACAGAATAGTCGTTTGCTCCGGGTCTATACTATTACTGTATATCGACGTTGCCTTGGGGGAGTTCAATGCCTCGCACGCATGGTCCCTCATTGCGGGCCAGTCACAGTCCCCCACATCTCAGAAAAGATTCATATCACAGATCTGATAGATAGCCGTCGGGATCGGGCCGCAGCGGGGCGAGCATGTGAAAGTTGCATCGAACCAAATATCTTGTCGCGCGACACGACTTTTTTTCCATTGAGCATCACTTGCCAGGAGAGTTGCGCGCAAGGTACTTTCCATCCGGTCAAGAATAGGCAAGTCCATTTCAATACACCATGGCACCAGGCAATGGCCGCATCCAGCCCAATAGCTGGGTCTTCCTTCGCCTCGTCTCCGACCAACTGAAAGTAGTCGAGGTCAAACCAAACACGTAGGTCCCGTCCCGCCGCACTGCATGATTCCTGCGAAGCCAAGCTGAGAATGGCGCAGGATCATCGAAATCGGCAAGTACGGCTCATTTCCCTCCAATCTACTCCTCGGCCGACCGCTATATTATACGTACGAAGTACTTGAGAAGCAAGAGGGCGAATTGTACTGCCGTCTGCGCACCGTGCCACCCAGCGAGCTGAACGCAGATGTCGTGGCTGAGGAAGAAGGACCTGTTGAGAATAGAGGAGAGCCCGAGACTCCCAGCGGAGGCGCCGAGGGATTCGACATTGTAGCCGATGATGGTACGGTGCTCATGAAGAACAACCGACTCACTATCGATGATGCATCCCGGCAAGCGCTGTCACATGACGAGATTGAGGAGTTGAAGAAAAGCTCTGGCGGGAAGGAAGTCATTGAAAAGATTCTCGCAAACCACGCTGGCTTGGCCGAGAAGACTGCATTCTCAAAGGCTAAATACACACTGCGCAAGAGCAAGAAGTACCTGAAGCGATTCACCGTCTTGCCAATGGAGCTGGGATTCCTGATCGACTACATCATGGAGAAGGAGCCGAGCCGTACAATGGAAATCAGAGAGGAAACACTTGGGCTGGCTATGGCATGGAGCAATGCGCATTTCAGCAAAGCTGTCGATGGCAATGACGACTTGGGCGTAACAGGACCCGGCGGAAGATGGCTCGTCATCGACGACACTGGTGGTTTGGTCACTGCAGCTGTCGCAGAGAGGATGAATTTGCTCCGCAAGGATGAGAACGCCCCTTCGAAGATGGTGAACACCGAAACCCCTGCGGACAACAACGTTTCAGAACCCGCCGATGAGCCCATGGAGAACGGACATCCAGAAGGCAAGCCCTACACTCCCGTCGTCCACCACGACTTTCCAATTCCCGCCTCATCAAATACCATCACCGTTCTCCACGCGGCAGTCCAAGCGAACATTAGCCTTCTCAAGTACTTCGACTACGACGGCAACAGCCCCAACCCCGATCACCCGCTGCACGATCATCTCAAAACCCTCTCTTGGCTGCAACTCCTCCACCCAGAAGAAGACCCTACCTACCGCGAGCCCGAATACGCCGATCAGGATACCATCCAGACCTGGAAGAGCGGCAAGCGCGGCACTTACTACAAGAAGCGCAGACGCTGGGAGCGCTGCAAGAACATCGTCGACGAGACGCGTGCAGGCGGCTTCGACGGCCTGATCGTCGCGTCGCACATGGACCCTTCCACCATCTTCCCGCACGTCGTGCCACTCATCCGCGGTGGCGGACACATCGTCGTCTACTCGCCCACAGTCGAGCCGCTGGTAAAGCTCTCCGATTGGTACTCGAAGGATCGCCGCACGGCATACCTCAACACCATTCAACAGGGAGCAGAGCCAGACAAGGAGGACTTCCCTATGGATCCCCGTCTCCTCCTGGCGCCGACGCTGCAGACGAGTCGCGTGCGTGAGTGGCAGGTCTTGCCCGGTCGCACGCATCCTCTCATGACTAGCAAGGGTGGTAGTGAGGGCTTTGTTTTCACGGCTAGGAGGGTCATTCCGCTTGCGGGAGGTGTTGAGGCGAGGGGTAACCATAGCAAGAAGAGGAAAGTCGAGGATGGCACTGAGAGTTCGGCTGCTGCTTCGGCTTAGGTGTAGAAAATACTACGTGTATAAAGAGACATGAATGCGTGTTTTTTTTAGTGCATGAGCTGCCGGTGTTCCTTTGCTGCAGGAATCGCATGATTTTTGTGTTCTTACATGCTTCAATTCCGTTTCATGAAGCGTCAGCATGTGAAAGTAATGCTTGGACGTTATATGGCATCACAGATCGATTTTAGGGTTAGGGTTGGTGTTAGGTATGCAACACGTTGAACGATTGATCAATTCATCTGAGGATATTATTTGGATTGATGTTGATACGGATACAATGGGAAGAAGATAGATAGTCCTTGGCCATTGCATGCTTATCTGGCCCTTCATGATGGCATTAATACGATCATCGCCGTAGTAACACAACGCTTTGTTGGACTGTTGAAAGAACATGACGATATACCAAGTATATCCCAGTATATACTTTTCCAAATATCACCGAATATTGTGCGAATGTGACTATTAGCATGAACAAAAGAATGATAGCAAAATCACGGTCTGAAGTTGCTAGGATGTTTCCAGACTCTTATTTTGTAGTTTTGCATCGTTGTGAATCTTGAATGGTTGTCTGGGTTTCTAGGCATTCTTCTACACAATCAGATCAGCGGTAACAATGCAGTTATATATTCCAATTGAAGCAGCTGTATCAACAACAACAAGGAGCTATGGCGCAGTGGTAGCGCGTGTGATTCCAGTAACAGGGATATCCACAAGGTCATCCGTTCAAATCGGGTTAGCTTCATATATTTTTGCGACTTTGTATGATCTTTGGTGGGCGAGAAATACAGAGATCACAGTCAAAACCGAAAATGCAATAAAAAGATACATACATATGGACTAGGCCAGATGCTGATTCGCAGCGATTAGTATGGAAGATCGAACAGGCAGCGGCACTCATATAGAGGCACCGCTTGAGAGATGTTGGATGTGTTATACACGTCATGCTCAACGGAGATATGGTCGACATGGAAGCGGAGAATCGCTATGGTCCAGCATCCGTCTTGACTGTTCGCTGTGAAAACATTTTTTACGAATTGGGAAGAACATCATGGATCGAGAACACCCCAAATCTTTGTTCTCAGCATATCGCTATCCTCTCCTCTTCTTGACATGGGTCGCTGTGACAGGTTTCGCGTTTCTCCGGGTCTCGCGTCAGCCATACAATGCGCGCATCAAGTCGGAGCAGTATGAGACCGTCTTCAAAGGAACGACCCTTGCGGCTGCGCTGGCGGGCATGGGTCTGGGCGGTACGCTGAATAAGAGGCGAAGTGAGGTGGAAGGGTGAAACTGGCCAGGCCGTGGTATCCAAGTGGCTATGGGGTTTGTCGTGTTGTGGTGTTAACAACATCTACTCTTCAGCGATTATGCTAGGTGGACTACAATCCTCGGACATCGCCTTCTCGATACGACGCGTGGCGAGAAGATACCCAGGTATATTCCAATTAGGAAATACTCACATGGCCAGATAAAGATGTTCTGCAGCCATGTGAACCTCCGGCTTCCTTGACCCAATTCGGAAAGCCTTCACTTGTTGGACCCTGGTAGAGATGGCAGCTCTACCCCACAATGCCTACCGGATCTTGATGACATACGCTTCGCATCGGTCTAATTCGACAATGATTGGAGCTGATAGACAAATGTAGCTTTTGCTTCCGTTTGTCGAGCGGAAAACTAAGGTCAAGGTGGCAGGCGAGTGGCTTGCCGAGGACCTTTTTAAAAGTCGAGATGCCTCCAAGTCGATTTCACATTGGTCTTTTCATTGCTACCACGAAGCATATCCTCTGATTTACTCAATTTCTGAGGAGATAGCTCTTGTATTGAGCCTCCTCGCCTTCGAACGCATATTGGCCAGCTTTGCCTATTAGCATTGCTCGCGCACAAGTCGGCATCCTCATATCGCCTACCTTCCTGTTTATCCGAACAACAAAGCTATCCGTCCTCATTCAACACCCGCGACATTGCGTGGCAAGCCCAGCATGTCAAACTCACAGCGCGTTGTCATTATTGGAGCCGGCATTGTCGGTGCCAATTTGGCCGACGAGCTAGTCTCGCGAGGATGGAACAACATCACAGTCGTTGAGCAAGGTCCCTTGAGCATGCCTGGTGGATCGACATCACACGCTCCAGGCCTTGTATTCCAGACCAACTCTTCGAAGACCATGACACAGCTTGCACAATACACCGTGCAGAAGCTTTTGTCAATCGACTGCTTTAACCAGGTCGGTGGCCTTGAAGTGGCGACGACACCGGAAAGAATGCAAGAGTTGAAACGCAAGCAAGGATGGGCATACTCATGGGGCATTGAAACCAGCTTGATCAGCCCGGAGGAGTGCTACAAGAACTATCCCTTGTTGAACAAGGAGAAGGTACTCGGAGGTCTTCACATCGCCAGCGACGGATTAGCATTGGCTGCCAAAGCTGTGCAGATTCTCATCGAACGAACGAAGAAAGCGGGCGTCAAGTATCTTGAAATGACACCTGTTACCGCCATTGAGAAGCAAAACGGCAAGGCCACCGGAGTAACCACACCACAGGGCAGTATACCCGCCGATATTGTCGTCTGCTGTGCTGGTTTCTGGGGAGTCGAAGTTGGTGCCATGGCAGGCACGTCGTTGCCGCTTCTGCCACTCGCTCACCAATATGCAAAGACAGCACCAATCGATGCTTTGCAACGCCGCAACAACCCGCCCAATGGTGCCACTCTCCCAATCCTTCGCCATCAAGACCAAGACCTTTACTATCGCGAGCATGGCGATCGTTACGGAATTGGCTACTACGGCCACCGTCCCATTCCGGTGGACGCCGGAACTCTGGGCTTGACACCCAAGCATGTTACCGAGAAGAGCATGCCTTCCAGGCAAGAGTTCACACCGCAAGATTTCGACCCGGCGTGGAAGGAATCTCAGGACCTTCTTCCTGCGATGCAAAGCTCGACCATCGATGACGGCTTCAACGGAATCTTCTCTTTCACCCCTGATGGAGGCCCGCTCGTCGGCCAAGCGCCCACGCTTGACGGATTCTACTTCGCCGAAGCAGTGTGGGTGACACACTCTGCAGGCGTCGCTCGCGCTGTTGCTCAGCACCTGAGCGGAGAGCGTTCGACGATTGACATGTCTGAGTGTGACATTGCACGATTCGATGAAGTACAGCTCGCTCCCGATTATGTGAGCGAGACCAGCCAGCAGAACTTCGTCGAGATCTATGACATTCTTCACCCTCTGGAGCCTAAGCAGTCTCCACGCAACCTCAGAGTTACCCCCTTCTACTCCCGACAGCAAGAGCTTGGAGCATACTTTTTGGAATCTCGTGCGTGGGAAAGGCCGCACTGGTACGAGGCGAACGAATCGCTTATCAAGGACTTGCCAAAGGAGTGGCAACCGGTAGACCGCGATGCTTGGTCGAGCAAATATTACTCCCCAATCGCAGCAGCTGAGGCTTGGAAAACTCGCACTGGTGTGGCATTGTACGATATGACACCACTGCGACGATTGGAGGTCTCCGGACCTGGAGCGATTGATGTACTGCAGAAGCTCTCCACGAGTGACATCTGCAAGGAGGTCGGCACAGTGACATATACTCTATTCCTCGATGAGTTTGGACACATTCGCAGCGACGCCATCGTGGCGAGACTGGAAGAAAACACCTTCCAAGTCGGCGTGTTCAGCCCCGACAGTCTGCCACAGCTTACCATCGAGGCCCGCCGACTCAGCCAAAGATCCCCTGATCGTTGGTCGCAAGTCCGCGACATTACTGGAGGTACCTGCGCCCTCGGTATTTGGGGTCCGCTCGCCTGGAATGTCGTCAGTCAGATTAGCAAAGACGACTTCACAGACAAGGGCTTCGGCCATCACCGCGTCAAGCGAACATTCCTTTCCGGAATCCCAGTCACTGCGATTAGCCTCTCCCATGTTGGCGAAGCAGGATGGGAAATCTACACCACAGCAGACAATGGCCAGAGGCTTTGGGACGCCCTGTGGAAGGCCGGCCAAGAGCACGGCATAATCGCAGCTGGTCGTGCGGCTCTCAATGCCCTGCGTTTGGAGGCTGGCAACCTTGACTGGGGCACCGACATGACTGGCGAGCACACTCCTTATGAAGCCGGTCTCGGTCACCTGATCACCAAAGGTAAGCAAGGCTTCGTCGGACAGGCTGCTCTGGAGCAGCTCGCCAGCAAAACCATCTCGAAGCGCGTCAGAACACTTGTCATCGACGACGCTCATTCGGTAATTCTGGGCAAGGAGCCAGTATTCCACAACGGGAAGCCCGTGAGCTACGTCACAAGTGCCGCCTTTGGCTATACCGTTGGCAAGCCCATTGCATACAGCTACCTGCCTTCCGGCATTGACGAGGGCGATGTCGTGCAGGTGGAGTACTTCGGTAAGAAGATATCGGCCACTGTTGGCTCCACTCCCCTGCTTGGAGGAACACAGAAACCACGTGCCCGGGCTCCTGCGCCGGCAATTAGAGCGAGGTTGTGATGATTCTATGATAGTATATAGTCACGTTTAATGCATGGAATGTTCTTTATCGCTCGTATTTGGTGTTCTTCGGATCAGACCGTGTCGTTGAGCATAGAGTTTCGGTAATGCCTACCTGCAGACTCCTATGCTGATGCCATTTTCGTGACAAGACCTGTTGACAGGTGGCTGGTGGTCCAGGGCAGACCCTTCGTGATGCTCGTTCTGCTGTTTGGACAAGGCGTTTATGAACCTGAGTCTAATTAGGCGAACGCCATGCACGACATCTCCGTTCCGATGAAGGATTCTTGCACATGGCTTACTCCGAGACGCGAAACCTGTTCCTGGATGTGTCGCCAGGATCTGGAGTGTTTCGACGATGTATGGTTGACAAGCCACTCGTTCAAGAGAAAAGATAGTATGATGTTTGCTGGATGGACACGTGTTGATGGTAAAGCCTACCAGTATCGCCTGAGTCGTGATGGTCCTTCATTCAAACGTATATCCTATGGCTACCTATGTGGTAAATTTGTGATCGTTGTTGTTGGTGAAGATGTAGTGTAGTCCACGGTCGAAGGAGTGAGGACAGGTGAAGTGACACGGCGCTAGCGGCGGGAATTCCCAAGCCAATGAGAGAAAGGCCTGAAAGCTGTTTCCTAATCTAGTTTCAACTTCCCACGTCCTTCAGTGACGCGTCTAGACCATGATTGCCTACCCATCACAGATCTAATCGCCCAAACGTGGGACACGGCACCTGGTAGTGCCCTGCAGATGTGCATCAAGTTCTGCGTCTGGCGTCTGGATATTCCAAGTGCGGACCATTGATCCTCGCGATGGACCATCGCCTTGCTGACCTCACTTCTTGCAATGTGCATCCACTTCCTGGTCTGGCCCGGAACTCTCTACTCCCTACATTCGTGGTCAGTCCAAACTTGGTATCAAGAGGCATGTTTTTAGTCTTTGATGACTCCTGGGATGATCTGCGCCCCCTGAACCGGTTCTAGCTGGCTGTTATCCGGTCAGATACGACAACCATGGCCAGCTGATCTGGTGGTGGCGGCATCAAGCAAGAGCGGTGACAAGGATTACCAGACTCTCAGATGGCCTTGTGATTGTATGTGAAGCAGAGCGTGAGAACTGTGTGCCTGCAATGGGACAGCCTTTGGATCCTCTGATCACTTGTCACTCGCCACTGGTATTGGTATTGCTGCGAAGGTTCAGCAAGGTGAGGCAGATCATCGTCAGCGGTGACCAGCATGGGCTTGCTTTTGCCGTGCCATCCTCCCCAAAATGTATCATAATCTCTGGGTGAGAGACTTCTGCCTTCAAGCGATAGCAATGGCTGGCCTCATCGCTTGAATCGCTTCTAGCCCTTGACGACCGGTCGCGCTATCACCTCGCGCCGAGAACTCATTTGCCCTACAACAACGTTCTAACTGTTCACATCAGGTAGTCAAAGATAAAATTCGCCAAATAACACTGTTAACGGAGTGGGTGACGCGCAGCCAATCTTGATGAAACTGTTTCAGTGGGTGCGTGATATCAATCACGCTGGCAGCTGTGCGATGTCAATCCATATCGGGAAGCGGGATGATAGCTGAAGCAAAGATAGCTTATTCGACGCGAACCAGACGAGTCGGGTGACGTTTCTCTATCGTAAAGAAATCGTGGCGGCGTTTCCAGAAACGGGACCCTATCCAGCTCCCAGCGCAGCTGTGAACTGCACGGACGCGCTAACCCCATGGGGCTTCACGGTCCATATCAACACATTCAAGAGTACAATAGTATAAGAAGGACCTTTCGAATGGCTTTCTCTGTACTGATACATCCTCATCAACAAGCTTTAAACAACAAAGCATCTTCATCCTCACATCACATTCACAATCGACAACTTCAAAAAAGTCGATCAGGATATCAAGATGTCTTCATTCCTCAACTACATGGGCATGGGTGCTAAGGCCCCTGCCAACGATGGCAAGGAGTCCGCTGTGCGCGCTCTTCCTGGCGAGTGGTACACATCTCAAGAGATGTACGAGCTGGAGAGGAGAGCCATCTTCTCTCGCAAGTGGCAACTCATCACTCACAAGGTTCGCCTTGCCAACCCTGGCGACTACCTCAAGTTCAACGTCGCCGAGTACGAGTTCATCCTTGTCAAGGATAAGGACAGCAACATCAACGGCTTCCACAACGTCTGCCGCCACCGTGCCTTCCCTGTCGTCACCGAGAACAAGGGAACCTCAAGAATCTTCTCTTGCAAATACCATGGCTGGTCTTACGGCCTCAACGGCAAGCTCGCAAAGGCCCCTGGCTACCAGGAGCTCTCTGGATTCGACAAGGAGAAGAACGGCCTTCTTCCAATTCACACTCGCGTCGACAACAACGGCTTCATCTGGGTGAACCTCGACGGCAAGGAGAAGCCCGAGATCTCTTGGGAACAGGACTTTGACGGCATCGACACCCAAGAACGCTACAGCCTCTACAACTTCGCCGATTACGAGTTCGACCACTTTTGGGAGATGGATGGCGCCTACAACTGGAAGATTCTTGCCGACAACTACAACGAGTGCTACCACTGCGCGACCACCCACCCCGACATTCCCGCCCTTGCGGACCTCAAGTCTTACAACGTTAAGACCAGAGATATGAACATCATCCACGACGCTGCAACCACAGACGAGCAGCGCGAGAACGGCCTTACCGTTGCCAGCACATACTACTGGCCCAATGTTTCCACCAACGTCTCGTAAGTCTTGCCACCCGCCATCAATCTTCATCAACTCTTACTAACAAACCTCCCAGCCCCCACTTCTTCATGATCCAGCGCTTCGTGCCAAACGGCCCAGTCAGCTCTTCCATGCAATACCAAGTTTTCCGCAACAAGAACTCCACCGACGAGCAATTCGAGCTCGTCAACCAGATCTACAAGCGCATCATGTCCGAGGACAAGTACCTGTGCGAGTACGCACAAAAGAACATCAACGCCGGCGTCTTCGTCAACGGCGAAATGCACCCTCGCCTCGAAAAGGGCCCACTTTACTTCCAGAAGCTCTGCCGCGACACCGTCACCGCGCACCACGAGCGCGAGAAGAACGCGAAGAAGGAAATCTGGCCCGCCAAGCAGCAGCTGCCCGAACAGCCCAACTCCGGCGTCAGCAAGAAGGACATCGACTTCTGCCAGGGCCTCACCTGCCCTGCGACTCAGGAGGGTTTGGCTTGGTAGACTAGACGACGGGGAGGCAGGCGAGAAAGGGAAGAAATTGCATTGCGTGGAAATCGGGAATTTTATAAAGATGTTATATGGGACCTTTGCAGCATTTTGATGGAACGGCGATTCCGGAGTCTTGGGGATTTTTTTTTAATGAAGCCATGAATTGGCAGAAGCGCTTTGTATGGGTTGCTTGCCTTTAATGAGAGAGAACTAGATTGAGAACTGCGAAAGTCAACGTTTACCACTTCAAAGACCTGATATCACTTTTCCTTTTCTTTTTTTCGTTTATTTCTGCTGGAGATTCTGCAATCTATTGGCTGCAACCTTCTTTCAATACGAACAGAACTTATGATACTAACAGCGGTGAATGATAGGAGCTTACGCCGACCTACCATCAGCTTTCAGCGAGCACGCTACACTATCTTGACTTCTCGGCCACGGAATTTTCCTATCACCTCCTTCAACGACATGATAAGAGGGATTGCTAGGGAGAATGTATTGATGTGGCGCTCAACCATCTAAAAGTTTAGGCGACTGGGCATTAACCTAATCACAAAATTCGTTGGTACCGATAAGCTCGCAGAAGATCGTTTGTTACACATTCATTCGTCATGTTGTACGAGACATGCATCTATCAAGCTCGCAAATCACGAGCCTCGAATCCCAGGTCGACCGAGCAAAAGCACTTCGAACTCTGCCCTCCATCACCTCCTCACATTCGTCGCCGTGCCCTTAGCAAAGCTCCCACTCTCAACAACAGGCCACTCATCAGCCTTCAACCAGAATTCCTCATGCCGAGGGGAACCACGAATCATTCCACCAAGATCCAATGGGTCCGCGAACGTCTCCCACCTGGACCTCCTATCAACCCAGCCCGGACCCATGCGTTCCGTCTCGCCATCGAGATCGAGGTATCGGTTTGGACTGCTCGGGAGCAAGTACCCAGGGTGAACAACATTGAGCCAGCAAGTGTACAAGACCATGGGCGCGGCTTCGAAAGCGTAAAGGTACCACTCGTGGCGCGCGACGAAGCGGCACAGAGTATTGCAGGAAGTCGAATTGTAAACGGCGAAAGACTCGATCGCGCGAAAAATGCAGCGGATGAGGACGAACGTCGACGTGCCGTAGAGCATGATGCAAAGAGCACGGATGTTCGGAGCAAGCATGCGGTGGCGCACGCAAAGGCGGTGAGTGCGCGCTACCAAGCTGATGAATAAGATCTCAACAGCGCCTTGGAGAACAAGGGAGATGCTGATGAGAGTGCCACCGGTGAGGACTTTGGAGCTGTCGTTGACGGATGATGTGGCCCAGAGCGAGGCGCCGGCTGCTGTGAAGCTTTCGACGGCGGCGCCGATGTATATGAATACTATCACGACTCTTCCCGGGTGGAGGGTGGCGTGCATTGGGACGTAATGCATTAGACGGCCTAAGACGTTGTATTCTGCTGCGGAGTAGATGGGAGGACCAGCGAGGATGAAGACTGTTTGGGCGATGTAGAGATTGGGATTCGCAGGGTAGTAAGAGGAGAGGCATCGGAGAATCCAGCCGATGAAGAAGACCAGGCCAGCCCAGGTCATGAAGAAAGTCACTTTCCAGAATCTGTAGCGGTAGTTCTGCCAGACGTGGAGTGCAAGGGAAATCCCGATGAGGGCGGCGAAGACGATAGGGAGTACATGGCTTGGTTGATATATGTAGAGAGAGTCTTGCGTGGGTGAATTGTTGGATCCAGACATGATTTTTGATGTTTGGTGAGATCGCAACGATGATATCCAATGTCGATTGTGTCTGAGACATTGTCCATCGTTGGAGTCGCTTCGATAATTATATTGCTTGCGATTTGTCTTTACAAACTAAGCCACAGAGACTTCGCCTACCTTTGATCGAACATATCAGCGCCGAAGTCATCCTAAAGAGGAACAGCGCGACAGTCATGAGCGCAGGCTAATGATCTCTGCGGCTGCAGTGCAGACTGTGCAGGATGCTTGTATGTATGAAGGATTCACACCAGTGGATCACCAGTGGATAGAGAGCGCTGAAATGAACCTAATCGGGACTAGCATGCAGAAGCTTGGTGAAAGTATAACCCTGCGCCTCATGTAACATACGTTAAACATTTGCCCTGCACCGCAAGGCTATCAAACGCTGGTCGTTGACAAGGCTGAGTTACATGGCTGTGGAAGTCATGCCAATGACGTTTAGCGAGAAGTTGTCTTCGTCCAATTCCTAGGTTAACTGCTAGAGATGTCGTAGACATGGCATCTCTGAGGAGCGGAACTCAAGATTGGACAAGAGTAACAACATGACAGCTCACTGTCGAAGGCCTCAGCACCGAAAGGCCCCAAAAATGCCGTTATCGATGTACTTTTGTCGCCAGAAGACATTGATTTCTCGGAAAGTGTCTTTATCTCAACATGTTTGCATCTAGAACTGAGCTACCGATGATCCCATTCTGACGAACAGCTAGATCAGACCGAGCTGGAAGAAGCATCATGACTGCCTTGAGAAGTGTGACTGACATTGATCAAGTTGTGCGTGATCTTATGAAGAAGACAATATCGAAGGACATAAATACATGTCATCGGCGAAGTGAACAGGCTTGAGGAGTCGTGGACCCTGACTCGGCTCGCTCCGACGGCAGGCAACCCAAGCGCGCGGGTCAGCGCCTGCCTGCCTGGGATGTCGTCACTCTATACCTCTACACACCATTTGCTCAGAATAAATTAGTCTGACATCCCCCTTCACACGATTCTGTTTAATAAACACTCCACATATACACCACATCAACGGCCAAATACTCTACCTCACAAACAAATCGCCCATCATGGCCAACACCTCGCGCCCGACCACGCCACCTCGGCCACCAGCAAATAACCCACCCATCACGCCCGAACAAGTGCGTCGAATGGAAGAAGCCCGCCTAAGAGCAAAAGCCCTGCGCTCCCAACACCAAGAGCAACAACAACAAATCCGCACGACCCGATCGCAAAATGCCCAACCCAGCCCCATCGCCGGCCAAAAAAGGCCAGCGCCAACAACCATACCATCCACAAACCGCGACGCACGAGCTCCAAGCAGCAACAACGGCCTCGCCTCAACAGCAGACACAGGCATCCGACCCGCGCGCAAGTTCCAGAAATTCGTCGAATACGACTTCAGCAAAATGACCGACACAAAAGGCGGTTTCATGACGCAAGAAGACGATCCTACAAATCGCACCCTACACGCCCCAGACGACAGCGGGAAACCGCCAAACATGTCCCTGAAAGAATGGGAGCAGCAGCAACTGCGCAAAAGGCTTCGAGATAGACGTGAAGGCCCGTACGAACCTGGCCTATCGATTCTGAACTCGGACCGGAAAAAGTGTCGAGAGTGCGGAAGCTTGGAAATCGACTGGCAGTTCGACGAACACCTGCAATGCCAAGTGTGCCACACGTGCAAAGAAAAGTTCCCGGAAAAATACAGCCTCCTGACAAAAACGGAGGCGAAGGAAGATTACCTCCTCACCGACCCGGAGCTGCGGGATGAGAATTTGCTCCCGCGCATGGAGAAGCCGAATCCGCACAAGAGTACGTGGAACAACATGATGCTGTTCATGCGGTGGCAGGTGGAAGAGTACGCTTTTAGCGAGAAGAAATGGGGCAGCGCGGAGAAGTTGGATGAGGAGTTTGAGAGGCGGGTGAAGGAGACGAAGGAGCGGAAGGAGAAGAAGTTCAAGAATAAGCTGAACGAGTTGAAGAAGAGGACGAGGGTTGATGCGTATAAGAAGGGGAAGGCGGGCGGGGGTGGGGATTTTGGTGATGCGATTGGGAATGGGAAGCATGAGCATGAGTGGGGACGGAGTGTGGAGGACCCTGAGACGGGGATGACCAAGAGAAGTTGTATTGAGTGTGGGATGGAGGTGGAAGAGCTTGAATTTTAGCTGTAGTTTTTTTGTCTTCGAATATTTGATACCCCCCAGATGCTAGGTTATTTTAGAATGCTAGGACGAAAGCGTCCTCGCTATACAGAATGGAATTTCTGTGACACTCGCGAAAAAGCAACGATGGCCATTCCTTTTTGCTAAGCGCCCTAAAATGCCGCAATCGCAATCGCGTCGTAAGATTTCAGACAGAAAGTTCTTACTCCTCCTTAGCACCACCACGACCGGCCCTCTCAGCAGCCTCAATGCTCTTCTTATCAGTCTTGATGTCACCGGCACCACCAGCGCCACCCATCATGCCGCCGAGGCCACCAGCAGCCTTCCAGGGGCGCTTGAGCTCGCCGGAAGCGGGCTGGCCGAAGACGTGGACCTTGACGAGGTTGCCCTCGAGGGCGCCCTTGAAGGGGATGATGGACTGGATCAGGAGCGGGTTGGTGTATTGGAAGTACAGGTGCATGACGCCCATCATGCCGACGCCCATGAATTGAGCCTTGAACAGGGCGCGCAGCTGCTGCTGGTCGTAGGCGTGCACGGTGGTGGTGACGACCTTGGGCTCCTCGGTGCTGCCCATGGGAGAGGGCTCGACGTACTTGAGGACGGTCATGTCTGGAGGTGGATTGTTAGTATGTGTGGTTTTGTACATTGTCGTTTGTAGTGTTGGAGGAGAAAGTCGGGATCAGAAGAACATACCTCTCTTCTTGTCGATCTGGAGCTTGACGTAGAAGTAGATGGCGGCGATGAGGACGTTGCTGACGACGTAGAGGGCGCGCACGCCGTTGAGGACGTTAGGGTCGTCGAAGGGGATCTTCTTGCTGACCTGCATCATCACAAGGATGATGACGAGGTTGGTGCTGTGATTGCCTGGTCAGTATGGTGGAATATGGGACATGATCGCGGCCGGCGTGTTCGGATGGCGTTTGTTTGTCATGCCAGAACAGACAGGGTTGGAGGTGAGCGTACATTTGCGGGTTCATTATGGCGGTGCTGAGAAGAAGATCAGGGCGTGATTGCCTGTGTTGGAGGTGTGGTGGTAGGATGTGAGGATGGAGGTGGATTATATCCAAAAGTCGCGCGATCGCAAAGAAAGATGTGAAGTATGAGGGGTCTCCGTGGCCTTTTCGCCGTCGCCGCCGAAAGAGCGCGAGAGGCTAAAGCCGCCGGAAGAGGTTTGGCTTGCCCGCCCTCTTCTCCAACCTTCCTCCACCTTCACCCGTCTTCCCTTGCGTGATCGTCTTTAATCTTACCTTATCTATTTTTTCACTGCTCTCATGATAAATAGCATTTCACTCGGGATCTTCATGAATATATCATCCAGGCATATGGTCAACGCTACTCGCCCGTTCGTCTTAAATATCACTTGAGACACCTGAAGATTCACATGGTCATCTCTCAATGCATTACACGCTCTTGAGCTGCTACCACCGCTTCTGTACACTAAGACTCGCTAGTCTATCCGGGAGATAACGCCTTGGGTCTTTACAAATTACGTCTGTGGATAAGGTGTTATTGTTGTTGGTCTGTACTCTCATGATCATGGTATACAGTCAAATACTACAGAAGGAAGCATGAATGTCCGATTAAGACCCTATCGCTTCGCCTTTCCTTTCCCCTTTCCTTGCCGCTTCTCTTCCTCGATCTCCCTCGTCTTCTGTCTCGGATCGATCACCTCGATTTCCTCCATCTTCTTCTTCCATTCGAGATCCTTGCCGAGCAAGTCCTTCGCAAAAGTCAGGCGATGTGACATCCAGCCCGGATCATCATCGCCGTCCGCCTCGGCTTCTCCATCGGGTTTCTCATCATCCCATGCCCGGCAGCTCTGGCAGTTTGCAATGAAGTGCAAGTCGCACAGGTTCGCTTCTTCGTCATCGACTGTTGTGTGTTCTGGGTTGTGTGCGGCGCCGTTTGTCGCTTGCTCTTGGCCATTGGTATCGTTAGATTTCTCTTCTGAAGGCAGTTCCTCAAGCTTTTGCTTGAAGGCTTTGAACATGTCTAGAGCACCTTTCTCGTCCGTCGCTTTGCCACGTTTGCGGCCGCGTGTGCTGGTCGCAGGTATCATAGCCTCTAAAGCGCTCTTGGGCTTCTCTTTCTCCTTGGGGGCAGCATCGACTGTCCGCTTCATGCTTGCTTTCAGAGCGGCGATTTCCGCATTTGTCCGTTCTAATGCGCTCGGTTTCGCCTTTTGCGGCTGCTCATCTTCGTCCTCACTTTCCTCTTGCGCCACGGTAGGTGCTGGAACAGGCACGGTAGGTTTTGGCCGGACCTCTAGCTCTGCTTCAGGTGAAGGGGACTTTCGTTTCCTCTCCGTCTTCTTCTTACTTTCTGAAGCTGCCGGCGCATCGGTCGACTCTTTAGAATCATCAACTGGAGCAGATACGAGTTTGGGATTCGCCTTTGCTTTTTTAATGACAGGTGCCTCCTCCTCTCCCTCATCACCGCCAAAGCTCAAAACATTCTTGCCCAATGGCTTTTTCCTCTTCTTCACATCTTTTCCTTTCTTGCCGTCGATCGCAGTCCTCGGTGCTTCTCTCACCCTCGCTTCCATTCCCTCGAAAGGATTTACCAAAATTTCCGAGCCCGTGATCTTGGTAGGGTATAGTGGTCTTTCCGAACCTTCCTCCTCCGTCATCTCGGCTTCGGCCATCTTCATCAAATTATAGATCGTGTCGCCCTCTATGCGCCCGAACATCGTGTGCTTCCCTTGTAACTCCGGCGTCGTACCCAATGTGATAAAGAACTGACTCCCATTACTATCCTTTCCCTCGTTCGCCATGCCCAGCAGTCCGCGCCGGTTGAACTTAAGCCTGCTGTGGAATTCATCTTCGAAAGGCTCGCCATCATTGATCGCGCTGATGCCGCCGCTGCCAGTTCCTGTGGGATCGCCGCCCTGGATGATGAAGTCCGGTACCAGGCGGTGGAAAATCGTGTTGTTGTAGTACCCGTCCAGACAGTGTTGGAGGAAGTTACGCGTTGCGAGAGGCGCTTGCTTGCCGAAAAGCTCGAGGGCGATGTCGCCAGCGGTTGTCTGGAGAATTACTTTCGCCGTTGGTTGTGGCTCGAGGTTGTATAGAGAAGCCATGGCGGATAGCTTTCCCTGTGGGAGAAGAAAGAGTGTGGGTGTGACTGCTTGTTACAAACGAGAGAGACGAAGCTTGTCTTGGAGCTGGAGCATGTGAAAGTGCAGCGCAAGACCAACGTCCAGCTTCGAGGCGAGACGTCAGATGTCTCCCCGCAGCTCGACCAATTGCTTAGTGACACTTCCAGTCTAACAAACGAGAAACACTACCACACACGAACAAGAGAACAACACCTCCTACAATCACTCTCAGCCACTTCGCAGACCTGGCGTACTTTACAGAAGGAGACACATTATACGGTGGATTTCAAAGAACCATCATGTCTGAAGTCACGTTCGCAAAGAGCTTCCTGTCCTCTCTGGACAAGCGACCCATCAAGCTGCCTGCGGACCATGTGAGCGATCCAAAGCAGTACCCCAACCAGAGCCCTGTACGTTCACAATCTCCCTCTCAATGCCGGAACCAATCGATCCTAACACGCAACTCAGGCCATCCTCCCCCGCCAAACCCACCCTTTCCCCCGCCGCGAACGACCCTCTTCCACCCAAGCAGCGAAGCAAACCACCATCAACGCCACCTTGAAGCCCATGCGCGGCGGTGAACCCGTCACCATCCCCAACCTCGCCCTCGAAACCAGCATCTACGAGATCAAGGAGCAATACGCCAAGCAAACCTCTCTCCCGCACGAGAAAATCAAGGTCCTACTGAACAAGAAACCCGCCGCGGATCTCAAAACACTGAAAGAGCTCGGCGTGACTGGCGATGTGGAATTCAGCGTGATGGTCCTGGGTGGCGGAGGAGCCACACCGAACGCAGGCACACCCAACGTAGGCTCACCGGCAATCGAAAAGGCCGACCCTGCCGCTTCGGTGCCCACGCCAGCAGCGCCGTCTACCGCAGACGACATGGTCATCGACGAGCAGGCGTCTTTCCCAGGAAGCGAGAAGGCTCAGATCCAAGCGGAAAGCTCTTCTGCTCCTGGTGCTGCGTCTGGAGCCGGTCCTAGCGGGCCTGGCGCGCTTAATACGATCGAGTTCTGGAACGATTTGCAGGATTTCTTGTCGCAGAGGTTGAGGGATACGGAGGAGGCGCAGAGGCTGAACAAGGTCTTTAAGATGGCTTGGGTTAATCAGTAGGTGGGGATGAGGTAGTGTCGGTCGTGATACCCAGCTTTGCTTTGGCGATGTTTTGACGTACAAACGCGAACGAAGTAAATGAGAAGAACACTGCACTTTAAAGCTTGACAATGTGTTGGGGAAAATAACTTTTCACATTTCTTTGCGTTGATTTACAAGTGACAGCATCACCTTGGTGGTGATCTTTGCAGGCTTAACGAAGTTTGCTAGAAGAGATCGTGATCCGGATACGGGGATAATATGATACTTCTTGCTATGAGATCAGAACCGTTTGGTCACAGTTGAGGCTAAGGGAGACTGGAGTGAGATCGTCCGCTCTAGCATTTCGGGTCGAAGCACATGCATCAGCCTTGTGGCCATCAAGGTGCATGTAGCACCAATCTCACTTCTCACTTCACTTTTTCTTTGTCCTGTCGTTCACACATCGCTAATTTACTCCATATTTCCATGCAGTATTCGAGCAAGGTCGCAAACGCATGTATTGCACAGGTAGGTAGACTAAAACAAGCTGAACGCTGTGTCACCACCCGCATGAACGCCACGAGAGTGCCATTGATACACCACATCGCCTTGATCCTTGGAGTACCAGATAGCCGTAGCGTGTGACGGCATCTGATTTGATCTGATACCACCCACGACGAAACAAGAGGGCTTGAGATCGTTGCCCAATACGCGATAGTGACGAGCAATTCTCTTTGTTCTCGTCCATCGGGTTGAGGCACCGATGCATATGAGTTGTACAATCATGCTTACCTAAGAGGAGCTCGTGAAACCCTACTGAGGCATTCGGCAATTGGAACGACACCACTTCGAGACTTGTGGCGTAAGCTGAAAAAAGTGTGGAATGCACTTCGATAAGAACAGGGCAAGTCAGTCTTTAAGGGCAAGAAAATCCGCGGCGAAGTCGAACAGAATCACATCATCCAACAACTCCAAGGACAACATTTCTTGTAAACCTCGACGAAGCACCACAACACCAAACCAGCTTGCCAACATGAAGCTCGCGATACTTTTTCTTGCCTCGACTACGGCCATCCTCGCAACACCGGCAGCATTGGCCGATTCAAACCCCAATCCTCCAAACATAGTCACCTCTCCAAATGGCGCTGAGTCGCGAACAGTTTTCCCTCGTTCATCCAAAAAATGCGCTTGGGGATTTGGGAGATGCTATAGCGCATCATACAAGTGCATCAGCGTTGGAACGAAGTGAGTGATACAAAGATACCCTTTTCATTTGTTGATATCAACCAATCTAAGAAACTCACAGTTCGTGTGGCGCGGGAAACCATTGCTGTCTCGCTTGAGTGGTGATGGCCTACGAAAGCTGACGGAAAACCCCTGTCGCGTTCCGGTTCGCCATGAGATCTTGGAAGAAAGGAGATCCGTATTTGGTTTCTTGAAATGAACTTTTGCATTCGGTACGTCGTTTAAGTAAGCTTGACATCACCAGCTCTACCACTTGACTTCATCCAGTCCATGCACTTCTCAGTCTCCTTCTGCATAATCGCCGTAGCACCCTCGATCAAAGCAGTAAGGCCAATAGACCCAGCCTTCTCAGCCAAGAACTTCTGATAAGGCTCGTTGATGATATCGTTGATATTGCACTTCGAGATACCGTGCTGCATGTTCTGCTGCAACAGCTTGCCATTGTCGGAACCAAAGTACTCGGCGCCAGCTCCGTGAAGGACCAGCTCGACGCGGCCTTTTGTCGAATCGCGAATGCTTTGCAGGCGGTCGTATTGCAGCTGAGGACCCTTGGGGCCGTATTTGCCGTGCACGTTGCCGAAGGCGGGTGCAAGCCAGTCGATGCCGGTGGCGATGAACTCGTCTGCTTGCTCGGGGGTGGTGAGGATTCCTTCGAGCTCGGCGGTGTCTGCTACGCCGTCTTCGCCGCCGTTGATGCGGCCTGGCTCTGCTTCTGTGATGATGCCGCGGGCGTGGCAGTACTCCGTGAGCTCTCGGGTTAATCTGAGGTTCTCTTCTTTCTCGTAGTGGGACATGTCGACCATCTGAAGGGGAGTTAGCGTCTCGTCAAAGCTCGGATGCAAGCTCCAATACATACAATACCGTCAAAGCCTCCAAGATCGGCTGCTCGCTTCACCATTTCCGGGCTCTGGCAGTGATCCATGTGAACAGCCACGGGGACCTTGGCGTTCTTCGCCGCTTCAGCGGCGGCATGCAGCAGAAGGCCGTCGGCATACTCGATTGCCCAAGGGAACAGTTGCAGGATCACTGGGGAGTTCTTTGCCTCAGCTGCGCGTACGCTTGCGATGATACCCTCGACATTGTAGAGGCACATTGCTGGGATGGCATAGCCGCCTGCGGCGGCGGCATCCACAATGGCCTTTGCTCGGTTGTTGGTGGGTTTAGTCATGATGGCAGCAGTAAGGGACAGGTGATGGATGGTCACTAGAGATGTTCGAGCTGAATGTCAATGTAAGTTGAGAAGAACAAGTGATGACTACAGTAGAGCACCCGAGGTCAAGACTTAACCGTAACGTGGGTACAATGTAAATAGGCTAGAATACCAGTGACGTCCAACAATAGCCGCTCTCGCTGTCGGCATTTGAAACCTGAAGGCGATAACGAGAGATTCATCGGACCGCGTACCTCCCCACATCCAAGTCTCGCTATAACTTTACACCGAGGAATCTTGGGGTCAAAACAATTGGCGCCGGAACAAGTCGTTTGTACAGCATGTTACGATTCGCTAGTTATCTTCCTCATGGCAGACATGACAGAATACCACGCAGCCTGTTCAGGACCGCCTCTTGCTCTGAAGCACTCGCATCACCCTTTGAGCCCGCCTTGCCAACACTGACACTCACGAAGCATCCGCTCTTCCAAACCACACTGGTCTCAGTCGGCAATCGGCCTCCGTTTCCACAAGTTGTCACATCTTTCGGTGTCAAGAGTGGCACCGCGAGGTAGATTCTCGAAAGAACAAACTTGAAATCCGCGGCAGAAGAGCAAGAGCTGCTGCTGGAAGAGGGAAAGTTGACGTTGAGGTAGATATCGGCGGGCAGGTATGGCTTCGGGCCTGATGTGACCACCGCGGAAGTGAACTGGGTAGCAAGCTCAGCGTAGACCGTGCTGTAGGAAGGCGTGCGAGCATTCCATGCGGTTGGAGAGCCACTTGCGCCGGAGAATGCGATTCCCGGAATACCTAGTGTTGAACAAGAGATGAGCAATGGTCTCTTCTCGTAGGCAAAGCAGAGTTGGAGGTCATACCATTTTTCACCGCCTCAACGGCTGCACCTACGGTGCCTGAGAGCAAGACCGAGATACCCAAGTTACTTCCAACGTTGGGTCCTGTTACGGCAATGTCAGGCTCGCCGCCAAAGAATTCGGGCGACAGAGTCTCAATGCCATAGCGCATGGCAGTCACAGGGTATGAGTTGACGTACTATCAATGGTTAGAGGTCGTACTTCTGTGTTCGGGTGAGCAGTGAATCATACATTGAGCCTCGTATCAGAGACATTGAAGCCTGTTGCTGGCGAGCCAGCAGAGCAAGAACCAAACTGGCAACCTCCACTACCGACTTGAGTAGCTTCTGAGTCTGACGAGCCTGTACCCGATTGATTCTCGGCAGGAGAAGATAGTACGGCGGAGAAACCGGCAAAAGTCAAGGTGCTGTAGAAAGACCTGACGTTTTGCTCTGCCCATCCATCGTCGTTTGATATGACGACTTGATAGGCTCGTGCAAGGAGGGGGTAAACAAAGAGGAATAAGGCAGTGCAGCGCATTCTTGCTGATGAAGATGAAGTGTTTGGTGAAAAGTGCCTAGCCGAGCAGTAATGATGGATGTTCTTATAGTAGCTTTTTCTGCCCTTCTCGCTTGGAGTCGATATTGATCTTCGCAGGTCATGCGTTGAGTTGTTGTAATATAGACACAGTATGCAATGGTCCAGTAGCGAGTTATGCAATCTGTTTAGCCCTGCACGTGGGATCTTGCGGCTTTGACAGTGGTGGAGTTGGCGCGATATTTGTCCCGTCGCGCATGCACGTTGCTGTTCGTGGGCAGAACCCTGATGGCTCCTTTCATCAATTTTTCAGGTCGCTTGTATGCTGCAAGGGAAATGTACCTGCAGGATGTAATTGCTTGGGTGGATGTTTTGTTGCACAGTATTGGAAGTGGAGCCAAAGTCAAAGCTGGAGATGGAGATTCGTCATCGGGACTCGTTTATTCTTTTACACTACTAGTACTATCATCGTCATATTGAACATGCGAGTTTCTTCGCCGATAAGGCTGAAGGGAAGAGGATTTCTTCTCTTTTAGTAAGTGAAAAAAGAAACCTCCTATTGCAAACCAGAAGATTTGTTAAAGCCCTGATCATCTCGACCAACCACGCGAAAAGAGCCTTCAGACACATCTGTGGCACCGCAGAATAACACAAAAGCCTTCATTGGAGAGACGACCAACGCGGTTGAACCACAGTCTGATACACTGTCCTGTTGGAATTCATGTGCATCAAAAACAGAGCGAGCTCTGTCCCACAACCGGTACTCAAGAACGATGCTACCGAACCTCTGTCAACATATGAAAGGATGCTGGATCAAGCTTGTGAGAAAGCATGTCATGAAGAGATTCTACCGTTACACAAACAGCTCAGCTATGATTTGCCGTCGGCGAGGTGCGATTCGAGCCCTGAAATGTGCGACTGTGCGAGGTGGTCGCCTTGTGGTGGAACACTTGCAGCTGGCTGCAGCCACGGGAATGATTAGGCCTCTGGGCGTCACTGCATCTCGAACTGCTGGGTCAGGCCATCGAACCCCCACGAGCACTCATGTGTGATGGATTGCCTTACCGCTGCATGTCCGTATGGCCGGCCGAGACTCAGCTCTGCTCGCATGATGATGGCGCGTAGAGCTTCCGCCGGGAGGATGCCTTCATATGTCGAGCAACCGGAGCTTGATATGATAAGTATCATCCCATGTCCCCCACTGCAGATTACTGACTGTAAAGGTCATTCATTCCCATTCCAAAGATGCCGGACCCATCGCTTGCGTTGAGCATACCAGGCCTCTTCCTCACCTGCGTGCAGTACTTCACGCTCGTCCAGCTAGGCCGCAACTTCGAAGCAGACTTCGGCTCATGCGTCCTCCAACTTCGCGCCGTCGAGCTCCGTCTACAGCGTTGGGGCAAGTCTGTTGGTATCACCGACGAACTGTCAGAAGACTTTGTGCGGCGACTCCAAGAGCAGCACGATGCCAGAGAGATCGAGTTCGCCTACGACGCGTGCGAACAAATTGCTAAACAGCTCTCACGCGCTCAGGAAGACTCCCTAAGCATCTCGAAACTGAACCGCGATCCTGAGGAGTTAGCCTTGATTGATGAGATTCGTCAGCTCGAGTTGTCGGACAAAAGATTCGCTTGTGCAAGTCGCGTTCAGGCCAGACTGAAATCTAGCTACGAGAAGGGTTTCAACTTCACGGCCAGGATCGCCGTACGCACGAAATGGGCGCTCTACAAGAAAACCCAGCTCTCCAGCCTACTTTCCGTCATATGTGACCATGTCGCTCAACTGGAGAATTTGTTTCCAAAACGAGGCGCCGAGCTTGCCACGGCAGAAGCGAAAGATCTGGAACCCGAAGTGATCCAGACTCTCAAGACGATCACAGAGACCATCGATCCTCTCCTCTCGCGCGCCTTGGAAGCAGAAGCTGGGCGTCAAGGCTTTGTTTACCAGGACCTTGAGGCCAAGGATGAAGCTCGTGTGCATTGGGGTAACAACTACGACACCGTGCCGAAAGTTGAGGGCCGACAGATCTACAAAGGCATTGTAAGCGGTGGTAATAGCGTCAGCCAGGCTGGGAACAATTATAACATTTCGAGCCCACCAGTCTATAATGCCCCAGGATCCAAGGATCGTTCAGGTGCTTCGAAACCGGGCGCCCCGAAACCGGGCACTCAAACCTGACCTAGTCTTGGGTAGCTGTTGAGAGATTCTTTCCTTCTTGGGTGGCAAGATAAGGAGATCTTGTTCCAGACATGTCGAGTATGGGTCTTCATAAGTGCTGTTTTCGCTGAAGCTAATGTATTGACATGGAAGAGTCATGCTTATTCCTCGTAAAAGTATCTACGAAAGTTCTCGAAAAGAATGTCTAGCAAGCCAATCGTATTCTGTCATTCTCATCCTACGGTAACCAGCAACAGACCCACGGCCCAATTGAACACATATCATCCCCGGGGCCACACACACTTGCCTCAAAATATCTCGTTTGATCTACTAACGCATGAACTTCTCAAAGCTATCTCCATCCATATTGCCTTGAACGTTCTTAGCATTACCAGAAGCCTTGTTGCCTTTGTATGCGTGGCTCGCTCCTCGAGGGACATCCCCGATGTCCCCTGAGGCTACCTTCGCATTCTCTGTCTGCTCGTTGTTCTCATAGCTATGACCACTGCGCGTGAATGAGGCAGGGTCCTCGTTTCTTTACCATGGTATGTCAGCGCAAGCGGTATAGCATCAAGAACTTAAAGAGAGTTAACGTACCTTTCAACATTCGTGAAATCCTTTGGTCCAGCAGGACTTTTCTGTTGATTCGCGCTTGAGGCCGTGGCCGTTTGCTGTTCAGCAGAGCTGGTCTGCTCCTCGGTCATGGTGCTGGACCCCAGCGTGCGACCTTGTCCTGGAAAGTTGCTCATATCTTTGCAGCAGGCTTTCTTTGGTTGATGTGATGGAGATGGTTGGGCGAGAACAGCGTCAGTTGAAGAGTGGCAATGGCTCTCCTTTTCTACGCAGCATCTCAGCCGGATCTTCCATCAAGGCAACCTTCCAGCCTGATGCGGTGGAAAGGCAAGCAGCGATTTGGTGGGCTGAGGCTTGCATGTCTCGCTTATGTTCAACCACCCAAGACGAGAAGGATGAGCTGATGCGACCTTTCCGAAGGAACCCAAGCATGGCCCCCTGCGGCAACGCGGGAGAGATCTTTTGTGCGAGTTGCTCCAAGCAATTGCAGGAGGGTTCGAAATGTAAACGCTCGAGCTACAAGAGACAAGAATCCCATCACCATCATATTGTACTACATACGTGCCTCAAATCATCTAGCTCCCCCCAAACTTCGCAACACCCCGACGACAAAACTCCCACACAACACTCAAATCATACTTCAGGAGAAGGAAAGAAACCACCGAAAAAGGCACGGAAACCACGGCCCAAACCCAAAGCTCCGATTTCTCCAGACCCTTGCAATTCATGCCGAAGACGGAAGTGACGAACGTGAGAGGGATGAAGAAGAAAGCGAGCTGGGTTAGCTTGGCGACTTCTTCGGCTTGCTGGATGGCCTTGCGGGATTCCTTGATCGTGGCGTTGTGCGCGACAACTTGCGTGCCGCGCGTGCATTGCTGGAGGAGATTCTGGCATCGCATGAGGAGGTGGTCAAAGTCGCGTTTGAGAGATTCGGCGGCTGAATCGACGACTGTGCTGCTTTCGGAGGAGATTGTCAGTGCTCTGGGCCAGCCGTCTTGTGCGCGATCGCGGATTGTGTCGATGATGTGTTGGAGGCGTTGGCTGTGTCTCTCGAGAATCTCTTGCTGGTAGAGGAGATTTGACAAGGTTGGGTTGCTGTGCTGTGCAAGTTGCGGTTGGGAGAGTTCCTTCTTCAGGACTGATTGGAGCATGTTTAGGCATTGGACTTCCGAAAAGGCAACGAAGCTTAGGATTTCGTGCATGGCGTAGAAAGAATCCGCGGACGCTGCTTCGGGGTCTAGTCGCCGCCCGTAGTCTAGATGGAGCAAAGATGCTGTTTGTGGATTTTTCATCTGTTGCCGATCTTTGGGATAAAGTGGTGCCAGTAGCCGGTTTCTCTGTTTCAAAGCAATCGCACGCTTGTGTTGAATTGTTGGGAGGTAGGTGGTCGACAAATACCCCGTCGGTGATGTCAGCCATGCGGTGAGCCCATTGCTCAAATCGCTTCCATGATCGAGCCAGATGAATGCTGCTCAGACCTCGTCAGCATTGCTCGTCATGCGATGGCAAGTCGATGCTTACCCACCCAGCTGTTCTGGGTCCTGCAGACATGGAGAGAGATGTCTTGCTCAATCGAAAAGTTCTCCAAATCGTGGATCGAACATTCTCTCAAGATCGAATCTCCGGTATTTGAGTTTGAGGGCTCTTTGACTTTACTGCCGTAGTTCCTCATGGCCTCTCGAGTTCCATCCTGGAGCCCACGGAGCTTCGATTGAAGCTCAGGCTGACTGAGATGATTGAATGACTCTTGAATGTTACCGAGTGTGGATACTGTCAACCGAGCAACACATGTCGAAGCAGACGGAAGTGAAGGCAAGTCGAAATAATTCTTGCGGTCTGGGCGAAAGTCAAGATGCTGCCTGAAGAATTGCGGATCCAGCTGGTAGATATGCCCAATTGCCAAAAGCCACTCTGGGCTGGGGTGGCCCCGCATGAAGACAATGTGCCCGTGTGTGGACGAGACAAGTTTGGACGCCGCCAATTGGAATTCATCGACGCTGTTGAAATGGCGGACCCGATCTGCAGCGTTCAGACCTGGATTCAGATCTCGTATGGTGGTGAATTGGAACTCTGCGTTGGATGTAAGGCTGCTATGTCCGCTTTGGCGTGCTTCTAAGGGACGTCTGATATATGCCGCAAGATTCTGGAAGTGAAGCCCGGCGTATATTGAAGCATTGGTCTCCAATTTCGAATACTCGTCGATGGCGTCTGCATACTGGCGAGCGCTCAGTGAAGTTGGGATTAGTGCTGCAGATACGGTTAGAGTGTCGATGCTATGTAGGTAGAGCTTGCTTACTTTGCTGTGACTGGCGTCGAGTATTCGATGATGGCGAAATTATGCCGTTGTCTTCCGGTACAGTGCTGGCAGATCGAACAGGATCCATAGAAATAATGCAAATCAATGTGAAGCCATACTGTGAACCGTTTGACCACGGCGCGTGCCACACATTGTCTTATAGAGAAGGAAAGGGGCAATGTTAGGTACTTACTGATGGAAAGAGTTTCCAGTCTGCAAGTGTAAGAAACGGTGGCTATGCGCCATCGTTCAAGGCTTGAGGCAACGGACCGCTTTCGATGCTATCCAGTCAAGTCAAATCCATGATGCCCGCGTCAGCCCACCGCTCGCTTCGCTTCCACCAATCATGCTGTGTGGGCACAGAGGCGTAGTTCGTTATGTAAGAGTTGGCGCGAGACGAACGAGCACCGGTTGATGACTCGCAACAAGGTAGCGGCTGAAGAGGCTGTGGTGGTGCCCGAGCTGAGGCATATGTAGCACAAGGCTGTGTCACGGTGTGGCATCCTGATTTGCATAGTCCATGCCACTTGAAGCAGGCATCTCGACGTTGTGCGGTTACTGCAAGCTGCTGGATGGATGGATGTTGATGTGGAGGCGGGGGAATGTTGCCGTGTTGCCATGCCGCGCCAACGCAGAAGCTTTTATATTGTCTGCCTTGAAATTTTGCACATGTCGCTGCCTGGATTCATGCATATCTGCAGTGATGTGACAAGGCGGCGGCAGCAGCAGCAGCAGCTTTACTGATGAGCGCCGCACCCCGCTGGTCGCCATGCGGCGTGGTTGCCAACTCACAAGGAGGTGTTTGCGACCAGCTTCCCTTGCTAATAATACACGATTGCCTCTCCACCAAAATAATCAGCACAAAACTCTTGTTTCTTTTACTGAGTACGAACCAACCATGCCTTGGTATACGACTCCGCTTCTAGACAGCAATCAGACACCAATGGATGTCGCCTCAACATTTGCTGAGGCCACTCCTATACAAGAGCTGCGCCTTTTCCAACTCGGCGACACTCGCTATCTAGCAGAGCCTTTGACAGAAGTATGTGAGTCTTGCAAACCTTGAGACCGTGCTAATCAGGACTCAGAGCATCCGCATCCCCGATTTAGAATCCGAACCCGAGGATGTTTTGCTTCTGACTGTTGTGGCAACGCCAGTCGATACAGAGGACGGGAACGAATGGCTGAAGCAACTCTTTTCACAATGGGCTTCGGACGATGTTCTGCTCCCCGAATTTCTGAGTACTGTTCTGTTCGTGCACGAGAAAGGCCAACCTGGTGTCAATCTTGAAGAGTTGTCGAGCTACATGCGGGAAGAGTGGGGCACCAAGAGGATTGCAACATCATGGGCAAAAGAGTTCGCAGGGAACCAAAATCATGGACCGCTCGTACGGTGGAAGGGAAGACTTTGCAAACCGTACAGGCTCTACGACGATCCAAATCTGGCATTCACAGTTGCCATGAAGCCGCGACGAGTTGGCAGGTACGTCTTGTGATCTCTCTACATTAGGAACCGGAATACTGACACAGCCTCAGTGGCTTTGAAAATCTGCGGCTTGGAGCAGATTTCTATACGGCCTTGAGTGTTGCAGTGCCTACTCGTATCTCAAAAAAAGTGGAAGCACGTGCGCCGTTGGCAGGCTTGCGATTCGCCGCCAAGGATATATTCGATATTGAAGGCATGCGCATAACCGCAGGGTGCCGTGCATTCTATGACCTCTCAAAACCATCAGCCCAAACTGCTCCTGCTCTGCAGAAGCTTATTGCACGAGGAGCCCATCTGGTCGGCAGTCTCAAGCTCGGCTCCCTCATAACAAAGGAGGAGCCCACCGAATCAGTCGACTATCATGCCCCGTTCAACCCAAGAGCGGATGGCTATCAATCTGCTTGGAGCAGTAGTGGAGGAAGTGGCGCTGCAATCGCTTCGTACGACTGGCTTGATTTCAGCCTTGCAACAGACAGTGAGTACTTCGATAAGACCTCCAGCGAGGCCTGTGTTGACGTGTCTCAAAGCTACAGGAAGCAGTCGTCGGCCAGCCATGGCGAACGGTATCTTCCAACACCGTCTTACTCAGGGTGCAGTACCGATCGATGGCATCGTCCCGTCTTTCAAGTCAGTAGACTTGGCCCCCTTCTTACATGCTTGACTAACAATCTTAGAAAATTTGACTCTCCAGCTGTGTACACCAGGGACATCCTGAAGCTCGAAACCATCGTCAACGCCTGGATAGGCGAGGAACAGCGAAAGCCGAAAGATGTAAGCCCACAGAAATCACTCTACCGCTCGCTCTAACAGCTGCCAGTCACCGATCTCATTCGTGTACCCCAAAGACTTCTGGCCCATCGACAACAAGGAACAGATGGAACTCGTCAAAGACTTCATTTCAGATTTCGAACGAACCTACGACATCAAGGTCAAGGAAGTGTCACTCGCAGACGAGTGGAGCAAGAGCAAACCCAAGCAGGCAGATTCTTCGTCTGTGCAAAAATACTTGGACAATGTACGTCAACTGGATGTTCGATGAAAGCAAGGCTAATCGATGTCAGGTCGGGGTGGAATCGTTCTGCTTTGGCGTTTACCATGAGCTTGACTGGTTCCGCGACGAATATCAGTCCAAGTTTGGCAGAAAGCCTTACATCAACCCAACTATGCAATGGAGATGGTATGTCTATGTGGTTGGAATTGATCTTCAATGCCCGTGCTAACTCTTGGACAGGGACGCCGCCGCCGATGTCACCAAGGAACGACATGACAAGGCCAACGAGAAGCTCGACGTGTATCGCGACTGGCTCTTGAAGGAGATCCTCCACGCGGAGGACACGAACACGATTGTCATCTTACCTATTACCACCCAGAGTGTTGATTACCGCGATGTGCCACCACCGTAAGTGTTCTTGCTGGGATCAATATCACCTGACAGCACTGATACAATATAGTCCTCCCGGTCCTCCGGCAGCTTTCGACGGAATCTGGCTTGCACCGATCATTGGTGCCCCGGAAGTGACCGTGCCGAGTATGTCAACACTTGTCCCTTTCCATAAATCCACACATGTATCATGAATACTAACTAATCAATTCACAGTCGGCGAAGTCGAATATGAATCCCGCATCAGCGGAAACACAGAGCACCTTCCCATCGTGGTCTCGCTGCTTGGTAGCCCTGGTAGGTCACCGCCGACGCTCGCACTTTGTGTCGCTCACTGACAATACATAGGCTCTGATGCGACTTTGTTGTCGATTGTGCGCAAGATGCTGGAGGACTCTGGTCGTCCTACTTCCGTGAATGTCGGCCCTAGGATGTTCTCGTGAGCATCTCCACCGGCGTAGAAGCGTTCACTCTGGCATGCTGGGTACGAACAAACAGGATGATCATTCGTTGTACTGCCTGTGATTGCGACAATTGCGCCGAACGTAACGAATACAATGATTGTTCGCCGCATGTGATCCCGAAAAAAACAATCAAGACCTGTTATACCCTCTTCGACGAAAGTCCTTTGCATTCCACCGATGATCTTCCCGGGAACACATCCCACTCAATAATAAACCAACGCTCTAACCTCAATACTCTCTCTAGGCGGCTCACCAAGCGGCGTCAACGGATTATACCCCGAGCAATGCGGCACAGGCGCACACGAATCAATCATCGAGTCCGCTTGCTTGAACACCAGAACCTCATCAGTCTGGTGATCCGAAAGATAATACCACTTGTAATCTGCCCGGAAGAAAACTTGCATGTTCTCGGAAGCGTGGTCGGGATAGATCAAGTCTGCTTCTGTGATGTCGGCTTTCTTGTCGACTGTTGCGGCGTCGCAGAGGAGGAGCGGCCAGTCGTTCAGGGGGCCTTTGAGGGGTTTCCAGAAGCTGGGGGATCGGTGGGATCAGTTCTCTGGCTTTTGAGCTGTCATAATGCAATGGGGTTGCTTACTTGAACCATTGGTATCTCCTCGAAAGTAAATCATCTGCTCGATCGCCTTCCTGGAGTCGTACTTCCCGAGCTGCTTCGCTGAGCGTGGCATCTTTCCTGCATCATCAGCTATCCGCGCATCACAGCAGCAGAATCTAGGACACTCACCAACATGCGCGACTGTCGTAGGCTGTTCATCGAGATAAGTCGTGAGCTCTGGCTGCGGCCATCGAACGTCTCTTTTGCGAATCTGAGATTCAATCAGCAGCCCATACCTCTCCGTCAATGTCCACCAAAACCGAAAAACTCACCCCCCATCGAAAAACCCTCACCATCCCAGCCCCTAGATACGCCTTCAAACTCCTCTCCAAAAACCGAAAGTAACCCTGCACTTTCCCCTCGTCATGGTAGTCATCATACGCAAAATCAAGCTCCTCGCCCAATTTCAAGACCGCAAACCCATTCTTCTCGATCGTGAACTCGTCTTCTCGACCTCGAAGGTCGTTTACGGCGCAGTCGTGCTCGTGTTGCTCCATGTTGGTGCGTGGAATTCGAGGGTCTTTGGGCGGGAATTTGAAGCCGTAGGGTTTTTCGCGGGCGAAGGAGGGGGTGGGGTGGAAGTAGTAGATTCTTGTTTGCATTTTTTTTTCTCTTCTGTTGCTTTGGTATTCGTGTCGCTCGACGTTGATGGATAGTATTGCCAGTAAGGCTGGAGGAGGCGTTCTTGAGAAGTGAGCTTTGATAGGATAGCTAGACAGAAGATGCAACGATCCGATCCTGTCGTCCGAGTGGAAAGGCTTGCTTTTTGGTAGGACCCGCCGATTCGACACAGCACATACATGCGAGTCGGAATCCTCTGCAGATCGTTTCTTGAGCTCTCCTTTGCCGCTCGGTGCTGAAGCGAAACCGCTTGTATCAATCCATTGGCCCTGGTCGTTCAGCCTGATCGGACTGTTTGCCTTCACAAGCACTGCAAGCGCCCCATGCAGTCCACGGGTCGCAGATGTGACAGCAGGCTGAGGCCGCGTGCATGTGCTGCATGCACAAGATGCAGAAGACGGCTCATGTGGCATTGTTCAGCTGCATGCACCGCACTAGAAGCAGAGCGGACTGCAGTCAGCTCTGGTGGTGTGTGATCGCAAGGCTGGGAGTTAAGGTATATAGGTAGGTAGGCTTGTAGGTAAGCTTCTGAGTCTCACCATACCACCGAGAAATTTTTTCTTATAACAGCAAGTATCAAAACCACAAGATGTGAGTCGGGTAACTCTGACAACTTGACCATGTGCTGACCAACTCGTGAAGCAATCAATACACATCCGCGACAATGCCCGGCTCACAGCAAACTGCATCGCAGCCTGATAGCTCTGTCCGAGCACAGCCTTGGAAGAACTACTGGACTCCAGAGTCTGGTGGTACACAAGGGTTCACTTACGGGGGCAGCAGCGGCAGTGGCAGTCAGGGTGGAAGCCAAGGGATTGGGCCGCGTACCGCGGGCAATTGATTTGGGTTGACACTTAGCTTGATCTTATAGCGGGAGTAAGTCGATGTCAAGGCAACATGGCGTGGTTTTGTACTGATCATCCATGGGACAGCCAATACGCGCCACGGCCTTGTTATCGGTGAGCGGTGGAAGTCAGAATTCTTGGGGACGACGTGCGAGATGCAACGATGGAGACGGAGCATGCAGTCATTACATGCAATGAGAAATGACCTCTAAAACGCCCTCAGAGTTTACCTGTCGTAGAACGTGAGCAATTCGTCAAAATCGCTCTCTCTCAACTGGGAGTCTTCCACCCGTGGAGCGTTCTTAATTCTGTTTCGTAGAATGATAGCTTGTCGGAACAGAGCGGTTGCTTCAATCTCGTCCTCGCTCTGCAAGGCCACTTTGGCTTTCAAGAAATGCGCACGAGCAAGTTCGGGCGTGAAGACCGTCTCCTTCATCTGCCATACTTTGAGAGCTTCGTCGATCCATGTTCTAGGGAGTGTGTTAGCTTTGTTTCAGCCGGAGTTAGATGACGCTGCCACCATTTGTGCATACCTTGCAACGGAGTAGTCTTGCCGTCTGAGACAATGATGTGCTACCCTGTACATGAGGTCTGCAGTCTTGTGGTTGGTGTTTCCAATGATGTGCTGGTAGTGGGCAAGAGATTTCTTGTGCAGCGCTTCGCTCTCTTGGAAGTAGCCTTGGTCGAATCGCACATTACCCAGTCCATGCCAAACCCGACCGGTTCTTTTCATATTAGCCTTGATAGCGTAGCTCATGGACATGAAGCACATACCGGTAAGACTCGGTGTCATCTACACCAAACCTGATCTCGCGATCTCGAATTAGTGCCACGAACATGGTCGCGGCTTTGTCGAACATGTCTGCTGAATCCTCAAACTTGCCCAACAACTTCAACGATTTCCCTCTGACCCAATATGTGAAAGCCAAATTCGTTCGCGGGTTAGTGTCCATCGCGAGCTCGAACTCGGGCAACTGGGCATAAACCCGAATGGACTTGTTGAAGGCCTCTATGCCCGAGTCGTATTGGCTGTTCATGATATAGGCGATTCCGAGCTCATTGTGTGCCACAGCAAGCCGGATATCTTGGACTCCACTTGATTCGGATATCTGAAGTCGAAGGTCCAACAATACTTGTGTGTGTTCGAGGCATCCTTTCGCATCATTTGTCTCGTTAGTCGCAGCAGCCAATCCGTATCGTATGTCAGCATAGAGCTGCTGCAGTTCCTCTAAGGATGATGATTCCTGGCAGATCTTCAGACCAAGTTCGAAAAACGCTTTGCTGTCGTGTGAGTTCCCTCTTTCGTGCTGCCACCTGTAAACGATCGTCAGAGAGAGAGAGAGAGAGAGAGTCTGGCGTTTGTAGAATATAGTCTACTCACCATCCAGCTTCACACATCAAGGAAACAAACTCAGCATGTACGGGTAACCCCACGCTGTTTTCTTCTTCGTAGAACTGCTTCAATCGCAATGCGTGTGGGTAAAGACCTTCGCGGCTCTTCCTTACTTCGGTGACGTGTCTCTGATCGAGAGACGTCCGACCCCAAGTGCCAGAAAGGAGATCCACGGCAGCTTTGAACACAGTCTGTAGACGATTGTCGGGAGTTTCAATTCGAACGGAGTCCTGGAGTATTCGATGGACCCACAACGTTTTCGCGTTGTGGTTGTGCTTGATGAGAGACCTCTTTACCAAATCAGCGCGAGCTTTGATATACTCTCTTCGATTCTGGGAGAATTCCGCTGAGTGCCCTGCGCGAGCAACATCGCCCTGTAGAATGCGCTCCTCGATGCTGTCAGGGTCCAACAGCATCAGGACCTCCAGCAATGCCTTGGCCGATGGTCCCAGCTGTTCGATGGCAAATATAGATGCAAGGTTTCCTCGAGCTCCTGGGAGCTGGTGGTCGGCGTTGTAGTGCTCACGTCGGTCCGTCTGGTTGTCGTAGTCTTCGAGAAATTCCTCGTAAGTGAGGAAGTTTTCACTGATGACAGCAGCCATCTGACATATGGCCAAGGGTAGACCTCCAAGCTTCTGTGCCACGAGAATGGCCTCTGTTCGTTGCGACTGGTCAGAAGTAGTCAGCTTCTGGAGAAGAGTGGCGCCTTCATCACTAGAAAGAGGCTCCAGCTCCACGAAGTTCAATGCGTGAGTCGGAATTGCCTTGGAGTATGGATGTCTGCTAGTAACAAGAATGGATCCAGCGCTGGAGCTGCTGGAAGGAGGCCAGTAATCCTTGAGGACATTCGGATCGTCGGCGTTGTCGAATATCAATAGCCATGTGGCGTCGGCCTCCTTCGGATCATCTGATTCTGCCTGAAGAACTCTTCTCGGGTTTGTGAGCCATCCCATCGCCAGAGCGAGACTGACGTGAGGGTCTTTCGCCTCTGTCGGATCCTCGAGACCCAACCTTGATGCAATTTGACTAAAGTCTTGTCTGGCTCAGCACTGTACACCCCTTGAAGCTGATTTGCATTGAACATTTACCTTGCTGTAGCTTCATTGGCTCATCTGCACGAAGCCAAAAGATCGCATCAAATTTGTCTTGTCGTGAGAAAGCGAACTCGAGCGCGATGGAGGTCTTTCCCAGTCCGCCCATTCCGTAAAGAAATACATGCCGAGTTTCAGTGGATGAAGTCTCAGGCGGTAGAAGTCCCTCGTCCAAACGACTTAATACTTCGGTCTGCCCTAGAAATTCGGTATTTCTCTCGAGAGTATCGATCATGAAACATGGAAGCTGTGCGGTGTATCGTGCCATATGGTTGATAGGTACGACCTCGCAATGCATTGAATCGTCGGAACCAACGACAGCCTCCCCAGTCCCAGTCCCAGCTCCAGAGCCTGTGCCTGTGCCTGTGCCTGAATCTGGAGGAGTCAGAACATCTGATGATCGTGTCTCCGTGGATGGCGTATCGTTCGACAATGCTGTTTGAAGATCTATCAGCGACGTGGAGTCGATATAAGAACGGACTCACGAACACATTTTTGCAATGGCAATCTCATGTGGATCGAAACTTGTCGCAGTCAAATGCGGAGATTCAGGCAGTCGGACTGGGAATGCCAGTCAGCCAGAACACCCACTGCAGTGAGGTGAAGTAACGTACCGGAACGCAGATTGTGTTCAATATCGTTGCGAAAAGCCTCGCCCAGCACGAACTTGAGCCATTCTCTGAACCTTTTGCTCGGTTCCCTCTGATGCTCATCCAGCAATTTACAAAGTTCTCCATGACTTCCTATCATGCCATAACAATCTTCCTTCCCGACTCCAGTCTCAGCGAGACTCTCGTCGACGAGCTATGATGTTTTAGTAGATTACAAAATATACCTGAAACACATACTTACGAGAACTTCCTTCGTGCGATTGACATTGATGGTGAGTCTACGACTGCCTTCCCTGATTCCAATACGCAGACTCGTGGTGTTGCGTTCATGTAAGGATTGAATCTCGACTCGCAGCATCGTGGCCTGAAATTGTTTGGAGAGTTCGGCCAGTCGGCGCAATTCATCAAGACGGGGCGAGCCTATCTTTTGGGCTATGCTATTCGGTGCGGATCTCAAGATGTTGAGCGTGGCCTCGGCCAAAGAGTCAGGATCATTTGCGCCATGAGGTCCGCCGAGGAATGCGATACCCAAGAGCGCATGGATCAATGTCGTGTACCGATGACTGTGGTCGGATGCTTCCACGAGTGCCTGAGCCTGTCAGCAGTTTGAAGTATCACTATGGATGTTTTAGAACATACACGCTTCAGAATGAAAGAGCCGAGACTGTGGCAAATGAATAAGAGAGGTCGTGGTTCCTATCGTTGGTGTAAGTACAGAGCAGACGTCACGATGCAACACTTACTTCTTGTTCCAGTATATGCTGAGACAAGCAGTTGAGCAACAAATCGCCCTGTGCCACAAAAGTCTCCAGTTGAATGTCATCACTGGCAACGAGTGAGTGGTCAAAGGTCAGAATGCGAACACTGGAAGCTGTGGTTGCGAGGAATTTCCGCCACCAGTCAGTGACAATAGCCCATTCCTCAATGCTAGGCGTGCCAATTCCCGCAATCAAAATGAGGCTTCATGCTTGTCAGTGTGTCACAGTGTGCGGTCCGACATGAGCGTATATTTCTTACTCAACTGGAGAGCCATGCTGCGAAGATGGCTCCGGGCCAACAACTCGAAGCCGCGAACTCGTGCTCATGGTCTTTCTTGTTGGGCGATGCAAGATCGGATCGAGTGCAGATGCCTCGACCTTCGTGGATGGAGACAAAACACGCAGATAGGTATATGATGAAGCTGGTTGCCAGTCATGGGTCCGGGAGGCAGGCGCCCATCACATCGACGCAGCTGGATGGCTACTGCCTGAATGTGATCAAGGCAGCGAATAGTTGTCTGCCAGCTTAGTGAAGCGCCATCCTCCTGCATGCACAACGGACTCGAAGGTGGGGGAAGCAAGGCAAACCGGTGTGGCATTCTCGATCTGGAAAACGAAACGAGGCTGTCGTGTGAGGCTGTATATCGCACTTAAGGCTCCTGTGCATGAGCTCCATGTGATGTACTCTTTGCCACATGTATGCAGCATGCTACGATGGTCTCCCCGGTAGAAGATGCCTGCAAGCTCCTCAGCGTGGAAGAAAAAACCGCGGTCTGGTGTATATGATCAGAACTCCTGTATAGATCGGCGACGGGGCATGCCAGATGCCCGGCACGATCACGTGTTTGGCCGGTTCCCATGATTCATAAGAGAAGATCAGGCAGGGTTCGATAAACACCTAATTATCCATTATGGGTAGACTCTTGATGAGAAGCTCGGTTTTTGATTTATACCTTAGGTAGCTCCAGGACTCTCATTGAATCTGTAAGGTGTGAAGTCGAACAAATCGGTGTTTCTCTTCTGCTCGACACATCAATTTGCTGAAGGCTAAGCCACACATCAACAAAATCACGGGCCCTGCACTATTTCAAAACTAGTTTCCACGAGCACTTCTAAAGACTTGACACATGGCACATGGAATAAAAGTACAAACAGCGCCGCAAATAAAAGCGGCTGACAAAAACATAGAATGTCCATTAAGGTATCTGGAGGTTGCCCGTCTCACACTTCTCTCCATGACAGAATTCCACCACAATCTCAAGATCCACCATCCACCCATGCTCACACTAATCGTACAAAATTTGCCATGATCTTGCCTCAAAGTCCGTTTCCTTCCAATTTCTTGCCCAATCTAAACAATACGAATGTTTCATCATCTTTTCCGTAATTCATACATCCAACCCTCTAAGATACAACGCCCTCGTCGGCGCCCCTCTCCGGAGTCGTCCTGCCCGGCAGAATCAGCTCCTCCTCTGCGGTCTCGCCCTGCTTGAGACCCTGGAACCTGTCGCTCTTGCCCGTACTCTCCGCCTGCATTGCGGCGTCCCGATCGAAGCCCTCGCCGCCAGCGGTCCAGACCTTGTCCTCGAACTTGCCGCGCTTCTGGCCGTCTTCATGCTTGTACACACAGTTCGGGTTGAGGCAGGGGTTGTAGCGACACATGATCTTGGAGTGCACGAATTTGCAGCCGGCTGTAGTACAATCGGCGCCGTTGCGGCAGGCTGGCATATCTGGGTGGCGGAAAGGACAGCTTGGGTTGGTGCAATTGGGGTAAAATTTGCAGTCGACTTCATCCTTGAGATGTTGGCGACGCTGAGCTGGCGAGGGGTGCTTGCCGGCACATTTCTTGTTCTCGCAAGCGGCGCCGAAGGCGCAGCGGTCGGAAAGGTCGATGGTTGTGCCGGGCGCGGCCGCAGGAGACTGGTGAGCGAAAGGGCAGGTTGGCACGGTACACTTGTCGTTGAAGCGACACATGGTGTCGAATGGGTCCTTGCGCTTAGTGCCATCCTCAGCACCAGTGTCCATTTCCATTGCGCTGTCGCTGTTGCTCATGCCGCCATTATGGATGTGCTGACGATTGTTCTTAGCACCACCATTCTGGCGCTTGTCAACGCGGTCGAAGAGGCTCTTTCCGGCTCCCCTCTGTTGTTGCTGCTGCTGTTGTGGGTTCTGCATGTTGGGTGGTTGGCCGTTGAACATTTGTGCCATCATTTGGCTCTGCATTTCCATCATCTGGAGGAATTGCATCTGCTGCTGCGGGTTGAGACCACCGGGACCGCCTTGAGGCATCATATTCTGACCAGGGCGGCCGTTCATCATGCGCTGCATGTTGTTTGCGACACCACCACCGCGCGGTCCCCGGGGAGGCTCGCGACCGGCGTGTGCGTTGATGCGGCCAGCCTGTCCGCCAGCTGCACCTCTAATTTTTCGTAGGGGGTCATCTTGGGAGCGGTCGAGTTGTCTGTTAAGCTGGCCAAGCATACGCTTGTCCCTGCCTCTACCGCTGCCTGCTGCTGCTCCATTACGCATCGCTTTTGGTCCGCTCGGGCTGCTGACTGTCAGTGTGTGAAGATAATTATATTGGGGAATGGTGTACTGAGCAAAAGGATCCGCCGCGTATGCTTCGCGACGCGTCCTTCCGTTCCACTCGGGGTTGACATACACTCCTTCCGGTGCTCCAGCATCATCCATCTGTGAGTCCTGTGCCGTGGGTATGGGCTGCGGCGCTTCGCTCTGAGTATCCTGCTGTTGTCCATCCGCGCCCATGAATTGTTCCATAGCTTGCTGTCCGCCGCCGTTGATTTGCGCATTTAGGATAGGCACTTGCTGAAAGAGCCATCGCGCGAGTTCGGCAACCGCAGGATCGTCTTCGCCAACTCCCAGAAGTTCTGTGCCTACTTCTGATACAACCTGCTGCTGGGTCTTGCCATTAATGACCATGAGAGTGATGTACTCTGAGAGCTCGGTGTCGGCATCCTCGGCTACCCAGCCGTTCTCGATGAGCTTGGGCTGGACGGCACCCTGGATCGCTTGCGCGAGAGGCGCTTCCTTGTCGAGAGACATGGTTGCAGTGGCGCGTTCTTCGGGAGAATGAATGTCGTTTATAAAGACAGAGAGGGAGGCGTCAGAGCCTCAAAGTGCCGATGAGGCGAACCGCAGTGAAGGTGCTGAAGCGGGAGGCGGACACAGCGAGTTGGTGGGTACGTGGTGTTCAGATGTAAAGATCAGGGTGAGTATCGGTTGCGCGCGTGGCGAGTGAGAAGTATTTGCTTTGTCGCGTGAGGGTGGAGCAGATGGTGGCCGCGAGGTTGTGTCTTCTTTGTGTATGAGGCTCCGCTCTCTCCCAAAACGGACGTCTTCTAAGCAAAAGAGATGACTGCGGTTGCGGGAAGCGCTCCCCGCGCGGATATAGCCGTGCGCTAGCGCAGTCTAACGAGCTGCGAAGAAGTTCAGTCCAAATTTGAGATTTGAGAGCATGTGAATTGTTTGTCTGGAACTTTTTGCGACTTCACTGATCTTGTCGTCAGCACAACTCACAGCTTTTCAGTATTGAGGCTGTGGAAGTTCAATCACACCAGCGATCATGGCCAAGTCAAAGCAGACCAAAGCGAGCAAAAAGCAAGAAAAGGCCGCGCAACAACCAACACCTCCCGCCCATGATGGATCAGACGAAGGCTCAGACGTCGAAATCGTGACGGAAGGAGCCTTGGAGAAAGATGAGGCTGAGGAAGAGCTTGAGCGTTTAGTGTTTGGAGACAGCGCGGGATTTCGGGAAGGATTGAAAGATTTCAATTTGGACGACGATGAGGCAGAAGAAGGCGAGGATGAAAGTGCCTCAGAAGATGGCCTGGCCGGCATGGACGATGCTGACGTATGTGGTCTGAATACCAACAGTTCTGTCCCGCAGAATCGCTAACGTATCGTAGCTCTTCATCTCCGATCTTGCGCCTACCGAAAACCCATACCAAGCACCTGCGGACTCCGACGATGATGAATCGACTTCAAAGCAACCTGCGGCATGGGAGGACAGCGACGACGAGCGACTTATGATCTCCCTTGCGACTGTCCCTAGACTGCGCAAGCTACGACGGACAGAGGGAGAGGATATCATCAATGGGAAAGAGTACAGCAGACGTTTGCGACAGCAGTTTGAACTATTGAACCCGAAACCAGAATGGGCACAGACAGCTGGAGGCAAACCAGCACGCAAAAAGAGAAGAACCTCCGACGCCGCTGGATCTTCCGACGACGAGGCCGGCTTTGACGAGGAGATGGACGTGGACGACGATGTACCCAGCGTGGCACCACTATCGCAACTTCTGCAAGACGCACAATCGCTGGTTCGTGAATCAGGCCGAGGATCTGGCAAGAAGCGCAAGATCCGTCCCGAGACCATCGACATTCAACGCACAAAGGACATCCCCGGCGTCCAGCCAAGCGCCATCACCTCGCTCTCATTCCACCCTTCGCTTCCTCTTCTACTCTCTTCCGGGCCCTCTTCGACACTTTACTTGCACCACCTTGCCTCATCACCACCAGCACCTACGCCTAATCCTCTGTTAACAAGCTTGCACATCCGAGGAACACCTTTAACGACCACCGCCTTTCACCCGAACGATTCTCGCATCTTCCTCTCCGCTCGCCGTCGCTACTTCCATGTCTGGAATCTGCAAACCGGCCAGGTCGAGAAGGTCACTCGTGTATATGGTCAGCAACATGAGCAGCGCAGTATGGAGCGCTTCAAGCTGTCACCCGACGGCAAGTATATGGCACTGCAGGGCTCTGGCCGCAAGGGCGGCGGTGTGATCAACATTCTCTCCGCCTCTACTCTCCAGTGGACAGCACAAGCGCGTGTGGAAAGCCGCGGAGGAATTGCAGACTTCGCCTGGTGGCGCGATGGCAAGGGTCTTTGCATCGCCGGCAAATCAGGCGAAATCACCGAGTGGTCCATCCAAGACCAGCGCACCGTAGCCCGTTGGCAAGACGAAGGTGCCGTGGGAACCACCACGCTCTCCCTCGGCGGCCACCACGAATTCGTCAAGTCATCCATCGGCACCGACCGCTGGATCTCCATCGGCAGCTCATCCGGCATCGTCAACATCTACGACCGCCGCGAATGGCTCGCCTCACCGGCGCCTGCTGGCAAAACAGTCGACCAGCCTGTGCCCATCGCTCCCAAACCGACGAAAACTCTCGATCACCTCACAACCCCGACTTCACACCTTGCTTTCTCGCCCGATGGCCAGATCATGGTCATGGCCAGCAAGTGGAAGCGCGATGCTCTGCGTTTGGTACACTTGCCCAGCTGCACGGTTTTCAAGAACTGGCCCACGAGCTCGACGCCTCTTGGTCGTATTACCGGTGTGGCGTTCTGCGGTGGCGATATTGTTGGAGGTGATGTGCATTCTGTGCTGGCTGTTGCGAACGAACAGGGCAAAATTAAGCTGTGGGAGATCAGATAGATGATCTCTGTTGTATATGTCTAGCTATCTATATGTATATACAAGACTCTTATTCTTCGTCAAGTTGATCGAATTCCATGAACTCATCGTCCTGTTATTAGTGATCTTGCGCATCTGACAGACAATTGGATCGCCGGTCAAACATGTGTGTGTGTGTGTGTGTGTGTGTGTGTGTGTGTGTATGTGTGTGTTAGTTAGTTATATTTTTCTCTCTATACTAGAGTCGGATAGTACTACATAAACCAGGCGGGTATCAACATATCCAATATCAAAAAGCCTCTAATTAACAACAAACCACCCAACCTCACGTATGCTCAGCAGACATCCTCCTCTCCTTCTGCACAATCTGCTGCCTGCGCATACCCCTGTCACTGATGAAATAGCAAAGCGCCAAGCACACGCCCATGATAATCGTGCAAGAAATGAAAACCCACTCGAACCCCTTCTCGAAAGCCACGATGGTCTGTTGTGCATCCTCCGACGTCATGCGGCCGAAAGGCGGTTTGGAGAAGGATTTCGTGCTGAGTTCCTGCCATCGCTCCGGTAGGTATCGCTGCAGTACCTGGCCGATGATCACGTTGCCTATGGCTGAGCCGAGGGCGCCGCCGATTGTTCGGACTAGACTGCGGACTCCAAGGACTGTTGCTGTTTCGTCTTGGTCGGTGTGCGCTTGGAGAACTAGGATTGAATTGCTGAAGACAGAGCCTGTTCCAAAGCCGGCGAGGGCTTGCAAGCCGTCAACGGCGGGGACGGAGCGCGCTATGGCGTATCCGATGCAGGCTCCTGTCAAGCAAGCGTAGCCAAGCCACATCATGGGACCGTATGAGACCTGCTCTTTGTTGGCGGGCCAGCGCCACGGCCATGGGAAGGACATCACGTAGCCGGAGGCAGTCATCCAGAAGCCGTGGGTGATGAGCCACGGTAGAATGTGAACGCTGGCTTGCAGAGGATCCATGCCATGGCAGATTTGTAGGTAGGCAGGGATGAAGTAGAGGAGAGCGAAGTAGACCATACCGAGAAGGACTTGCTGCGTGCAGACGATTGAGACAGTGGGGTTGCGAAAGATGCGGAAAGGGATGAGTGGTCTGACATGGCGGTAGTAGTTGCCCCACTAGAGGAAGACGATACATGCAATGCCGCAGACGGCTATCAAAGCGATGATTCGCGGGTCATTGACTGGCCATTGGCGGCCGGCTTGAGAGAGGACAATCAGGCCGGAGGTGATGGTTGTACAGAGAGATATCAGCCCTAGCCAGTCAATCGACTTGGTGATCTTCCAGAGCTCTTTCAATTGCGGCGGCGGGATATTCGGCGGACACCAGAGGAATATCATGATGAAGGAGAGTGAGGAGCTGACTGCTTCCGGAATCCAGAACAAGTAGCGCCAAAGGCCCTTGGCCGCAAGGGCAGAGCCGCCAAAAATTCCGGTCACACCGCCAGCGATGATCGCGACACCTTGTAGACCTTGGTATCTGCTTCTCGTGTCTAGAGGGGTGTAGTCGCTGAGGGAGGTGCCGATGAGATTTCCAAGTGCTCCGCCGACGAGACCGTTGAGACCACGCAAAGCGAAGAGCGTAACAGAGTTCTGGACGAATCCTGTCCCGATGTTGGTTCCGACTTGGGCTGCGGTCATGGCTAACAGCATGTAACGTCGACCTAGCTGGTCGCTGATATATCCAGTGGCGCTGACACCAATGCCAGAGCCGATTGAGCCCGAGATGGCTGCCTAGACGATCGTAGCACTGCAATCCAGCTCTTTGGCGAGCGTAGACATCATGAGGGGAGCGGCCATACTATCGATAAAACCGCCGGTGTTGGCGAATTGCAGCGCAAGAAGAGCACGCCACAGAGGAGCCCCATCCAACGGTCTGTATTGGGATTTTATGGGAGGTATGTGTGCTGTCCAGACTCGTTTTGGCGGGGTTGGGTTGAAAGAGGAAGCATGCTCAAGTTCTACATTGTCCGAAGGCATGCTGTTGTAGGGATTTAGGTGTTTAGGTACAGGGTGGTGATGTAGGGTATGGTGGAATGGATAGGTCGACGAAACAGTGAGATACCACGAAAAAGCAAAGGGTGGGCTGATGTGGAGAAAGCAGATGTATATGGGATTGAAACAAATGGAAGTAGTACCTTGGAGGTCTTCTCGCTATGCATCATCAGTGTTGGGCGTGTTGCTGGCGGCGAGCGCTCTTGCCTTTGTGATGAATCGACTTGAGGAAGTAGCTCTCTTCTGGTGCGATTCTATCTGGGTCCTGAACCTACTTCGGATAACCTTGTCGTTCAGAAAGAGAAATGCAGTTCACCTGCAAAGTATGGTACACGCCGGATTGAGTTGGCTGATGGTTGGACCCACGACCGGACAAATTATCCGTCGTAAATCGCCTCACCTTGGTTTGCGTCAGTCATCATTTGCCCGATATTGAGAAGCAGGCACTCATGTGATGCCAGACTTTTGGGTCCATGTGACTGTTGATCGGGCATCAGCGGCACGAGTTGGCAACAACAGATTTTGATCGCGAACTTGTCATATGTTGACAGCCATCATCTGGAGAAACCTGATCCTCGAAACCATAATGTAAGACTGTATTATTCAGAGCAGAGTCGCAGGATTGATTCGACCGGTGCCAAATTTCACGAAGTCCGTGTGAGCGATCCCTCCACACCGACGTAACCAGCGAGAGGTCTTTATGGTAAATGGCATTGTGGTAAAATGGCCAATCCAGATGTTCGTCCCGTTTCGGACTCTCCATGAAGAAAAGTATGTGGCAATGTGGAATAGAATGGCTTCAAGGTGAAGGGGCGTCCACCAAAGCCTCGACAGGTGTCGCGCAAGTCATTTCGCAAGATATATGAAATGATTTTGACGATGGGACTTCACTTTGAGCATCTCACAGATCGCAAAATGTTATAGGTGCAGCCGTGAAGACGTAATAATCGGTGGAGTGCCTGAAGTTTCAAGGCATCAAGGCTCGGTGCGATCCATAATATTGGTTGCTTGGCACCACAATCCGAGCGTTTGCAAGCGGAAAAGGTCACACGCCTAGCAAGAGCGAGAAGAACTTCTACGCCCAGCGACCCTCGACAACCTCACCGCCCTTCGACGACCGAAATACCGTCAAAATGGTAAGCGATTGCTCGGAATCCGAAAAACCTGTCTTGCCATGAGTTTGTGTCTGCCGCGAAAAGGATTTTGCTGGGAATCTGGAGGGGTTCATGGGTGTTGGAAGGCTTGATGGGTATGGGAGGAAATGGCTTGGGAGCATTCTCGCGGAATGCAAAGAGGAGGGTTGCGTCCTTGAACATTGCGCATGTTCTTGGGCAAGGTCGCATGCTCTGAGGGCATGTGTTTGGAGATGAAATGGAAGATTGGACATTGGGGAATGACGAATGGAAGATGTGGCGACAGCACACTCCCGGCAAAATCTCTTTCGCGCGGACTCTTTCGGCGCAGGCATTACGGACAACACACCACAGGCAACAAGTATCCAAAGACTGATCTTCTTGCGCCCACAGGTCAACATCCCGAAGACGCGCAGGACCTACTGCAAGGGCAAGGACTGCAAGAAGCACACCCAGCACAAGGTCACCCAGTACAAGGCTGGCAAGGTGCGCACACCCCCAACATCGACTCTCCGACACCGAACACAATGCTAACATTCGATGAAAAGGCCTCCCTCTTCGCGCAGGGTAAGCGTCGTTACGACCGTAAGCAGTCCGGTTACGGTGGTCAGACCAAGCCTGTTTTCCACAAGAAGGCCAAGACGACCAAGAAGGTCGTCCTCAGATTAGAGTGCACTTCCTGCAAGACCAAGGCGCAGCTCGCTCTCAAGCGCTGCAAGCACTTCGAGCTTGGGTACGTCATGACCTACATCCATCAAGATATTCCACCGCTTGCGGCGGTCAAGGAAGACGGTCCGCTAACATGCTTTCCTACAGTGGTGACAAGAAGACCAAGGGTGCCGCTCTTGTCTTCTAGACGGGTGCATTATGGTTATGGCGCTAGGGATGATGATGGAGCGGTCTGTGCATGTAGCCTTCTCGAGTACATGAACCTCGAGAGCTCGGAATCAAAGCTTCGTTTCTCCTGCGATCTTCTCAGTCCTTCGCCCCAAGGCATGCCTTTGCGCACAACAGTACCCTAGGAGATCCCACCTGAGAGGTCAAACCCTGCTGCGACATGCACGCTTGGGTTCGACTTCCAGCACGCCGCTTCCAGTCACCTCTGGCTGCCAGTAGCGATGAGGACGATGTAACGACAATCCACCCATCATACCTTAGCTTGGAATGCCAAAAACATGAAACCCCGAAATGAAACCCCATCCCTCATTTGTTTGCCAAATCCATCCCTCTCATTTTGCAGGGTCGTTGATCTCATGAGCCCATGGATCCAACCTGCACACGCACACGGCATAGGAAAGGAAAGAGGAAAGGCGAAACGCGCCTGGAACGTGACCACACCATGTCCAAACTCTACTGCCTCCTAGTAGCTCATGACTGTTCCGGAACGTTCACTAACGTGCTAAGTCAAGTTACTGAAGTGGGAGAAATTGAAGATAACTCTTTGTTTTGCTTTTCCATTGCATTTCTTTTCATTTTTCAACGCATTTTGCTGGACATCTAGCTAGCTAAGGTAGAGAAGAGCATCCTAACAATTCCACATAACAATCAATACTCAAAAGACTAAAAAATAAAAAAATAAAAATAAAACTAAAACCCCGTCTTCATCCCTCCTCACGCCCCCATCTTCTCCGCCGTAGCCATCAGCGACCCAACAAAAGTGACAATCAACCTCGTGCGCATATTCGTAATATCCTCGGGCACCAACCAAATCGTCGCGCCCATCTTGCGCGCAATGGAAATCGCCAGCTTCGCGTTCGCGTACATTTCCTCGTCGCTGCGGCCGGGCGCCACGAGGTCGTAGTCGACGTAGCTGCTCTGCATGCCGTGCAGGACGTCAAGGAAGAAGATCCCGTTGGCCAGAGTTTTATCCTTGAAGGAGCGGATTTGCGACGACTTGCCGCCCTTGGCCGACATGCTGTTGGCCCACGCGACCATGTCGCCGTCGCTGATTTCGCGCTTGCCCATGCGCTGGGCGAGGCCAGAGAGGGTGTTGACGATGTCGCGGCGCATGAGTTGCCAGACCATGCCGAGGGTGAGGGTGCGTTGGCCGTCGGTGATGTCGGCGCCTTGGATGCCGACGAGGGAGAAGCTGTTTTGCTTGCCGATTTCGACGGCGTAGTTGGTGTTTTCGACGGCTTTGAAGCGGGAGAGACCTGACTTGATCACGAGGTACTCCTCGTCGGGGTCGGTGGCTTGGGCGGGCGCGGCGTTTGCGGGGGGCTTGTTAACGTGGCGGAGGTTGACGCTGCCGGGAATGACTTTGTCGTAGGCTTGGAGGAGGATGGTGCCGTCGCGGAGATCGTCGAAGAAGGACACCACGGTCGGTTGGACGTTGAGTGAGTTGAGCCAGAGGGTGAACACGCGGGCCTCACGCTCGCCCTCGGCGTCGAAGTCCTCGATCTCCTGCTTCTCCTCCTCGGTGATGGGGTCAAGACCAGGGTGGGTGTTAAAGAGGTTGGCGACGAAAGCAAGGTTGAGCTTGGGGTTACCGGCCACGAGGGAGGTGGGTGACAGGAATTTGCGGCAGTCAAGTTTGTCGGCGTTTTGCAGAACCTCTTCAGCACGCTGCAGCTTGTCGGCGGTCTGGAGCGGGCTCCTTGAGCAAAGTTCTGGCTTGAGTTGGTTGAGAAGGACGGTGTAGTTGTCGCCATCCTTGACATCCTTGGAGAAGTTTGATACACTGTGATTTGTTAGTAGGTTTCACAGAAGAGCCACAGTTGCCAATAAATCATACCGCTTGTCCCATTTCGCGTTTGCAAGGTGGTAGTTGAACCATCTCAGGAGAATCTGCTCTGGGGGCAGGCGCAGGAACTGCTCAAGTGTCTCGCCATCCTCGAGCAGCCTGTACAGCTCAGGGTGGAGCTTGATATCAATCTTGCCCAGAAGACCTCTCCTGATAATCTGCCAAATCAGACCCAGAATCAAGTGTTCTCTGACCTCGAAGATGTCACCGCTGCCAATGTTGACGACGGAACATCCAATGCCCTTTGCTGACTCAATGACGATGTTGTTGTTCTCGGTCATGTGGAAAGCGTTCAGCTGCTTGATCTTGGTGCCAGCACGGTTCAGCACACGCTCGTCAATAGTGTCCGGTACGCTGTCGTTGATGAGCTTGGCCAATACCAAACCGTCCTTGCAGTGGTCGAACATCTCGAAAGTGTTGGTGTCGAAGGGAAGCAAGTTGCCGATATCCGGGTCTCCCGCAAGCACCGCATTGATGTGCCTGGTGAACTCTGTGAGTTCGTCCTCGTTGATGGTATGTTGCGAGCTGCCAGTAGCACCGCCGACTGTAATCCTGCCGCCTCCTGTACCTCCGCCATGGCTGGACTTTGCGGCGTGGGAAGGCGAGGCCTGCGCGGCACCGTTCCCCTGAGGGACCGCATTGCTAATACCTCTAGGCCGCTGGGGTCCGGTGGACATGCGCTGCTGCGCGGGCGACGACTGTCTCAACTTGGAAATAAGGTCGACGTAGTCGTCGAGCTCGACGCGCCGTGAGCTGTCCAACTCGACTTCCTTCAGCGCCTGGCGGACAACATCGTAGGGTTGGCGCTCGGAGTTCTGGGTAGCCTTGATGACGGTCGCTTCGTCGAGGTAGCCGCGGTCGTCAACGTCGAGTCGGTTGAAAGCGTCGGAGAGGCCCATAACCTCCTCCTGCTTGAATTGAGGGTATTTCCTAGAGGCGGAATGTCAGTGCCGGCACGCGCAGAGCGGTGGCAGGCGGGAGGAGGGGGGGACGGACTTTTGGAGTTTGATGACGTTCATGATGGCGGTATTGGGATGGTAATGCTGGTGGAGAGAGGACGAGTGGTGAGGAATGTCAATGCCTTATGCGCATGCGGCAGCCTAGCAGAGAAGTCTACCGAGCGTGGTACGTGGAAGGTTGTAGCAGTCAGACAGACAGCACAAGCAGGCACAGCATTTGGGCTGGCTCTCAGCGGGTGTTTTGTGACGTCTGCCCCGCCTTGAAGCCTAGTGGCGCAGCAACCAGGTTTGCCATGTCTGACTGGAGGGAATCGGTGTTTCGCCAAGTCATGATGTTGAAGAGTGAGTATTGTTTTTCGATCTTGAAGGTATCCGAGTATGAAGTAATATCATTTGAGAGTCTGACTGGTTGAAATCAGTGTACACTTCCAAGAGTCCGACAATAAGATCATTCTCTACACTTTTGATATCACGTTCCAGCATCCAAACATTGAACCATCGCATTCTTTAGGCGGCATTCTCACCATGTTCGGTAGGCTCTCTATATTATGCGATTGAAATTTGGATTGAGATCGAGGACAAATTGAAAAAAAAAAAAAAAAGACTGTTAGTTTTTGAAGATACAGGGCATATCATCTGCACATTGTCTCTGTTATGCTTATCTGGCCTTACTGAAACATGCAGTTATGTGAAGATGAACGAGCCATGCTGACATCAACTTCAGTGCTGATCAATTGCTGATTCAAATGGCATGCCATAACTTTTAAACTCACACTTGATATCTTAATAGAATGTGATCGTTTGTAGCACACGGCAAGTTGTCGCCAGAGTGGCTTTCGATCTTCAGAGCAACTTGGTAGGCCTAGCACGTGTCGAGCCATGGCACACGAGATGTTTGCTTGATTTGCCATCCACGAGACGAGATATCAGAACAGTGTAGAATTTCGGCTGCTCAATAGTGAATGATGGTTGTCGACAGGTCAATATTCGAGATGTCATGTGCATGCAGACATCAGGGCGTCCAGATGAAACTAGATACTCAAGCCTGTTTCAAAGACGAGTCTCATAGGTCTCATTATAAACCTGCTTTGCTAATATTGCCTTCCCAGGGGCAAAGAAGTAAAGACACCAATTCATGTAGTCCTTGCCTCCTAGAAGGTAGAACATGGCAGAGATAGCGGGTCACAAAAAGAGTAGATATAAGTCGACTCCCAGTTAGCGGACTCAACCGTCATGTAGTCACTTGATGCCCAACGGGCAATCTCTTCCAAGGCCGTGCTTGTGCATGATGTCCAAACAAACTGAAGGAACAACATTATGTCATGCGCGAGTTACTTCGAGCATGTCAAGTGCATGAAAGCGGTCATGCCTCCATATATATATGTATATATTGCCAGCGCAGATGATCGAAAGAAATGCTGACGTCTGACACGACGCCTTGAGCGGTAAGGCAACGTTGTGTGCATGACACTTGCAGGCAGCGCAGCCAACACCCAAGATACCTTACCCGGACTTCGGCTGGCTTGCGCGCGGCTAATCCTCAAGGAAATGGCCACCAATTATTATGCATTTGTAGACGTGGACCCTGTCGAATGAAGTCGGAGGCAGAGGATGAGATTGTGGTGGCGAAGCACGGGTTGGAAGATTATTAGTAGGTACCAAGACAAAGATAGAAGTGCTGCATGCGTGACAGAGGGCAGGGCAGGGCAGGGCAGAGAAGAGAGTCGGTGGTGACCAAGGCTTGTGAAGGCGGCGCAGAGGCGGGAAGGCGCCCGCCGGCTAGTCCCGGGCACTAAACGACGTCAACTTCTGACTTGTTCTTTCCCCACCATCTCTGCCATTTCACCAGCACAACTACGCCCTCACCCAAACCCACCACCACATCTACCAACACCACCACACCTTCGCTCTGCGGACAACGCCTCCACTTCTTGCTGTACACAACCACACAAGGCCGCAACCATGGCTCTCAAGCGCATCAACAAGGTGAGCATCCCCAGCCGCGCCACCCATCCACCGCCCGCAAAGAGCCTCGCTGACTGATCATTCACAGGAACTCACAGATCTCGGCCGGTACGCCTAGCACAAACACATACTTGCCTTCCAACAAGAGCGCCATACTGACTTTCTACCAGCGACCCGCCCTCCTCCTGCAGTGCTGGTCCCATCGGTGATGATCTCGTAAGTGACACAGCCCCTCCGACACCGCGACATGCCCCTCGCTCGCTCGACCGTCTCTCCAGCAAGACCACCCACTAATACGCCTCTCTCATACAGTTCCACTGGCAGGCGACCATCATGGGTCCCGGCGACTCACCATACTCCGGCGGTGTCTTCTTCCTCGCGATCCACTTCCCCACAGACTACCCCTTCAAGCCCCCGAAGGTCAACTTCACCACTCGCATCTACCACCCCAACATCAACAGCAACGGCTCGATCTGTCTGGACATTCTGAGGGACCAGTGGAGCCCTGCGCTCACCATCTCAAAGGGTATGTACACACCGCTCACAGTCCATCCACCGTGATGGCTTGATGCGTCATTCAGACCACTAACACATATTTCAGTGCTCCTCTCCATTTGCTCTATGCTCACAGACCCCAACCCCGACGACCCTCTGGTTCCGGAGATTGCACACGTCTACAAGACCGACCGCTCCCGTTACGAGGCTACCGCCAGGGAGTGGACCAGGAAGTACGCCATCTAAGGCCCCACTTCTCTCAAAGACACGAATTCTTGCATGACAAAAGAAAGAAAACATGAGAGGAGTTGCTTGCTTGGGTTGGAGAAAGCGTTTAGACCAAAATACCACGAAACCGCCGTAACAAAAACCCAACGCGGCGGACATGGCCTTGCCATTGCCCGCGAGAAAATCGGGCTTCCTGCTGTTTTGCAAGAACATGACGAATACGAACCCGGCCATGACCTTCGGCAAGTGTGGGAGGCCTGTTTGTTTCTTTCGAATTGGGGCAAAGGGCGACGAGTTATATTCTTCTTTTCTCTTCCACTAGGCAGCAAAATGGTTCATGGGTTTATGGCATTTGTTCCTTGCTTTTAACTTTTTTTCTCCCTCTCACTCTCCCTCTCTGCTTTGATTGTTTCTTCCTCTCATGCTGCATACGATGGTGTGGATTACCTTGTCTCTTGGTTTGCCCATTCTCTTCCTCTTCCTCTTCCAAGTACACTATACTTTTGAAAAATGAAGAGCTCGTCTTGAGTTTCTCACTCACTACTTGTCTGCCTCCATCGTGATGTTGTTCTTCCATCCTCCATGACGAGACGTCCACTGTGGCTAACTTGAATGTTTCATCCACGCCATTCTACAAAAAGAGCCCCGTCTTCCCACCACAAACAAGACTGAAAACCATGTCAACACGTGAAGACGATGCTACGAGACCTTCGCAAGATGGATTCCATCATCATTCACTCCTCTGCACTCTCGTTTTTTCTATACTAGGCATCGATCACAAGGCACATCTCCCTCCTACACCGCTCTACCTTGACGCCCACTTACTCCGAAAGACAACCCTTGCCATGTTGGGAAGATTCACCCTGCCATCGCCTCAAGTCGTCTCATTACGCACTACGAATACTTGATAACAGATACATTCGTCTTTGGAAGAAAGCAGGGAATGATGTGCTTTTTTCGGTTTTTTTTTTATTTTTATGGTCTTTACCTTTGCTCTCGAAAAGCTTCGCTTGATGTTTAAAATTTCTTGGGGAGATGGGGAGAGTCGGAAGATTGGGAAAGATTGATGCTTCGCTTGTTGTTTTCAAGGGAATCTACTTTTTAGGGATGAGGAAATCGTGTTATGACGTTTTGCGTGAAGTAAGGCCGTCGGCTTGGGGTGTTGTGCTTGCTTGCCGTCCTTTCGTGGACAGAGTAGGGAAGGAGAAATGGCAGAGAGGAGAGGTGAATGTAACCAGAGTCGTCAGACAATCATAGGAAAGGAGATGCAAACCGTCAACCCCACCACACACACATCCTCCACCCCCCCCCCCTCTGTTCGCCTCAAGAACCCGCCAATTTCAACCCATACTCGGCCCCAAACCACTCCTCCACCAAATCCCTGAGAACCCCCTCAGCCAACCTCTTCGCCTCATCCGCGCTCCCCGCCTTCCCCTCAATGTACAATTTGATCTTCGGCTCCGTGCCCGAGCCCCTCGCCGTGAAAACCACATCCTGCAGCTCGCACGTGATCATCTGCGCGGAAGCGTCCACGGGCAAGAGAGGCTTGTTGTCCGGCGTGCCACTGTCGTAGCCGAGCGTGAGGTCTCGCCAGCGCAGGATTGGGCGGGAGCCGATCTTGGTCGGGCGTGAGCCGGCGTTGGAGGTGCGGATGTTGGCGAAGATTTTGTTCGTCACTGCGGGAGAGGGGGAGATGAGGTAGGTGTTTGCGTCTTCGAAGTGGCCGTAGGTGGCGTAGAGGGACTGCAGTTTCTGGTAGGGGGTGAGGCCTTGCTTTTTCCAGCGCTGCCAGGCGGAGAGGAAAACTGCCGCGGCGGCCACGCCGTCTTTGTCCCACACTACGCCGGGGAACATGAAGCCGATGGCTTCTTCGTAGGCGAAAGCGGGTTCTTTGCCCTTGTCCCGGAGGTCCTGGGCGATGTTGCCGAGCCATTTGAAGCCCGTGAGGGTTTCGTGGAAGTGGAAGGATTCCTTCTCGGCCATGGCGGCGAGCATGCGCGAGGAGACGGTCGAGGCCAGCATGGTCAGGCGCGCGCGGTTGCCTTGGTATGTGTCGAAGACGTGGGAGGCGAGGAGGATGCCGATCTGGTTGCCGGTGAATTGGTGCCAGGTTGTTTTGTCTAGGCGCTCGGCGAGGGAGAAGCGGTCGGCGTCTGGGTCGTTTGCTAGGACGAGGGTCGTGCCGTTTGATTGCGCTTCTTCGATTGCGAGGTTGAGCGCGCCTTTTTCTTCCGGGTTGGGGAAGGGGACGGTGCGGAATTCCGGGTCGGGGTCGGCTTGGGCTTTGACGACGCGTAGGTTGTTGCCGCGGAACCACATGTCGTGAGCGATTTGGCGGAGGAAAGGGAGGCCTACGCCGTGCATGGGCGTGTAGGTGAAGGGCATGACCATTTCGACGCTGGGCAGGGGCCAGACGAGTTCGCGGAGCGAGCCCATGTAGTCTTTTGTTGCTTGGGGGAAGATTCGCTCGACGTTGGAGTGGGAGTCGACGAGTTCTGGGTCCCAGGTTTCGACGGTTTGGATTGCTTGGATGGCTTTAGCGATTTCGGCGTCTCGCGGTGGGATGATCTGGCACCCGTTCGCCCAGTAGACTTTGTAGCCGTTGTCGTTTTTGGGGTTGTGGCTGGCTGTCACCATGATTCCTGCTGTGGCTTTGTATTGGCCGACGGAGAAGGGAACCATGGGCGTGTGGACTAGCTGACCGAACCAGAGGACTTTGATTCCTTTGCTAAGGAAAGCTGCGGCGGACAGACGGGCGAATTTCTCGGAATTATAGCGTGCATCGTAGCCTATAACGACGCTGTGTTTCGACGTGGTGGCGGCGTCAGTATCAGAAACCGGACCAGAAGCAAGGATATAGTCCGCAAGCCCATGCGAGGTCTGCAAGACAGTCAAAGAGTTCATGTGAGCGAAACCGGCCTTCATCGACGACCGCAAGCCCGCAGTTCCAAAGGCGATACGAGTCCGAAGTCTGGACTCCAATTCCGGCTCGTTTCCTGCTTGAAGGAGGTCGGCGATTTCCTTACGAGAAGCCTCATCGCGGTCGAGGTCTAGCCAGCGTTGGGCGAGGGTTGAGATGGGCTCCATGGTCTTATCTATCCTTCTTTGGTTTCTTTCGTTGGGGGATTTTTGTCGATGGCGGGGGAAGAAAATGGCGTTTGAGTGTTTGCGAGGTTTGGGTGCTTTTTATGGTTGCATTCTTACGGTGGTAGTTTTCCGATAAGTTGAGTAAAGAGGGTGTCTATTGGAGAAAGAACACTTTCCCCGAGGGTGGCTGTGGAACGTTTATCGTCTATGTGATGAGTTGACGACTGGTGATGTTGGAGCCCACGTGGATGATTCCCTTGCTGCTTTGGCGAAAAGCCGGGGTATCTCCGTGTGGCGAAATGTCAACATCAACATGGGCAGCTCTAAGGAGGTGGTCTTTCGCTTGTGGAACAGGTTTTGTTATGTAACATCAATGGATATGTCGCAATGTTCGATGACCTGTTGTCCTGCGTGATTGGTGAGCAGTCGATTGCAGTCGGGATGCAACAACAGTCGCCATGCTCTGGCAAGGAACGCCAACTTATCAATCCAGGAAATATCGTTAAACAATCAAGACACACGATGTACAATCCTGACAAACAAGAAAATCTATACGTTACTAGCAAAAAGTTTCTACACAAAAGCCTGCACGCCCGTAATAGCCCTTCCCAAAATCAACGAGTGAATATCACTCTGGCCCTCATAAGTCTGGGTGACGAACAAATTCGCCACATGCCTTCCAATATGATACTCGTCACTAACAGCGTTACCGCCGAAAATCTCCTGCAACACGCGCGCGTTGATGAGCGCCCTATCGCAGTTCTGACGCTTGATCATCGAAATCATCTCCGGAGCCGCCTTGCCTTCATCCTTTAACCTGCCGACTTGGTAGGCGGCTTGAATGCCGTAGGCGGCGTCTGTGGTGGCGTCGGCGAGCTTTTTCTGCACGAGCTGGTATTTGGCGATGGGGTTGCCTTTGAATTGCTTGCGCTCTAGAGCGTACTCTCTCGCGCGCGCGATGCAGTCTTCCAGAGCGCCGATGGTGCCCCAGGCGATTCCGTAGCGGGCGCTGTTCAGGCAGGAGAATGGACCGCGGAGACCTTCGACTTCGGGGAACATCATCTCGTGCGCGACGGGGACGTCGTCCATCTGGATCATGCCCGTGATGCTGGCGCGGAGACCGTTCTTGTGCTCGATCTTGGGGGTCTCTAGCGTGCCTGGTGGGCATTTGCTGCGCTCGACTAGGAAGCCGCGGATCTTGCCTGTTTCTTGCAGCTTGGCCCAGACCAGCATGACCTCGGCAATGGGAGAGTTGGTGATCCAAGTCTTGGAACCGGAAAGACTGTAGTAGCCCTTCTTGGTCGGGTGTGGCTTGGCCACGCTCTCCATGCTTCCCGGGTCGCTGCCATGGTTGGGCTCCGTGAGACCAAAGCATCCTACGATCTTGCCCTTGGCCATGCCTGGGAGGAATTTCTCCTTTTGTTCTTCGGAGCCAAACTCTTCTATGCCGCCCATTGCCAGGGAGGATTGTACGCTCATACCGCTGCGGTATCCGGAATCGACACGCTCGACTGCGCGGGTGATCAGACCTGATGCCACGGATGAGACGCCGGCGCATCCGTAGCCTTTGATGGTTGCTCCTAGGAAGCCGAGCTCGCCCATTTCTTCAAGGATTTTTTGGTCATAGTTTTCGTTACGGTAGGCGTCTGGAAGTCAATGCGGTTAGCAAGCTGGTTGGGGAAGATTGCAGCGTTCATTGGAATATACCTAGCACACGAGGCAGCATGCGCTCTTGGCAGTAGTCTTCTGCCGTTTCCGCAATGGCTATCTCATCTTCTGTGTAGTTGTTACTCGTGCCTAGAGGATCTTTCCAATCAAAGGCTACGGGAGTGTGTAGGTTCCGGCGGGCAGCTAGCGATGCTGGCTGAGCAGCTCGTCTTGCGGCGCGTGTAGTGACGGATCTGAACATTGTGCAATAGAGAGTGGAGAGTATTTACAGTGAAGGGCAAGGAAAGAAAGTGGGAAATGCGAGTGTTATTAGAAAGGGAAGAAAGAGGATCAACCGCTATCTGAATGCGATCTGCAAGACGACGATCTGTTGGCGGACAGCCGAGATGTGAGGGACACATTTGGAGCAGAGCCGAGGCTGCTGGAGGAGGATATCTCTCAAATTCATGGAGGAAAGTGGCGGTTCGCCGGATATCGGCATGGAGAGTGATGTGAATGCGGTAGGTACATGCGTTGCGATTGAGATATGATTTGATCATTCGTATATAGAGGCTTGCTATACAGCACCAATGCAAGCGCATAGATTGAGAGATTGATTGAAAGTGCATAAAGTACTTTACCTTAGCTTGCTGGTCACGCTCGCCAGAGAGCTTCTACCTCCTAGCCCGATATCGTTCTAGCTAGAAGTGCTCATCCACCTCGATTGAACGTCATGATCTCTTGCATGCTCTCTATTCCCTATCACTGAATTGACATAGTGTTAATTTGATAACAACAATTTTGTTTCATCAATCTCAGTTAACCTAACAATTAACTTCTTTCAATCGTGGTAGACCGTCAACTCGCCTCCCGCATCTCGACGTCACGGCCGGCCGCGGCTGCCTGTGCAAACGCGCTCGCGTCAAATCGCGTCCTCTCCAAATTGGCCTTGCGATCTTTTGATCTTTCCCATCCTCACATACCCATCCCACCTCAACAAATCCCTCCGCCCCTCCATACCTCCATAACTCCACCACGCAACCGCCAAAATGGGTATTAAAAACTTATACCAAGTTCTCAAAGAACACTGCCCCGAGGCCATCAAAGAAGGCGAAATCAAGAACCAGTTCGGCCGTAAAGTCGCCATCGATGCTTCCATGTCGCTCTACTCCTTCCTTGTCGCCGTCCGCAGTGATGGCCAGCAACTCATGAACGAAACTGGCGAAACCACATCCCATCTCATGGGTCTCTTCTATCGCACTCTCCGCATCGTCGACAACGGCATCAAGCCTCTCTACGTCTTCGACGGCGCCCCACCCAAACTCAAGTCCGGTGAACTGGCAAAGCGTTTCGCACGCAAGAGCGAGGCACAGGAGAATCACGAAGAGGCAAAGGAAACTGGCACGGCCGAGGACGTGGAGAAGTTCAGCAGACGTACTGTCAGAGTCACCAGGGAGCACAACGAGGAGGCAAGGAAACTGCTCAAACTTATGGGAGTGCCATACATCATCGCTCCCACCGAGGCTGAAGCCCAGTGTGCTGTTCTTGCACGCTCAGGCAAGGTCTTTGCTGCTGCCTCCGAGGACATGGATACCCTCACTTTCAACGCGCCTGTGCTTTTGCGCAAGCTCACATTTTCCGAGCAGCGCAAGGAACCTATTCAGGAAGTCCATCTCGACAAGGTCCTTGAAGGTCTGGAGATGGATCTGAACCAGTTCATCGATCTGTGCATCCTCCTCGGCTGCGATTACCTCGACCCGATCAAGGGCGTCGGACCCAAGGTTGCCTTGAACTTGATTCGTGAACACAAGAACCTGGAGAATGTTGTCAAGCACCTCGAGAAGAACAACAAGTACACCATCCCTGAAGACTGGCCCTACGCCGACGCTCGCGTTCTCTTCCTCGAGCCCGACGTGCGTAGCGCAGACGACCCTGAATGTGACTTCAAGTGGGAGTCACCGGACGTTGATGGTCTGGTGAAATACCTGGTCGAGGAGAAGGGTTTCTCCGAAGACCGTGTCCGTTCCGGTGCTGCACGCCTGTCGAAGAACCTCAAGTCATCGCAACAATCACGTCTGGAGGGTTTCTTCAAGCCGAAAGAAAAGACCGAAGCGGAGAAGGCAAGTCTCAAGCGCAAGAACGACGAGAAGCTCGAGGAGAAAAAGAAGAAGCAAAAGGCCGAGGCTAAGGCTAAGAAGGAGGCCAAGGCGAAGCCAAAGATGAACTCGTAAAACATCGAGCGATTGATTTAACGGGAAGGGACTGATGATGGGGTTAATGGCGTTTCCTTGTTCTCTGTTTATTTGTGGAGCAGGCGTTATCGAAGCAAAAAGTGATACCACTGGGCAAGAGAGCCTACTGGCGTTGGAGGAAGTCCTGCTTTCTGAGCGTGGACAATGCAAAGGAGCCTCTGCACGAGAGAATGTACCTCCGTAGCTTACACATGTAATTTACACTATTCGCACAACGTTTATCCGTGCTCTGTCAATAATGTGACGAGAGATGATCTTCCCTGATCAGCAGAAGATCCAAGTCTTTCATATGCAATAGCAGGGTGAGCTGGCGTGCTCTGGATGCTGCACGTGGCGCGCTAAGCGATGGGGTTGCAAAGAAAGAAAGAAAGCGACCAAGCGACGCCCGCCCAGAAGCGGCTCGGCAGCACCAAGTCCGCTCTCCATTCATTCACTCGCACCTCGCCTTCACCTGTCGCATACCGCTCACACCTACCACAACACCACTCACCACCGTCAACACTCAGTACAATACAACAACGTGCCATATTAAATTAACACTACCAACCCGCGACACCCCACCGACACTCTTGCGCACTCACTTGCCCAAGACCGTCCCCCACCGCTTCCACTCCAATACCCAAATCCATACTACACCACCTACTCGCAACCCGCGCAATAACCGTGGCAGTCCAACTCAATGGCGCTGATATCCGAATCCAATCACACCAGTAGTAGTAGTAATTACCGCCGCTCGTCGTCCGCCTCGAGCAGCGGTCGTCGCAGCGCTACATCCAACACCACCGCTTCCGCCTACGTCGTCAACGCCGCTACCATGGGCTTGACTGGCTTCCACTACTCCACCTGCGGGGCAGGGGGTATGTTATCTCCTCATATATTATCCGCCACAGTGCTTTCTCAGTTCACTAACACATCTAACAGGAGTGGGGTGGTTGGTTTGAGGTCGCTTCGGGCGTCCCTTCCCCTCCGCCGTCTCCGCGCGTGTCTGCAAAGGACCACAGCACGTCCGCCATGCTGCAGCAGCAACAGCAGCAGGCACCGCGCAACGGAGACGCCGCACACCACGTCACGGAAGAGTGTGAGAGACTCTTCTGCGAGACGCTCCGGACCGCCTTCTTGGTTGAGAAGAACGGCGGCGCCGCGAGGAACTCGCTAGTGATGGGTGCGCTTGACCACCATAACGACCGCACGGATGAAAGTGCGGTCGACGATGCCATGCCGGCCGACAAGATGTCGTGCGAGTACGGACACGCCGGCGCCATGCCCGTGCAGCGTCCGCGCCAGGCTTCCCTCCCAACTCCTGCTCCTTCCCCGGGCACTTTGGTTCACCCTCAGGCTCAGGCTGCGGGCTTGATCAGGGAGTACCTGGAAGTCTACGACTATCATGCGACCGGCACTCGCTTCAGAGGATTCGTAGCGGAGAAGGGCGCTGAGCGCGCTTTGTTCGTTTTCTTCGATCGCGAGGTCATGGAACAGGATTTGAAGCCTGGGTAAGTGACACGCTCCATCTCAGCATACCTTGCATCTGCAACAACACCGCTAACATGATCCTCTTTCTTCACAACAGCCTCACCTCCCTCCTCGAACTAGCAGGCACCGACGGCATCGACTGCGACCAACTGATCGTCTGCCTTGACCGCGAAGCCGAAGGCTGCAAGGACCTTGCTAAGGATCTTGGCTGGGTGGGTTTCGAGATCGCCATGCTTGACGCTTGGTCTGGGCGTGAGTGTACGCTTAGTGATCGGTGGTTGTTTTTGTCGATGGATGTTTGAGGGATGTTGAATGAGAGTGATGATGATGAGGGAGATTTGAATTAGAGAGATCGAGAGAATGAGGGAGATTGACGAAGGACTTAGACAATGAATATTGTGGGAGCGAGACTGATGGAGAATGAGAAGACTGAGAGGAGTGTGAGAAGGGACAGAGTGTGAGAAGGGGCAGCAGAGGATAACCCGACCCATCTCTGCTTGTGGATGAACACATGAGGTACAACGAAGGCGTGCAGTGGTTGGTGATACGGTCCGGTAAACACATGCAAGTTGAAGTTGGAGAATCAGTTCACCCTTACTTGGCTTTATCATATCAGTCTTTCTTTCCTTCCTTCTTCGTTTGCTTGTTGGCTTTCTGGTGTGCTTCATACCAGGCCCACGGACTAACGATCGTCACACCGTATTATCTCTCTTTACTCGAGTCGGCTTGGTCACAACACGGTGCCCGCCAAACTAGCACATGCCCAAAAGAGTGGTACATGCTTACCAGTATCTTAGATCTTCCGGCATCTCGTCTTCCGGTAAACTTCTCGTTTCCAGCTCGTTCTCTGGCTCGTTCTCTCAGTAGGCTGGGAATGACAGCGACATCTAAGTGGGAATCGATGAAACCTACCTACCTACCTAGAAGGATCACTTTAACTCAAGTTGCCTTCACTTCACTTCACTTCACTTCACTTCACGTCACTTCACGCTGACAGTACCCATAAGGGAGGGAAGAAGAAGAAGAAGAGAAAAAGATCACGTCCAACGTCCTCTCTTGTAGTTCTGCTTCTTGGGCTAGGGACCCTGGAATCTCATGACTCTTGTGGGATTTCTGGTCTTGGAATGCCCACGACTGGCTTTTTATCATGCATGGCTCCTTCCAGGAGAATTCAGAAGGGAAAGGGATCGCTTGGGCTCTCGGAGTTGGGATGAGGTGATGGATGGTGTGGACTTTCTGGGCCGCGGAGCTCAGCCCAGAGAAACAGAAGGAAAAACATGAAAAGCAATGAATGGACGGAAGGAATCGAAGGGAGGATACGAAGCATGAGATGTTTTGACTGTTCGGCGGGAAAGAGGACAAGAAGAAGAAAAGAGGAGAAGGAAAGGAACAAAACAACGCAGGCGACGATTCTCAAGGAATCGTAAGGAAATGCAAAGTCGAATGGTCCGGATCAACTTCCACAGCAATGCGTAGGTTCTGTGGTAGACGCCGAAAGAGAAGGACGAAGACGGTGACGGGGACGAAGAACACGCGTGCTACGCAATGGTCCCATGACAGACACAGGCAAGAGAGTACCCTTCTTTACTCTGCCAGGCCAGGCGACACTGTGCGTTAGCACATTCACCAATCAGACCAGACGGCCTTGCGAAACGATCCAAGCGTTCTACTTCGTCTCACTTGCCTCCATCACCTCACCTCCCTCTCGCTCTCTTTCCCTAGATATCTAGACCCCATCCGATTCCATGCCGCATCACCAACAACAACAAATTCACATCTTCTCTCAGCTCCGTCCGAATCGCAACTAACAGTGGCGAAGCAAACCATGTTCGTCCGGATCCTGTGAAGCCAAGAGAAGAAACTACTATCAGTCATCCGGTTAGCCAGCCAGTCAATAAATCAGCACAGTACGCTTGCATAGCAGGAGGATGGAAGCCTACCGGGCGTCAAACCTTGTAAATCACATTTTCAACCACCTTATAAATCACCTTCAAACCACCCACGAACCGCATAAATCTGGTGCGAAGGAAGCAAGTCGAACCAATCAATCAACTCAATCAACTCACCCACTTCACTAAACCCAGTATGGAAACACGTTAATCTTGTTCTATCGATAATGATAGAAGGGGAAAAAAAGGTATGGTAGCTACTAATAGTATTATTAAGTACCTAGCTCGCTTGCCTTCCCAGCCTACCTTACCAACCTACCTACCTCACGAACAATAAAAAGCCGCCTCTACCACGACCAACCGTCACCACCAACCAGCCAATTCCAAGACCCAAAGAGCGCTTGACTCAAAAGAGATAGATCCCCAAAGACCAGATCAAATCGCAATTGAGAAAGGGAGAAAGAAAACAAACCAGACGAAATCAGGGAAATAACTTTCAAGAATGAGAGACGGAGAGAAGAACAAGAATTTTTTTTGGGAGGGTGATCAGTCAATCAATCAGTCCGGTCGTAACATCTAATAGAGAGGAAGTAAAGAAGAAAAAAAAAAACACCAAATCTCAAAACACACACGCTCACACACAAAGTAGAATCGTTCAATAATAAAAAGACGCGAATGTCCCTCGTCCCGTCATTTTTTGGACTTCCATCCCATTTCTCCCACCTCCCAGAATCTCTGAGAGGTTCTATATCCAATTGCCTCCTAACACCTCACCCTTTTCCTCACGGTGAGTCGAGACTTTTCTCGTCGTGTCTCGTGTCTTTTTGGCTTTTCAGCAGGAAGAAAATTTCCTCCAATAAATGGAGCAAGAAGAGTCAAGACTTGGTTGTCGCTGTTGCATTCTGGTGCAAGCGGCCAAGGGACTTGACTTTTTTCGTTCGTTCTCGTGTACTTCGCTGCTCCTCCTCAAGAAAGCCGCGGCCAGATTTCGTGGGTGTACGGCCTAAAGCGTGCTTTCGAGCAGAGCAGTCGTTGTCGGCCATTGTGATGTCGAAAAAGGTTTTGGTAGTGGCAGTGGTTGGTGAAAGGGCCGAAGTCGGCGGGAACATTCGCTGCTGAAGAGCGAATGGTTGGGCTTGTTTCCGGATCGATTTTTGTTTTTTTGGTCCGTAATCAATGCCCGTAGTCGTTCGTCATCATCAAAAGATTCTTTTTTTCCGTGCGTGGAATGTAAGACACGTCCAGAAAGCAAGGCAAAAAAGCAAGAAGCTGCTAGAAAAAAAAAGAAGTGGCGATATGGCAAGTGTAATGTGGGGGGTCGTTCGATGTTGGTCGTAAGAGTCGTCATTATCGCAAAAGCACAGAAACAAAGTACAGTGGAGGGAATTTGCCCGATTCGCCACGCTTCAACGCAAGGCAAAGTCTAGGCTCTCAAGCAACAAACTTGAGTCGCCGAGCCTTATCGGATAGGCTTGACAGCTTGCTGCTGAGGCATTGGCCTAGGAGCAGACACAGAGCCACCATCTGTGCGAGCACGCTTAATCCCATTGGCGCTCAAAGGCCGGCCATACTGGTCTTCATCGTCCATTTCACGGCCACGCTTGTTGCTTTGCGGCACGCCGTTCATGGAAGGATACTGGGGGGTATAGCCTTGAGGCTGGTAAGACTCAGCGCCGTTCGGAGCGCCAGCACGAGCATCATTGCTGATGACGCTGTAAAGGTTGCTCGATGGCAGCTGGGCGCGCTGCTGCGTGCTGTAACCAGGGTATGTCGTTGTTGTGCGCGGAGTTGCACGTCCAGAGCCATTCTGATGCGGTGAGTGCGTCATCTCAGGAGAAATTTGCGAGGGGTCTGAGTGCATTGGTCCTAGCGGTGCGTTAGGCATACCAGTGTACGAGGCTTTCCTGGCGCCGTATGACGCACTGGTATGGGTATATTCACCCTCATGCTCAGCATCGCCATCGTGCTGACTCTGGTAGGCACTGTGAGCCTTGTGGTCTGCATGCTCACCCTCTGCACCAGCACGCGCGGGTGGTGCCATCTCGGTCTTCACGCCGGAGCCAGGTGGGACCTGACCGTACTGAGAGCCGGAGTATTGCGAGTACGCTGAGCCAGGCGCAGTGTACATCGGTCGTGATCCGTCGTAAGCCTGGGTGGTGGGATACTGCATTTGGGGAGCGCCGCCGGGTGAAGTCGAAGCTGGAGGGGTGGTTGGCATGGACCTAGACACAACGGCATTGACAGGAATATGCTGACCTGATTGCATGGCAGTAGATTGCCCTCCACCGTACTCATAGGAGCTCCCCGAGCTCCCCATGTTCATGGTTGCACTTGACGCGCTGGTTGGCGGCGTTGGGAAGGTGTGGGCTCTGTCGAGACCCGGTCTGCCAGAGGCCGGGTGGGGTGCCATCGAATGGGGTGGTTGAGTTACACCAGGGTTGCTCATGGAGTGGTGATGCGTCAACGCAGGTGGTTGAGAGCTGGTCGGCGTACGCATGTAGTCCGCCTCGGGGTACGATTTGCGGGCAGCCATGGCAGCATTGCCAATGCTTTGCTGGCGTGCTTGGTTGGTGGGGTGGTAAAGCAAGGCACCAATGTTGTGGACGAAGAGCGGGTAAAGCATCTCCGTAATGTGCTCTTTGTTCGCGAAATCCAGCGCGCGATCGAAGGGTATCCTAATGGTTGTTAGTATGTTCAATTTCAAGGTGCGAAGGAAATCATGAAGAGAAAGCTTACCAGACGCCTTTCAGATGCATCGGACCAATCTTTACAACATGCCTGGTCTTCTCGCTCTTGAGAATACCGTCACGACGACCCCGCGTCATGCCAGCGACATTCAGCAGCTTCGTACCGTTAATCATGTGGTTATCTTCTCGTCTCGCCACACAAACACCTTTAGCCTCGACCTGAAAGCACAAGCTGCCCTCGTCTTCCCAAAGGGTCGCGGTAACTCTCGGCTTCATGCCTGGAGGTGCAACCTGTCCACTGGTGTCTGGAATATGTTGCTGGAACTGCTGCTGAGCAGCCGGAGTCGGCTGTCCAGAAGCCATTGCTGGTAAAGGCAATGGCTGCTGCACCATCTGAGAGCCCATCGAAGAAGTTACCGTGTGACCCTGAGCCATTGGCGCCATAGTACTAGGGTACTGATACGCGGCATAGCCGCCGGGTGGGTAAGACTGAGAGGCTGGTTGAAGAGCTTGAGGTTGGCCGTAAGAATACTGACCGATGCCGGAGCCTGGCGCGGAAGCCGGAGCATGCTCCATGTATGTTTGTGGCTGATTCATGCTGCTGTATCCCTGCGTGTATTGATACCCTGTAGGTGCGTACGGGTGGGAGTGGTAGGAAGCCTGCTCGGGCGAAGGTGTTTGCAAACCAGTCGGGTGTTGGTGCTTGCCGGCGTCAACGGGAGACGTATAGGTCGTGTTTGAGTCGTAGGACTGATTGGCGGTGCTGAAAGAATCAGCCCGGGGCGACGAGCCAACCGAGGAGAGCGTCTGTTGGACCGCGGTTGATGGGGTCGGGTACTGAGTCTGGTACCAGTGGCTGTCGTCGGTTCCCCGGGCTTGAACGTGGGAGATCGGTGGCAGCGCCAGCTTCGCGGTAGCTCGCAACGGAGCTATCGAGTGGAAGACGTCTGAGGGGATAGAGGACAACGCAAGGCTGTCCAATGGGTTATTTGGTGGAATTGGTGTCGCGCGGAGTTGATTTGCTCGGCGAACAGGAACGATCGAGTTGCTGGGCGTACGCGTACGCAAGAATTCAGTGCTTTCGTTCGTGCAGAGTCGTTAAGAGTCGTTGGTCCCGTTGAAAGCGTGAGCGCTTAGAATGCTGGGGAGGCCAGTGTTGGTGGTGGTGGTGGTGTGGTGTTGTCGTTGGAAGTGTTGTTGAGTGACGGTGAGACGCAAGCAAAAGTCGTGATGTTGTAAGGCAGCAGCGAGCGAGGCTCAAACAGTCGTCAATGCAGGGAGTCGTTAAATGTCGTTAATAGTCGTGACAGGTCGTGGCTCGTTGCGGCGGACGAAACAATACCACGGCAGACCTGGTGAGGAAGATGTCAGCAAGATTGGGATTAGGTATTGAGGAAAGGCGCGTGTCATGCAGGCGGATGGGTAGTGTCTGCACGACGACGCGGAGAGTGTTGCGCACCCTGTGCTGGCTAAGAAATGCAATGCATTAGAGGATGGAGCGCAAAGGGAACGCTTCTTGCTCGGGGTGGGGGACGGCGGCAGAGGATAAGGTAAGGTGAGATGATGGGATGGGATGGATGCGGAGGGAGGTTGGTGGTTGGTGAGCTAGCGGCTGGCGCGAAGCCCCAGCCGGTGGGCGGGCGATATGATATCGGGATGGCGCTAGGCGCAAAGCGGACGGCCAGGCGAGGCGAGGTGTGTGGGGAAAAAGAGAGAGAGCAAGCGCTGTTGCGCACGTACCTTTTGCGTTGGCGCTGCTGGCCGGGCCGAGCGAACGATGGGAAGGCAGAGCAAGAGGCCGGCGGCGAAGAGGGAGGGAGCTGTCTGGTCTGCTGGGAGGAGAGACAGACGGATAGATTAGCGCTATGCTGGCGGTGGTGGGCGCGGGCGTTTGCGACAACGCGCGATTGAGTGCGGCGGCGGAGGCGGTGCTTCTGTTGCTACTGCTGCTGGCGGTGGTGGTGGAGGTGGCGAACGACGGCGGCGGGCACGGGCGGGCACGAGGCGACGGCGGACTCAATGCAATGCAGCACGCGCTTCTGTGCAGCGGACGCAGGATGGGAAGGGGAAGGGAAGGGAAGGGGAAGCAAGCAAGCAAGGCAGGCTGCCTTAGCTCGTGCGGGTGGGTGGGAGAGGATAGGTCAGAGAGCTGCTGCTGTTGTTGTTGTTGTTGTTGCTGCTGCTGCTTTCCTGGTGAGAGCTATGCTGCTTCTGCTGCTCTCCGAATGCTGCTGATGCTCTGATGCTTTGCTGCTGCTCTGCTGCGTGGCGGGCCGTTGCGATGCGAGGCCGTGGTGTGTGATCGGTCCCGGCGCGAGGGCTGGGTGGAGGATCGTTGGCGCTGGCAACGGTGGACAGGCAGTAGTCAGAGTCAGTCAGTAGCAGTTAGTGACGATAACGATGATGCTGCTGCCGCTGTTGGGTGGTGGGCGATATGCGGTGTGCGGGAAGACGTGCAGCGAGCGTTGGCGCTGTTTCTGGTCTCTCTCTTTTTTTTTTGGTTTTGCCTTTTCTCACGTTTCGTTGGTGCTTGAGTCAAACACCGCAGGCTGGCTTTTTTTGTTTCTTCCCACAACAGACGATGACGGACGGCGAAAAAGGCGGGCGGCCGACCTAAAAGACGCCCTTTACGACTCTGCTCGTTTTTGCTGAGACACCCTTCTCCGCCCCAGGGCCAACGGCGCGCGCGCAGGGATACAGCAGCCGGCCGGCCGGTGGGGATTTTTGGTCAAGGACGAGAGTAGATGGCTGGCCAGCTACGCCGTGCTTGGCCAGGAAGAATGCGCCCGCCCTGGGATCGGCGCCGCCGGCTACAAGCACAGACTCAATCTCGCGCGCGTGGGTTGCTGCTGTGCTGCTGCTGCTGCTGTTGTCTGGGTGCTGCTGCTTTTTTCGCTGCCGCCAGTGCATGTGCTGGGTGCGCGAAGGCTGCTGGTCCTGGTGCTGGTCCTGATGGGATTATTGGTGATGGCCCTGACGGGTAGCCCGTGCTATAATTACGGTCGAGAACCCGACGCAAGGTCTATGTATATACACATATTCATGTACCCGTACACTACATAAACCACTCACATAATACACACATGTACTTCACGCAGGACAATGGGTGAGGCATTCGGCAAGCGGGATGCACGAGGCACAGAGGAATGAATGCTTGGGTTACTCACGGCTCCGACTCTTTCCCCTCGCAGCGCACATGGGCTGGCTTGCCTCGTCTACCTCGGGCAAGGGCAAAGAACAATCAACGTCCAAGCCACACGCTCAGCGATGAGAACCACCACCCCGGCAAGTAAGAGAGAGGGCAAAGGGCGTGCTGGCATTCCTAGCTTCCAGCCATGAAGTCAACTCAAGCCGCAACGACCAGGGTCTGTCGGATGAGGTGCGAGGCTGCGAGCCCGTGAGCCGCTGAGCTCTCAGCGGAAAAGTGGACCCTGCGATATACAACCTGCCCACGCGTATGTGTTGAGCGTTTTGCCCGGGGACGAACAACAAGACTGGGACGGCCGTTGAAACGCCTCGCTTCGCAGCGTGGCGTGGCGTGGCGTGGGAGGTCGCTGGCTGGCGTTTGGACACTTATATCAGAACCCGGTCGATAAGTTTCGTAAACCCGTTACGACTCGTGAGACATTCAGCGCGCGCGCTCGTACCTTTTTTTTCCTTCACTCTCTCTTATTCTGCTAAACGGGGATTGACAGTAGTCGGGCCACCCGATGCCAGTCAACTACTCCACACGTATGTGAACGGTCTCCGCTGCACGGGCCCAGGCCAGGCGATACCCTCCTACAGCGACAGTGCGGTGGCAGGGGTGATGACGGACAGATGCTGCCAGATAGCGCCACCGCCAGCGTTGCGTTCCTTGCTCTCGCGGCGGTCCGACGTAGCCAGCGAACGAAACCCCATCAGACCAATCACTCGCAAATCCAGCCCATAACAGGCTGCGCGGCCGCCAGGAAAGGGAACGGCACGTGAACGGATCGTCTCCTCCATCCTGGCGTACCTGGTCTTGGGTCGCGCCAGCGCACAAGGCACTTGTACTGTACAAAGGAGAATAGTATGTAATTATTGGGTGATGGCAGAGAGATGGTGGTGGTAATCAATCATATGAAGTCGACGGGACGCTGCGCAGAGAGGCAAGCCCTTGCCGGGTATCTTGCATGTGCGTCTGGCCCGCTGCTGACTGAGATTGAGGGCTCATCAGCAGCAGCAGGCCTCGCAGCCCAGCACCCGGCACAGGGTCAACGTGGAGTGCGTGGGAGGAAACGTCAGGGAAAAACACAACACGTTGAACTCAAACGCCATTTGGAAGAAAGTCACACCGCTGCGCGCTGGGAATATCTGGGCTGTCGGGATGGAAAGAGAAGTCGTCCCGACCACGCGCGGTTCCTTCGCCTCTCGTCCCGGACACCGTCGCACGGAGCCAGCGCTCAACATGGGAGCATCGCCGTCGCTGTTGCGATGATCGACGGGGTCTGCGAACAATGTGATGGGTTTCGCGATAATCATTCGAGACGGAGGCCCATCGTCAATCACGTGCTTGTGATAATTGCAAGACACTCGGACTCGGAGCTTGCGATCCTGCCAGCACGAGATTGACGCAAACACCTGAATCAGTAGTGGCTTGTTTTTATGTACTTATGTACGTATAGGAAACAGTTACAACGGCTAGCCGGGCTGGGCAGAGATTCCGATGTGTCGAAGAGAATCCCACCAGCCTGCCTTTGGACAAGATTTCCACGGCAGGCGATCGATGCACCCAACCGCAGGCTTCTCTTAGCTCCCGGCGCTCTCACAACGGCTCTTGCGATGCCGCTGCAAGCTGCATGCATGTGATACAGGCGTGGGTGCCTTAACGCCAGGACGTAGGATTCAACACCACCCCAGGAGCACGCGAACGAACGGACGGCGCCTTTTGCTCCGATCAGAGACAACCCGTGCCGGTATTATTTGATCGGTAGGGGTGTATGGTGCCAGCGCAGAGCAAGGCCAGGCTGGCTTTCAACGAGACCGAGCGAGGACAGCTGACCGCCCCAACGAGCTCGAGCTCGTTTGGCGCGACAGGCGCGCAACTTGCAACGTGAGAGGCTACACTGATACCAAACCCTCCGCGAGCCCTGCTCCTCCTCATTCGGGGACGGGTTGTTCATCAGCATCGTCATCTCATCTTCTGCCATGCTCCTCGCGCGCCGGGGCAGGGAAATGGTGGAGGCGGATATGTCGCGACGCACACCCAGGGCCGGAAAACGCCATCTCGAATGGCAGGCGGCCACGTCGCTGGTGCGTGTGGACTGCTCCATGTACTAGACTCAGGCAACCTTAAATGCTGACGCCACACATGTCTGGGTGTTGCACGGCATGCCTCCACACGTTCCTATAGGCGTGCATGCTGTCGCCGGCGCGGCAAGGTGAAACGGCAGGAGTGCAACTCTGGCCGAGTCAAGTTGGTCGTTGTGTACATTACGTTCTTTTCCCCCTGTCAACGCATTCGGTGTTTGCATGTGAGAGAGGGAAAGGAAAGCTTCTCCATCAGCCGTGCGTCTCACGGACATGGCATACAAACCCGGACTAAAGTATGTAATGGGAAGGATTCGGAGCCAAGAATGGGCGGCGCGCCTACTTTCGGATGAATTCTCTTGTGATATCCGCAATTTTGCGGATCCCAGAGAGGTGTCGTGGTGTAGTTCGAAAAGGTAGGCCAACTCCTACGCGCCGATCGCTGCGGGGTACCTTTTCTCACTTCTCTCACCGCTCTTTCGTTGTCCGTTTGATTGGGTGTTGGGCGCGTATTGGGGAGAGGCTCTTTCCGATGAGCATGTACTGAGATGTAGTAGTGTGTGGTCTGGCCTTTGCTCCAAATCCTCCCATCGACTGTTCGACTCCATACAATCAGAGATGCCATGTAGAATCGCCGACGACCTCAGACATCGTGTCACCCTCAAGACATGCAGCTGGATGGTCGGGTGTACAGCCACCGCATACCGCCCATTGTTGTTCTCTTGGAAGCTGCAGTATCCAGTAGTAATAGATTAGTAGTAAGGGAATAATCACGCCCATCCCAGTATCCAAAAATAATCTCAAACCCGTACCAAAGATCCCTCATCCAAAGCCATACCTCTGTCGCACATTGCACGAGTTGCGAAAAACAAACAGACTTTCAAGCATCCCCCATCTCAACCGGCGGTACGCTCCCAAGCCCAAGAATCTTCACACGCGTCGTGGAAAGTATGAACGTACACTCAGTAAGCGCCAGCACGGGAAGCGGCAGAGAGCAGGCAATAGACTTGGTTGAGCAAGCGCCCATTTGGACGTTTACAGGTAAAGCGTCCTCCATCAGGATGCCTACACGGCACAAAATGGGTTCAGTAGTTCGGCGCGTGTTCCCTGCTCCTGCTCCTGCCAGCATCCATCAAGCGCACGCAGGCACGCAGGATGCTTCTTCGCTACTGACTGCTAATAACTTACTTGACTCTTCCTTTCACCTAATGTACTCCGCAATCGGCGGCACGACACACTTGCATGCGTCGCTGGCTCTCCTCTGTACTCCGCCGACGCAGGGCGTTCGTTTCTGGGGCCACTCCTCGCATTTCTTCTTGCGCGCGAGCGAGCGAGAGAAACGGTCGACGTGCGTCAAACTTGGTTTGAGCGCAATTACATGCGTGAACTTCTGAAGAGTTTCCAGCTGTGCTGCAAGCGATGACTAAGGTTGATGTATCGTTTAAGGTGTATATGACGAGGTGATGCTGGCTCTCAAGTGGCCGGTTGAACAATTCTGTTGATCATACAATCGATCTACGCATGCATTAGCCACTGAGTATACCTTGAGTCATTCTTGACTTCAGCGCACATAGTATGCCGAACGCTTTCCGCGACGCACGACTTACGGCCACATAATGCTTGAGAACTAATGCATACAACAGCATGACTCTGTAAAGCTCTCGGAACGTCTCAGTACAGGCTTCGCACATATCATGATGGTGTTGAGTGTCTGCCAGGAGTATCATAAAGCCCTGCTAAACACTTCAATACCCAAGACAGTAGTTGAAGAGCCGGGGGTTACCGTCAACTCAGGAAGCAGATGTATCGCAATTATGCTTACGCTCAGCAGTAGGGACTGCGGCATCGAGGTAAACTGTATATTCCGACCGGGTTTGTCGAACGACCGTAGAAGAACCACCTGTAGTAATGCAACATCAGCCTAGGCCAGAATCCGAACGAGACTGCGACTTCCCTCTGTCTTGCCGAAGACACATTCTTTCCAGACCACTATGGCGCGCTTGCCAACAAGAACGACATTACCATGTCAACATCTCTCATCAAGCATCTTCAAAGCGAGCGAGACAATCCTCGCTCAACCATCAAAACATCCGCCATCTTTATCAGCATCGCTACCACGGCGTGAAAGATGCAGCGCGCTGTCCGTAAAGATACCCCTCTCAGCAAACAAGCAGGTCATCACAGTTTGAAATCGAAGGCATCTCGTTACTTCATCCGAACACCATCATTTGCATCATTCAGATCCTCGCCCAATACGGTCGATTCAGTGAACACACGCGACAGACAGAAAGATCCACGCACCAACGGCAGCCGTCTCCAAAGAGTTCGATCGAGCGTGTCGTCTTTGGCGGCTAGATTACCATTGTTCAAGCGTATGCATTCCATGTCGTTCCCTCACTTTCATTTGCTCATCGACCTCCCAGGGTACCGCTCAAAATCACACATGGCCTCTACTTCACTTCCCAACCCCGAAGCTCCCCCAGCAGTACGCTCAGTCAGTCACACCGGAATCACTTCCTTCAAACCCCGATGGCCTAGTACAGGAGGTCAGATCTACACCTTTGGAAACGGCTCCGACGATGAACTCTTGCCACCACGGCCGATACTTGCGTCTTCGCCTCCTTCGCAACCACAACGCAAGCGGTCTGTTCGCTTTGCAGACCCAAGCCCAAGTCCCTTCGACGGATCACAGAGCTATCAAGAATTCGGATCCGACGATAGCACAAGTGATGGAAGGAGCAGGCTCGCACATCGCTTCTCGGAATGCTTCGAAAACTTCAACGGCAGGTTGAGTTTGACAAGCGGGAACGATACGGTCTTGCATCGCCAGAGTCCACGGGCTCGCCCAGCCGTGCCACACATCGACACGACTCCCGTCATGATTGGCAAGACGTCTAGATCGCCGAGCGCAGCTTCGTCAAGTCAATTGTCTGCTCAACTCACCAATGCATCTCCCATCAGCACTGCCTCCACCGCGGCAACGTCCTTCGGATCGTCGCCTCGCTCATTCTCCTCTGCCAGAAGATTTGAAGTAGATGAGGGTCAGCTTCCCAATAGAGCGCTACCGAACAGTGACGACACAATGCTTCCTCCGATTGAAGAAGACACTGGCCGGTTTCTGATCATCCCCCAGCAAGATACCATCATCAGTGCCGAACCGTCAATTACAACCGTCGAAGCTGCCGCTGCCGCAAAGGCCTTCTTCGAAACGCACTACCACAACTTACTTCATGAATCCGGTTCACCTCGGTCATTGCGTCGCAAACGTCTTGAGCAGGATCTTTGCGAGCTGAAGGTGGCCCATGAGGAGCGTGCGAAGGCTCGTCGCCTCTGGACACACGCTGAGAGTGATCATCTGCGCCAGATGCGTGCTCTCAAATCGAGCTCGATTGCCCGCCACAGCGTCAAAGGTATCTCAATCGCTGGCTACGATGCTGTTCGCATCCTCGGCAAAGGCAGCTTTGGAGTGGTCAGGCTTGTAACCGAGAGACGACAGTCACGAATCGGCCATCAGGAGGTCGGGGCCGCGAATAGCATAGATCGAAATAACTGCACGGTTGACCACGCTCTACCCTGTGGCAAGCCGCTCTCTGACGTCTTCGCCATGAAAGTCATTCGCAAATCCGAAATGCTTCGAGGCTGTCAGGAAGGCCACCTGCGCGCAGAAAGAGACTTCCTCGTCAACGCCGAAGGCTCCCGTTGGGTCGTGCCACTGGTTGCAAGCTTCCAAGACAACACGAATCTTTACCTTGTCATGGAATACATGATCGGCGGCGATTTCTTGGGTCTGCTGCTGCGTGAAGATGTCTTGGACGAATCGGTCGCCAAGTGGTATGTGGCGGAAATGGTTCTTTGCGTGGACGAAGCACACAAAATGAATTGGATCCATCGTGACATCAAACCGGACAACTTCCTCATCAGCGCCTCTGGACATCTCAAAATCTCCGATTTCGGTTTGGCTTTTGACGGCCACTGGGCACACAGCCAAAACTACTACTCCAACCAACGCCAACATCTCCTAGACAAGCTCGGTATAAAAATCGTAGGCGACGAACAGGACATCGCAGAAGAACCCGGCATGCTCGAAGAAGCCGAGGACACCTCCCGAACGCCCAGCAGGACTCCATCCTACAGCAAACGGGACCCAGAAGAAAACGCCAAAAGAGAAGGCCTCCTCAACTGGCGCAACCGCACCGAACGCCGCAAGCTCGCCAGAAGCGTCGTCGGAACAAGTCAATACATGGCCCCAGAAGTCATCCTCGGCCAACCCTACGACGGCCGCTGCGACTGGTGGAGCATCGGCATCATCCTCTACGAATGCCTCTACGGCCGAACACCTTTCTACAGCGAAAACAGGCAACTGACAAAAGAAAGCATCGTCTCCTTCCGTTCCACCCTCTTCTTCCCAAGACACGAACGCTGGTCCCGTCCCAGTACCGAAGCTCGCGCCTGGCTCCCACCCCCCTCTGAGTCCGCTCTAGATCTCATGCGAGCCATTCTGACCGAAAAGGACCTCCGCCTGAGCTCTCGCCAATACCGCCAAAGCGACCCGCGCGCAGTAGGCCGTCGACCATCAAACCCCATGGCCACGCGGCCAAAACACGTCTACGCGAACGGATCCGAGGAGATCAAATCCCACCGGTTCTTCAGAGGTATCCCCTGGGCGCAAATGCACCTCCGCCCGCCACCTTTCGTCCCTCGCGTGCGGGAAAATCAGTCCATAACCAAATACTTCGAGGACGAGAAGGATATCGTCAGCGAGGAATCGTCCGCCTACACCAGCACCAAGGACGATGGGAGTCAAGCCGGCGTGCAACTCGAAGACGCCAACGCAGGCTACAGTGCCAGCGAGCGTCTGCAGCGGGAGAAGTTCGAAGTGGGCTTGCAAGCCTGCTCCGACGCCGACTTCCAGCGCATCAAAGAACACTACGGCACCTCCTGGGCCGCGTGGAAGGCTTCACGCACCTCCGTCCTCCTCCGCCAACGCTTCGAGGCAGGCGAAATGGGCGCAAACGACCTAGACACCAACCTCCCACCCTCACTCTCGCGTACGAAAAAGGACGAGAAAGCGAAGAAGAGACCCCGCGACAAAATCCTCAGAGACGTCGTTGTGGGCAAGAAAGTCATGGAGATTCGCAAGCGGAAGGCGTTTTTCGGTTACACTTATCGGAGACCTAAGCCTGTTGTGCTGGATTTTGGGGGGAGAGGGGGCGTGGATTGTGTTGGGGCTGGTGGTGGGGCGAGGAGGGGAGGTGGGAGACCTACGGTTTTTGCTGTTGATGGGTGAGGGTGTCGTTGATGCGTTGTTGATGTTTTGGGCGTTTTTGTGGACTTTGTCGGTTTTCTGCTTGGTTTTCCTGCTTGGTTTGATGTCCTGGGAGCGACGCTTTATTAGTTATTACTTTGACCAAAAAATCCTACGATTTGTGTTTGGAATTGAAATGCATTCGAATGGGACCTCTTCGATTATTCGTTATTGTCGTTCGGGTTTTACCAGGCAACTCGGAGTTGGATGGCGAAGACGTTCGGAATGTCGGTTGACCACCCATAATGATACAATTTTGGATTGATGTGAATACACCCCCAAACGCAGTGTTGAAACGAACCAAGCCAATCGCAATAATCCATTAGCTTGAACAAGATTACTAGAGGCTCTGTCCGGATGTGGTTCTCACTGTCAGCTGTCCAAATTGCCAGAAAACGATCAGGTCGTGTTTTGAGTCTCCTCTCGCGTACCCCAACCCTAACCCTAGACTTCAACGCTGGGTTGTGGATGTGAACGAGCGATGGCGACACCGTATATCGCATGACATAAACGCGATCATATCAGACAGTGGAATGGAAGGAGACAGGAGAACACAGAAGAATACAGAAGAGAAAATATACATTAAAATCTATAAAAAGAAATTCCAAAACACCACCCAAACAAAACGAAAGCATAATTTTAATGCTGCTTCTTCCAAAACTTATTCACAAGCCACTTCAGCCCAAACCCGACCTTCTTCGCCTTATCATTGCTCTTCCCACTCGACTTGCGCACGCGGAAGAAGTAGTACAGGAAAGTAGCGGCCGCGACGTTGAAGACAACGTACACCCAAATGAGCCCGAAATTGCGCCACCTGTCGGACCAGAAAATGTTCGAACCGCCGAGGTACTGGTCCGCGACGCTGAGCGCGCAGTAATGACAGTCGCTGGTCGCTTCGGGGTTCTGCAGCGTGCCTGGGGCTTGAGTGAGGTAGGGGGCCATGTAGGATTGGCATGTTTCGCCGGAGGGAGGGTTGAAGATGCTCGTTTCGGCTTCGGCGCAGACGACTTCGCGGCCGTGCAGCATGGCTGCTGCTATGCCTGCGACCCAGTAGGTGAGGGGGGAGACGCGGTACATGAAGATCCAGAACCCGGGGAGGGCGGAGGGCGTTTGCATGACGCCGTTGAAGATCAGGGTCATGGAGAAGAGGAGCGTGACGATTGCTGAGGCGGTTTGGGCGTCGGGCAGGGCGGCGATGCAGAGTTGGCCGAGGGTGGAGGCGTAGATGAAGAAGACGATGCAGAAGAGGAGGACGAGAGCTTGGCGCTCAGAGGATTGCACGCCTACCACAGGGTAGTAGAAGCAGGCGAAGGTGAGGATGCCGGCGATGATTTGGTAGGGGATTTCGACGACGACATTGGCGATGAAGAAGGCTTTCCAGCTGTACGCTTTGCTGGGTCTTTCGCGGACTTCGTATAGAGAGCGTTGGCTGACGAAGAGGGGCATGATTTGATTGACGAGGGTGGTGAAGATTGTGGTGACCATGAAGACGGAGAAGAGCACGTTTTGCATGCCTTGCTGACTGGTGTCTGCGTCGTAGAAGGAGAAGCCAATGAACAGACCTGCCGCGATACTGAGGATGAATTTGGCGAGGATGTAAGAGGGCATGCGCCAGTATTGCTGGAAGGCTCGGTAGGTGACCTCAACGAGCTGCTGCGGGAAGGGCATAGCGAATTCGGAGTGGGAGCTCTCATCATTGTCGTTATCTTGAGCGCCACTCTTCTCTTGAGCGATTGCGTCGATACCGCGTTGGACCTCTTGAGCTTCTTCACTGGCCTTCCAGGTCTCGAACCAATCGTGATTCTTATCGGCAGCAACCTCGAGCATATACTCAGCAGGGTTCTCGTCATCACCACAGCGACGTGCACCATTGTTGGAGAAGTAGTCCAGGAGAGTTGAGGAATTGTGGCCGATATCACCGAAGTAGACTGTTTGACCTCCTTTGCGGAGGAACAGGAGTCTGTCGAACTGTTGGAACAAGATGGCTGAAGGTTGGTGGATGGTGCAGAGGACGGCTTGTCCATTGTCCGCAAGCTTGCGCAAGAACGCGCAAATAGCCCATGAACTCTGGGAATCCAAACCACTGGTTGGTTCATCAAGGAACAGCAACAGCTTTGGCTTGGCAGCCAGTTCTAGGATTTGTCAGTATGTTATATCAAGCCAAAGGGCAGTTGAAATAGAACTCACCAACACCAATAGTAAGAAGCTTCCGCTGTTCGACATTCAGACCTTCGCCTGGCACGCCCACAACTGCTTCGGCAAAGTCTTCCATGTTGAGCATCTTGATCACATCCTCGACGTAGGCGTACTTCTCCTGCTTAGAGACGCTCTTCGGCTGCCTCAGCATAGCCGAGAAACGAAGAGACTCGCGGACGGTAGCAGTAGCCATGTGGAGATCTTGCTGTTGGACGTAACCAGTCTTGCGCTGAAAGCTGGAGTCCAGTGGCTTTCCGTTAACAAGCATGTCACCCGTGATCACGCCCATGGAGGTACGCTGAGCCAGCACGTCGAGCAGAGTCGTCTTACCAGCACCACTGGTGCCCATGAGAGCGGTCAAGGTACCGGGTTTGACCCATCCGGAAACATTGTCCAAAAGTCTACGAGGGTTGCCCTTGATTTCGATGTCGTAGACCACGTCCCGCCATGTGAAGATATCCGTCTGAGGTGGGATGACATTGACATCCTCGCCATCTTTCTCCGTGGGCTCTGCAGACTTTTCCGCGGCACCGGCTTCGGTATCAGTAGATTTCTCAGTCAGGTATGCGGGAACGTGACCCCTGCGGAAGACGAGAACTTCAGCGGTTGAAGAAGTGGAAGAGTTGATCTCGACCGCAATGAAGTAAATGGCCAAGAAACCAAAGAGGAATGCCAGGAGGATACCGAAATTTCTCCACACGTGAGAGTAGTAGTAACCGTACTGAGCAGCGATGAAGGCATCTCCAGAGACGGTCCGCTCGCCAGCTACCGCACCTCGTGTGGAGCAGATGAACGATTCTCCGGGAAGTGTAGGATAGCCGGGTACGAACTCTGAGCAAGTAAATCGTCGCCCGTGGAATTCGTTTGCGATCATGATCTCGAATGCGTAATACAGGGGGTTGATCCACCTAATCCAGCCAAACCATGCACCCATGTAGCTCACGGGCAACACGAATCCAGTGTAGATGACAATGGCCAGGACCAAGACACCAGAAAGAGCCATGGCTTGGGAGACTGTTTTTGTTACTGCTGCCATAGTTCGGAAGATGGCGCTCATGACAAAAGTCGAGATGTAGGCGATGAGGAAGAAGAGGAAGAACTGGGCGGGTTCTCGTCGAAGGCCAGCCATGAAGTACAGAATCAAGTTGAAGACGACTGCTTGGATAAACTTGAGCGGTATGTCGACGACGATGCCAGCGATTGCCTGTGGGGAATTTGTTAGTATAGTGCCGAGGTGATATGTGAGTTCAAGAACTGCATACCTCAGTTGCAGGATGGTAGAACGCGTAAGATTTGTGCTTTTCGACAATTGGACGCTGCGCATAAAGGGAGTTGATCTCAGAGATGGCGCTAAGAGCGTTAAGCAAGACAGCAAAGAATAGAACCGAGCCTTTGGCGAAGAAGCCTGCACTTGCATCCGGCGTGCCGAAAAAGACACTACCGACGATAAGCGCCATGATGATGTTTCCTATCACTGGCGTGAAGGTGGACGCCTTATCGTTCCAAATGCGTTGGACTGCTCGTTTCATGTTCAGCTTGATTTGCATGGGCACCGAAACGACGTATGGGGACTTCTGTCGTGTGTGTTTTGCCTGAGCGTCGCGCTTGGATGCGCGGAACTCTTCGAGTTTGCGGTCGTCGCCAACAGGGAACTCTTCATCGTGAGCTTGGATCTCCTTCTGGAGCTGAGCGAACTCTGAACTACGTCGCCAGTGTGCCTCAAACTCATCCGGAGTGCGAGGAACCTTCTTGTCGTAACCTTCTCTCGCCTGGCGCTCTGAAGGGTTGGTGACACTCGTCAAGAAGTCACCAGTGGTCTGGCGAGGAGGGCAATACCAGCCCATCTCTTCGAAGTATGCCTTAGCGCGTCGGGTGGAGCCAAAGTAGATCTGTCGACCTTCATAGAGGACGACAGCCTTGTCGAACAAGTCGTAGATTGCTTGACTGGCTTGATAGATTGCCACAGCGTGGCAGGACCCCACTAGGTTTGCGGTCTGTCGAAGAGACTTTGTGAACGTCAAAGCAGTAGCAGAGTCGAGACCGCGTGTAGAGTTATCCCAGGCGGCGAATGGCGAACCTGAGAGCGCCATCTCAGCAATACTAACACGCTTGCGCTCACCACCAGACACACCGCGCACAAAGTCATCACCAACTTTGGTGTTGTAAGTGTGGCTGAGGCCATAAACGGCCATGACAACCTGTGTGATGTGCTTGATGAACTCCTTGCGCGAAACGTCATCTATACGGTGCTGAGGCGTCCTCAATGCCGCTGCATGCTCGAGCGTCTCGCCGACAGTCAAGTGGCTGAGAAACAGTTAGTAAAATCTCAAGTAGATCGAACGAGAAGGCTTACGGAAAGTGCTTGTCGACTTCCTGGTTGTAGACGACCTCGCCCTTGAACTCCTTCATCATCTGCTCTTGTGTGATGCCATTGTAGTGGACAGTCGACTGCTCGTCGACCTGCAGACCGTGCATTTCGCCCGTCATGGTTTTGCAGAGAGTCGAACATCCAGAACCAGGTCTTCCAAGAACGATCAACATCTCGCCACTCTTCATCAAGACATCAAAGTTGCGAATGATGGTCTTGCTCGGCTTTGAGCCAAAGTTGATCATCTCTCCGAGCCGGGCTGGCGCCATCAACATGCTGCCGACATTCTTCTGCAGGTTCAAGGCGGACCCAGTGCCTCGGACTGTAACATCTTTCATCGTGACACCTGCGCGCGCGAGCTTGATCTCATCCTGATCTATTGCGCGCATGGTAAATCGAATCCATTTGTAAAGGTCGAATTTCGGGCTTTCAGGGTCGAGTTGAGGATCGCCACGCTCGAGGCCCTCAAGGGTGTTCGAGCGAGCAAGATCTGTGTTTGCTGCCTGGCTGCCTCGGCGGGAGTAGTATGACTGACTTCTGGACAGCTGAGATGCCAGTCTGGTGAGCGTACCAGCGTCGCCGGTGTTGATAGGCTCGAAAATATCTTCGGATGAAGCATTGCCGCTTTGCGCTGGTTCAATAGGGTCTTCGGTAGCTTCTTTGCCTTCTTCTGTGAGGTATTGCGGACCAGATGTCGCAGTGGGAGACTCATGGTCGTTCAATGTTTTGCTGGTCGCGCTGGAGAGGGCTTCGCTGTTGCCACGGAAGGTTGCATTCTCCTCTAGGCCATCAGGAAGGTATGTTTGGCGACCAGATTCGGTGCGGATGATACCGCCCGTCGACGACATGGTGCCGTCGCAGTGTTTATTGTTAGGAGGATCTGGTGGTATGGAGAGATAATGAAAACAAAGATGGGGAGCAGAGACTTTAATGAGAGGGGAAGCCCTTAAGGTATATGAACACAACGCCCGAGGTCTCACAACCAACAGGGACCGCGATAGTCCACTGACAAAGCTTCTGGGCGTGTGGTAAGCTACTACAGCTCAACAATGACGACGATGCCATGTGGCGGACAGTTGTGTCGACAGTTTTGTGGCGTCCAATAGCTCGGAAGGTCGCAACAACCGCCAAGTGAATTAATGCAACAGCAAAGTATTGCAAGGAGGCAGATGGGTGATGGCAGCCCGAAGAGCACCTGAGTGTAGCGTGACTCGGGGTTCGGGAGCTGTTGTGCTATGCATACGGAAGCTGACTTGGGGCATCCGAGACAAGAAAGGGAAGCTTGTCGAAGGATGTGGGACGCAACGGTCGAGCCTAAGGATCCGCGGTGTCCAATGGAAAGTCAATCGCATCAAACACTCCATCTGGTTGTAGAAGCGAATACTGCTGTGCATTTTCAGCTCTGCTTATTCATGCAGATCCTGCTGACTATCGCTGAATGAGTCGCTAAATGCGCCATATCGAGCTTGGTGATAATACAGGCTTCAAACATGCCCTTGAGTGGTATGTGAATGATGTACTAAACACAAGTCTCAAACGTACCAGATACTCAATAAGATTCGGTCATGGTTGATTCCGAGGTGGAGTGACGTTGTGAAAAGTTAGGATGGGCCCGGATGGCGGGAAGAACCAATCCATCCAAGCCCTGATGTGCGGCTCCGGATGGGATGATCGTCCGTAGACGCCAAGACGCGCCAGGGCAGGCTTCCATCGTCATCCTGGTGGCCTGTTGCGTCTATCTTCACCACCAAATTCACCACCGTTTCTGCTCTGCTGCAGACAATGCTCTCCGGGTGCGCGGATGCCGAATGTCATATATCTCATACCTCCTTACCTCCTACCCCCAGTATCTAAGGAGATATCATGATACGGCCATGCTGGGTTCAGACGGCAATGGGATATCCCTGACCTACCGAGATCTAGTAGTGCTCTGTCAGTCCGTCATGTCAAATCTAGATCTGATGAGGTCAACATAGTCTTCATGCACCTTGACGTCGCTCTCAACCTTTCAATTTCCATAAGGCTGCTTGGCCAACGGAGTAGCTAACGGACAAAACATAATCATCCGCTACCCCAAGCCTCACTACCGGAAAGATCTATGGCCGGGGATCTAGAACACTGGCAGGTCTGCTCTCCACGTCACGGAGATAAATAGGGACGCGAAGCCTTCGAGGAGGTATCCACATTAATCCACTTCTAACAAAGCCTAAGCCGCTTGCATCTGCATAACTCCCGGACCGGATCTCTCGCGAATCTGGATATTATAGTACCGGACGGCCAGGTTCACTTCAACAAGAATAGATACATGGTGGAAGCCTGTCATGCAGTTCACCAGGAACAAGGGCTCGTTCCCTATACTCTAGGTTCACTGGTGTTACATTCATTCGAGCAAAGATTTCCCAACATAAACAACAAACGAGGCGTGTAAACCCTGACAATCCTCATGTCAGTAGTAATCCTCAGATTTCCATCTCATTCTCGGGCACTCGTCTCATCAGACAGCCGGACTGGAAGTTCACACTGAAACCACCAGACACCACTGCTGACTGGCAATGAGATACTAATCCACGGTGTTCCCAAGATGGACGTGTCTCAGCCTAGACTGCACTTCTTCGATTCGAGATCATCAGCAATAACGTTGCGCGCCTGTCACACTCAGTACCGAATTCGTTACTAGATTCTCATCAACCACACACTTATCACACCACACACAAAACCGTCGCCGCGCTCAAACACCACTTCGACCCTCCACCCTCATCCCCGTTCATCGTGTCAAGCCCCAACTCCCTCTTAGGCCAAACCAACATCCTCTGCAAACAGGCATCGTCCCCATGAAACCGTTCCAAAAACAAACAAATCGCCCTCCCCTCAATCAAACCCCTCCGATGAAGCCACCACTGCCCCCTCCACAACTTCGCATACCAATACGCAAACATCAACAACGCTTTGGCGTCTTTCCTCGCCAGTAAGCGCTTAAACTCGGGACTCAAATGCATCATGAACCCGAAGAATTCCACAATATTGTCCCCGTCGCATTGCACGTGCAAGAGTCGCGCGAGAGTCATGCCAGCTTCGTAATACGGATTCTCAGCGCCCGAAGAATCCGGCCCGAGGCCGAAGATATTGCTGAAATCCCTCGTCATGCCCACGAGATCTCCCCGCTCGCAATCTCGCTTTTCCATCATTGGTCGAAACAATGCCCCATGGCCATTGGAAATGTGACAGAATCTACTCTCCGGCCTCAGCGGGCTGGCAATAGCAAACACCGCTTTCTTGCCCTCGGACATCTTCAACCAGTCCAAATCTGCCGGATCGTGGGGTTTCAGCGGCCAGGCTTCTTCGGGCGTGCGAGCTTCGAAGTTGGCGATTTGGATGGCACCTAGTAGCGCTGCGCTGGCCCAGAGAGCGTCTTTGGTTTCGGGAGCGATGGGTTTCATGAGGATTTCTTTGAATTGGGAAGTCCCTTGGTAGCAGTGGGAGAGGATTCTGCGGTCGATGTTGGAGGCGCCGGAGAGGTGGCGGTCGTGCAAGAGGGTGAGGGTTATTACGATGTGTTGGAGGAAGGGATACTGTGTGAGAGGTCTTGGTTAGAGCTAATCTTGCTTTGCAAAATGGAAGGATACCTGGGGGTCTCACCATGCAAGCCAACTCGAAGACTTCTCGTTGGTAGATTTTCGCCGCCTGTCGTGTCCCAACAGATAATACCGTGCGTTCATTGAACCTCGCCAGGATTTCCAATTCTGCCATCCTCGAAGTCTTGAGACCGCCGTCTTCACTCCCCGAAGTAGGCGGGCTGGGCAATCCGCTCAAATGCCCAACAATCGTAGACGCCTGGCTAAGAGTTCTCGGAGACGGTAATCGCCCAGTCTCAAACCCACAAGCACCAGCATCAGAGCCCTTGCTCACTTGCAGTCCACCTTCAGATCCCAGTCCTTTCCTACTCGCCTCCTCGACCTCATTCAACCTATCCAGACCATCCAAGCGAAAACACCCCTCTCCCGCAAAAGTCAACTCGGAAACTCCCCCCTCGTACGTACACTCCAGACCAAAACTCCTGCAACGTTTGCAGCCGGGCTTCGACTCGTCGCATTTGATCCGACGGTGTTTGCAGCTTGCGCAGCCGCGGCGGGATTTTTTGTGGGAGCGGCGTTGGCGTTGGCGGAGGGTGAGGTCTTTGGTAAGTGGTGCTGTTGTTGCTGTTGCGGTTTTGGTTGGTTGTTGAGACGGCATGGTGTGTACATGTGTATAATCATTTTTGTGTTGTTTGTCGAAAAAAATGGTGTTTCTTGTTGGAGACGATTGGAAGAGGTTGCTGGATGTTGCACGCCGTCGTTAGGCGGATATAACGCGCAAACGCCGCGTCGATCGCATGAACGAGAACCAGAATCACGGCATCATCAACTGCGGAGAGAGAATGATCAACCATCATGAACGAAAAGGCGCTCTATCAAGATGATTCCTTGCTCAACTCAAGATACAACTCGAGAATGCAAAGTGACTCCACATGATGTAGACTATACAAAGAAGTTACCAACTACCCTGATTTACAGCAATGCACCGGCGCAGCCATGCCTCCCGTCCCAACCGATCTGTGTGTTTCATACCGTACCCAGGAGAAGAAAGCCCTCGCCCAAAAAGAGAAGATAAAAAAAAAAGCACCCGCTAGAAACGCGCAAGTCTTCAATCAAAGATACCAAACCGTCACCTAAACAAATGCGCCCCCTCCCCCTCTACCACTGCTACCACCCCTCTCATCACCTCTCTCATCATCCCTTGGAACCTGAGGCGGCACATCATACTCATCATAATCATAATCGTCGAAAGGATCCCTCTTGCCCCTATTCGCACTATACCCATGCCCCAAATCGCCACTGGCGCCCAGCATTTCCGGCGAAGAAGACGTGCCAGAGGTGATTTGCCATTCGTCGCTCTCGCGTCCTTCGGGGACTTGGGAGTAGCGCGAGGAGGCGTCCCTGTCTTTGGAGGAATCGCCGTGCACGAGGCCGAGGCGTTCTTCTTCCGTCGTGACGTTGGCTTTGCGGCCGCCGCCGACGAAACTTAGGGCGCCGCGGCTTATGGGGCGGTTTTCGTCGTCGGTGGCTGTGCCGGGCCGGCTGCGGTTGAAGACGTTGTGGAAGGAAAATTGGCGTTTTCCTCCTTCGGTTCCGAGGGAGGGTTGGAGGTGGGGAGGTGGTCGTGGGGGGTTGTTGCTGTTTTGTGAGGGGGAGCGGTCGGGCTCGGTGGATTCTTGACCTGCCCAGCGGAGGTGCGGACCGCCTGGGGAGTGGTATGCTGTATCGTAATCGTCTGGTCCGTCGTCTTCTGGTCTTTTGGGGTGGACGTCAACTGATGCCATTGGGACTGGGCTGTGTCCTGATCGCTTCCTGTGCCCGGCGGCGACGGTCATTTTCCTTCCCAAGCGGGTAAAGAATCCTGGGTGCATGTCATCATCTGGCTCGCTATCGTTGTCTTGAGGCATGTGTGTCATCCCGAGTGGTGGGTGGACTGTATTTGATCGCTTGATAGAGCCAGGAGCAGTACTAGTGGTCTTTCTGCGCTTCAAACCGTCCCATTCCACGGTTTCATTCTCTCCGATAGGCATCATTCGTTCTTCGTGAATGCGTTGCGCCTCCTCTGCTTGCCGCTTGGTACGCGTTCGGCTCAGGGCGCGCACGATTGCTCCACCGCCGCGTATTGTGTCTGCTCGGGGCTCGTATTCGGGCTCTTCTTGCTCGGCAATAGTGCGTACTTGATCGAATTCGCCCTTGAAGACTTCCGTTTCTGGGACGTCTTTTGAAGATTTCGCGAGTTGAAGTAGTACGACACCCACGCAGATAACGAGGAAACCCATTACAACTGTTGAAATCGAGACCGCTGTTCCCTTAAAACCTTGGAAAAGCACAGCCGAAGCGATGATTGTTGCTGACGTGAAGTAAACGTAGTACGTCGGCGTGACGAGAGCGGCATTGAAAAGATTGAGGGCTTTCTGTGAATGGTCAGCGTTGCTCGGTTTGTTACTGGAAGTTGTACATACGTTCAGGTATATTATCTCCGTTAGAAGCGTCAATATGACGAACACAAGCAGAACATACGTGAACCATTGCTGCGAGGAGTAAAGTCAGCGATTTGTTTCAGGCATACTGAGGGTGTGCATTTCACACTTACGTTGAATTGTGCTTTGCCATTGATCTGAGCGATAATGGCAGCACCTAGACCTTGAGTCGCAACTACACTGAGACCTCCAATCATGCTGCAGATTGTGAGGTAGACCATCATCGTTTTCTTTCCATAGCGTGGCCCAGCCCAGAAAGCAGTAAAGGCGCACCCAATAATGACAACACCCGTGTAAGTCAGAAAGCCAGGCGAAATCACAAACTTTTGCATCTGCTGAATGTCGGAAACGGCACTCTGTTCTGGCGCATTGAGAACAATAATGACGGAGCCAAGAATAGCCAGGAAACAAGACATCTTGCCCACGAAACTCAAGCGCTCTTTCAAGAAAATAGCGCTCAAGATCGTTGTGACGACGACGGAGAGAGCGCCCAACGGCGTAACCATGATCGCATCCACGAACATGTATGCCGCGAAATTGCAACCCTCTCCGATGATCATCAGGGTCATGCCTGTCCACCACCAAACGTTCTTGAGGTATCCATATCCTTCGCCAGCCTCCTCATTGTATTTGACATTCGCCTTGAGCAATCCAATCTTCTTGACAACGAAGCTTACGCCGATGAATAGACCCGAGCAGACGGCCAGGATGATTCCGACGACTTTGTAGATTGGCGGACGGTCTTCGGACGAGCCGCCGCTCATGTCGGCGCGGGCATGGAGATTGGCGGTCTCGAGGAGGACATTGCCGGCAATGTCCATCGGAGGAGGCGAGGAATGGAGATTTAAGTGCTTATCGTGGGGGGTTCGTGGGCGGCATGTATGGTTTGGGATTCCTTGCGAACCGTTCCCCAGAGATGTCTCTTTAGTGCAGGTGAAGTGTAGCGGGGTGTCTCAGGTGATGCTTGACCAAAATGTAAAACAATCTTGGACAAGGCTATGTGTGTGTACAGAGGTCGGGCGTGTTGTAAGATGGTGAGAGTCCAGACCTTCCAGTCAGCTCGCTTGGTTGATTGTGGGATTGGGGCGCATGTACTCCGTGGCAGGCGATGGTGGGAGGGTTTGTAGGTACATGTACACGCACGTCCAGTGGGAGTATTGTGATGTGTGTACAAAGTGACTAGACGAGCAACGACCGGGATATTGCTGGACGAAAGACAGATGGTAGCGCCAACTGCTGACGACGCCGTGAAGATGTGACGCTTTGAACCATTGGACACAGCGTTCCCTCGCAACGTAAACAGACTCCACACGACTGTGCTGAAACAGCCTGGAGACCGAGACAAGCTCAAGCAACGGCTCCTACCGCTCACGAAACGCGCCAGCACCAGCAGCCATAGCGCTTCTATACAATTTGTATGCGTGTTCTTTTAGACATTGGATTTAATTATCGTTGGAGAAAAACTCAACAACTGCCATGGCAAATGACAGCCTGCCCGATACCGCTGTCGCAAAAATAGGCAACATCTACAATGCCGCCTCCGTGGACGAAATTCGATCTGCTCTCGCCGAACTAGGGGCACGTGAGGCCAACGTGACCGCACGCCTGGACACTCTGCTGGCATCACAAAAAGATCTCAACCGTCAATTAGGCCGTCTGGATCTTGCGAGGGCACAGTTGGGCTCCCAGGCCGTCGCCACCAGATCTATCAGCAATGGCATGCTCTCTTCGGCAGCCTCCACGGCTCACCGCATCTCCGGCGCTGTCAAGAAACTCGACCGCGAACAGGCAGCTGTCAAGGCTACCTTGGATGTTGTCGAGCAAGTGGCTGAGCTGAAATCATGCGTTCTGGGTGTGACTGGCTCGATGGGTGCACCCCAAGACTGGGAAACTGCGGCAAACTACCTCCACCAGGCATCACAAATTCCAGATTCTGTCATCGACGGCGCCTTTGCTGAGGAAATCGTGCCCACTGCTGAAGTGCCCGATCTCCCCCGACAAACACTCGACTCGGCTGCTGAGAGTTTGTGCGGTTTATTCTTGAGAGAATTCGAAAAAGCTGCACAAGCCGGCAACGGCGCTGGTGTCACTCGCTTTTTCAAATTATTCCCCCTGATAGGGCGATCGGATGTCGGGCTCGACGCTTATGGCAAATACGTTTGCGGTGGCATCGCAGCCAGAGCACGCAGTAATATGAGCTCCACCCAGCGTCAGGACGGCATGTTCTACGCAAGCACGCTTACCAAGCTTTTCGAACACATTGCCCAGATCGTGGAAGGCCACCAACCACTTGTGGAGAGACACTACGGACCTGGAAGTATGACCAAGGTCATTGAGCGAATCCAAGTCGAAGCGGATGTCCAAGGTGGCATCATCCTGGACACATGGTCTGAAGAACGCAGAGTCGCGCGGAAGTTGACCGAAGTGAAGAGCTATCCTTTCAATTTCCTCGTTCAGAGCTTTTTGCCCTCGCAGAAGCCAAGCGCCGTGCAGTCCAGAAATGCATCTCCTGGCCCAGGTTCTGGCCGCCCTAGCGAAGACGAAGGCGTGGACATGAGAGAGGTCGACGCTCTACTGACTGAAAGCGCTACTATGCTTGGACGTTGGGCATTGTATACACGCTTCCTAGCAACAAAAGTCAACGCCACCACCGAGGACGACGCGAACACGAAGCTATCCGTACCTCCCTTCATCGCAAACAGCAACATCCAGAAAAAGATGCAAGACCTCCTAATCGACCCATTCAACACCATGGCCGGCTTCTTCTTCCGCCGCTCCGTGGAAAAATCCTTCCAACTAGACGAAGCACCCACCGACTTATCCTTAAACCCCAACAAACCCCTAGGCGCCAACCCACCCTTCATCACCTCCGCTGTCGACGACGTCATGTACATCGTCAACCAAGTCCTCCAACGCGTCCTCTCAACCTCCCAACGCCCAGTCGTCGCCAGCGTCCTCCCTTCGATCGGCAGAGTCCTCGGCTCAGATTTCTTCGGCATGATCCAGCGCAAAATGCGCGACGAGAGCTACCCTAAAGCCGCCATCCAAGGCGCCCTCCCACCCGAAAGCCTCATCATCTCCTTCCTGGTCCTCCTAAACAACCTTGACACCGCAACCGACTACGTCCGCCGCATCGTACAGACCTGCCTAGGCCAGAGCCAAACAACCCCACAACCCTCCCCTTCACATCCTACTAGCGCCCTCCTAGCAGACTCCTTCCCCTTCAACAACGAAGCAATCTTCGTCGAAAAAGCCCTCCGAACCATCGAATCCAGCTTCGAAGCCAAAACCTCCGAGCTCATCTCCGAAGCAACCGAAGTAATGCTCAAACAAGTCATGCGCCCGCGCCTCCGCCCTGTCCTCCTCGACAGCTTCCGCGACATAGACTACGCGCAAGAACCCCCCTCCCACGCCGCCGCCGCCGAAGACGCCTCCGAAACCGACGAAATCGTCGTCCAGCGCTTCGCCCGCGGCTGGCAGGCCTTCACCCTCCCGCTGAAACGCATCCTCACGCCCGCAAACTACGACAAACTCCTCACCGTCACCGTCTCCCACCTCTCGCGCACGCTGGAAAAGCGCATCTGGTCCTACTACGGCCGCGTCAACGAGCTGGGCGCCGTGAGGTTGGAGCGCGATATTGCGGGCATCGTTTCGGCGGCTGTCAAGGGGGGACGGTATGATTTGAGGGGGCTTTTTGCGAGGTGCGTCCAGATGACGCTGGTCATGAATATGGAGCAGGATGAGTGGGAGGAGATTTCGGCGTTGCCTGAGGCCCAGTTGGAGAGGGTTACGGGGGTTGTTTGGAGGTTGGATGCGGATGAGAGGAGGAGGGCGAGGGGGATTGTGAGGGAGAGGGGTTGAGGGGGTGTTTTTCGTTCCTGTTCCTGTTCTTTCCTTGTCGTGGGACTTGGAGCTGATGTGGAATAGGTATGGGTTTCAGAGGCGTGTGGAGATGTTGGAAGATTTAAACTTGATCTTCACACTGTTGGACGCTGCGGAAACAATCATCTAATCAGTAGATATTCTGTCCAAAGAAGGGCATAACCCTCACACAATTCATGTCATGTGCTACCTCCTCTTAACTTAAAAAGCACACCCCTTTAACGCTTGTAGCTGTTTCTGCCAGAAGTGCAGATTCTTTGCTCATTCACGGCGCAGTCACTGTGAATGTAACCCAAATATCTCGGCATAAGCACCCTTCCCTACGCCACCCGAGGAGAGCGCTGCGTAGTGGCTAGGGATCATGCATTGAGCAGTCTTCTTCTTCTTTTTTTCCCCCCACCCAAGGAATTGAAAAGATGACTTTGGGGTGATAGAGATCCCGCGACGAAATGAGAAAAAAGAGAAATTAGACGAGGTAAAAAAAAAATGACATTCAAATCCAACATCTATCAACACTTGTTGTCCCACCGGGTATCATGACCTCCTTCACTCCCCCTTATCTGTCTCCCCCATCGCACTCCCCCTTCAAACCCCTCAAACAGACACGAACCTCCTACTCCTCCCCACTCCCCTTCTTCTCCTTCTCCTCCCTCGCCCTCCCCAAGAAAACATGGCTCAGATTCCCGCTCGGATCCTGATGTGGGACATTCTCGAAAGCAGGCTGTCCGGAGCTGTTGGGTTGCTTGTCCGATGCGGGCTGTGCTTCAACAAGCGATGGTAGACCCGGATTTGCCCTCCGGACTCTCTCCTCGTGCTTCTTGGAAAGGCTGAGGGACTCGTCGATTTCGCCGGTGAGTTTTGCGATTTCGTCCGAGAGGGCTTCGTCTTTGCTTTTCTCCTCTTCTTTCTTCTCAGGCGACGAAGCCTCTTCCGGTGCCGTCGCCGCCCACAAACCCTCCAATTCCTCCAACCACCCGCACGCTTCGGCCAATTTCCTCACGCCAGCATCGCAATCCCCCAAAAGCAAAACATCATCCGGTCTCGACCCCAAACCCCCCACGGCTTCCTGATTAATCAGCACGCGGGGTTTGCCCTGCTGCGCCATCTGCGGCAGACTGGCGAAAGGCTGCACGGTCAAACTGGTGCCCATTACGATACACAAATCCGCTTCCTCGGGCAAGTGGCGGTTGTCGAAGAACGCGGAGGGGAGTGCTTCGCCGAAAAAGACGATTTCGGGTTTCACGAGCCCGTTGCATTCGTGGCAGCGCGGGATGGTTTTGGCTTCGATGTGGGACTTGATTTCGTCTTTGGGGTAGGGTTTTTTGCACCCCAATTCGATGCAGCTTTGGCGCGCGAAGGAGCCGTGGGCTTCGATGATTTTGTCGTCGGGGATGCCGGCTTCGCGTTCCAGGCAGTCGATATTTTGCGTGAAGAGCTTTAGTAGCAGGCCTTTGTCGTGCAGGAGTTTGATGAAGGAGTGTGTGATTGTGGGCCGGTATTTGCCAGGGTAGAGTTCTTGCGCCAGAGTGTAGAAGGGTTCGGGGTGCGAGCGAAAGTAGTCGATGTCGAAGACTGCTTCGGCGTAGGGGAGGTCGAGGCGAGCCAGGTTGGCGTAGAGGCCTGTGTCTGGAGAGCGGAAGTCGGGGATGCCGGCGCTCGTGCTGATGCCGGCTCCTACCATTACTGTTATGGTGCGAGCCTGGCCGGACCGGATGTATTCGGCGAGTCCATTGAGGTTTCTGCTCGTGAGGACGGTGGGTGGAACGGATTCATCCACTGGGCTGCTTTCTTCTTGACCCATTTTGAATGTGTTGCGTCGACGGGAGGGTTTTGGTTTGAAGGCTTGTTGGGCCTGGCGGTGGGGTTTACGTTTGCGACCTATGGCGGCGGTTATGGATCGAAAGAGGTTGATGGTGGCGGTGGTGAGGTATGAGTTGAAGGCCGAGGTTGGTATGAAATCTCTTCCAGCGTGAGAACCGAGATTGTTGTGGTGTGTTGTTATGAAGAACGCGAAATCAGTAGGCTAGCTTCATGTAATTTGAGGTCATTAAAGGTGTTGGCATATTGTTGTACAATGGCTTGCTCGATGTTGTAGCTCTTCTTGATGCCTGACCAAATTCATTCGTCATCACGCTTGCTGTTGATTTTTACACGTGAAAGTCCCTGCGCCACACTTTGCTTGACCATACCGTATTTTGACGACAAAATAGTAATTGTTAGAAGCATTTCCAACCATACTAAAAATGATACGGATTCTTGTGGAGATCCAATAAACAACGATGTCACACCAAACTCCCCATTTTCTCAGAACATTGCTCTTCAGCCACATGAATACAAGAAGAGAGGCGCTCGCCTATTCAGACCTCCACCTTTTTAAACATCAACGGCGATTTGCGATAAGATAACAACATCCCTTGACTTCAAGTATTGCCCCTCATCACACCAGTATGAACAAATCTACTTCTGACTACTACAGGCACTTCCAACACCGGTAGCTGTTCTCTCTTCCCCGACACCTGGATATCATTTCCGAATACTCCTTTCTCCAAACAGAAACAACCGACTTCATCAACGTCTGATCAAGATCATCCAATCCAAACATCTCACCATCAAAAACCACCTTCAACATCAAAAACAAGAATCAACAACCACAGGAAAAAAAAAAAAAACCTCCCCCAACAACTCCACCTCCACCAAAATGCCACCAAGAATCTACATCCTCAGCGACGACCCAACCTTCGACCCCACCCTCCCCTCCCACCTCACATCCGAAGGCTTCGAAACAACCTACCTCCCCCTCCTCCCCCCCTCCAACCCCTCCCTAACCCCCCTCCACCACCTAGCCGACGACCTCGAAGTGGGAGAAACCTACGCCATCATCGCCTTCGGCGCCGCCGCCTCCGCCTGTCTAGACTTCTACTCCACCCCCCAACCCCACATCTGCGCCCTCATAGCCTACTACCCAACCTCCATTTCCAGCCCTTTGATGAAATTCCCCCCCAACATCCACATCCTCACCCACCTCGCCGCCTCCCAGACTTTCGCCCCCGCCTTCCCCTCCCACACCTACCAAGCCGTCGAACCGGGCTTCGCCGAACCCGACCTGGCCGAATACGACCCCATCGCCTCCTCCCTAGCCTACACGCGCACGCTCGGCCTCCTCCGGCAAGCCTTCAAAATCCCCCCCTCCGCCACCAACCTGGAAGAAATCTGGGACGACCATCTCGCGCAAGAATTCCTGCACAAAGACGTCGACGCCGCCCTGCGCTCCACCGCCCCGGACTTTGCCCTGAACCACGTCCCCACTCTCGCTGGCGGGTTTGGTCACAAGGAGCTCGAACGCTTCTACCGTGACGAGTTCATTTCGTGCAACCCCCCCAGCACATCCATCCGCCTCGTCAGCCGGACCGTGGGCGTCGACCGGATCGTCGACGAAATGATCTTTTCTTTCGAACACACGCAGCCGATGCCCTGGATGCTCCCCAACGTGCCTCCGACGGGGAAGAAAGTCAGCGTGGCGCTTGTGGCGATCGTGGGCATTCGGGGCGGGAAATTGTGGCGGGAGAATGTTTATTGGGATCAGGCCAGTGTGCTTGTGCAGGTGGGGTTGTTGGATCCGACGCTTGTGGTGGGGGGGAGGGGCGTGGGGAGGTTGCCGGTTG
>JAPHCH010000045.1:0-115432 GCA_030772445.1 Cladosporium sp. MBC 237
TTGGGGGGGGTAATTTGGGGGGGTATATTTTTTTTGGGTATCTGGCCTGTGTGTTTGTGCTGGGGGGGTTGTTGCACCCGACGCTTGTGGGGGGGGGGTGGGGCGTGGGGAGGTTGCCGGTTGTGGGGAGGGAGGGGGCGGAGAAGGTGCTTGGTCTTGGGGCGGTGGAGGGGGATGGGTTGGTGGAGGGGTTGGGAGGAGATGTGAGGGGAGAGGGAGAGGGGGAGGGGGGGATGCCGGCTAGGCCGGAGAGGGTGGTGGGTGGGAGGAGGGGGTGAGGAGTGTATGTATGTATGTATGGGAAGTGTGATGGATTGATGTATTGAACGTAAAAGGTTTGGATTTTCGATTTTTCGATGGGTATATTCCTTGTTTTTCTTTTGTCCATTTTTCCGATTTCTCTTTTCATCATCATCCAATCCCAATCACCCCAAAAACCGACAAGTAGGCAACTTGTAAGGATTCACATTCCCCCAATACTTATGCCTAACCCCATCCCACTCCTCCTTCTCGTCCAAATCCGGCACCTGCAAATCCACCCACTCCGTATCAAGTCCACAATCGAACAAATCCATCTCTACAAGCCGCGTGTAAACATCATAACACACCTGCCTATCCGCTCCCAAACCATTGTAAAACCCGAAAGAACCCTTACCGTCCAGAAGGGCGATGACGTAGTCCTGGAAGAATTCTTTCAGGTCCTTGTAGTCTTCGGCGAACGTGTCGAAGTAGATTCCATCCAGCACGACGCCGTCCGAGACCAGTTTGGGCAGCACGTCCTGCCACCTGCCCTCGTGGATGGTGACGTTGGGTTTCTCGTACCAGCCGGCGGAGCGCATGCGGGCGTGCACTTGCGGGTGCGCTTCGATGATGTGGTGCATTTCGGGGGATTTTGCGAGGAAGAAGCCGTCGATGATGCCCATTCCGAATCCTACGTTCAGAGTGCGGAGGCCGGTGCGGGAGCCGACGAGTTTCTCAACGGATTTTTGCATGATTTCCGTTTCCCAGTCCATCATTACGGCGTTTTTGTCGGAGTCTAGGAGACGGTCGCCGGAGTATTCTAGGTTTGAGGTGAGGTATTCGGAGCTGTCGACGTTGGGGTTGGTGAGGGAGGGTTCGCCGTTGGGGTTTGTTTGGACTAAGGTTGGGACGCTGGAGTCGTCTTCTTCTTCGTCGGCTGCGCCGTTTTTGCTAGGGTTGGGAGTGGGTTCGAAGCCTTCTACGGGATCGTGAACGTCGCCGTTTCCAGTCGCGACCGGGACATCGCTGGCGCCTGCGGGTGTGGGCTCGAAGCCTTCGATCTTGTCATCCTCGTCCTCCTCCTCCTCTTCTTCAGAGTCCTCTGCGAACAAAGGTGCGTATGCGTCCAGACGGTTGAACAGCAGCTCCGCTCTCATGCCAGCCTGCACGATGGCCTCGTAGACGGTCTTCAAACCAAGTCTGTGCGCAATGCACCCGGGAGTCTCGTCGTTGTTATCCAGCTCATTCCAGATAGCGCCGTTCTCGAAAAGAAGCTTAACAGTCGCGAGGCAGGACTCCTCTCCCAAAGCAGCACCGTGCACAAGGCCTGCCTCACCATCTGCATCTTCCATTTGCTCGTCGTCAGCTTCGCAAGCGGCGATGGCGGCGTGTAGAGGCGCAAAACCAGTGTCTGGGTCTTGTACATTGGCCGCGCCAACATCGCTGCCTAAGAGGCGGTTGAGAGTTTGGATGTCGTGGTTGGTGGCTGCGAGCAGGATTTCGTCGGTGGTGGTGTCGACGTCGACGCCGGCGGCCATTGCGACGTCTTGCTTTTCGGTGGTGTCGATTGTCATTGTGAGTCCTGCTCTCCTTGTCTTGAAAAGTGTTGCGTGGGTTGTGTAGGTGATTTAGCAGAGAGAGAAACAGCAAGATGAAGAAGAAGCACAGTGCTTTAGTGTTGTGCCCCGCAGCTCTCTCTCTCTCTTTTTCTCTTGCCTCGCAACCAGAACGTCAGGGTTTCCCCCGCCGGCCAGCCAGGCGGAGGGCCATACTTCCGGGCGCTAACACTAGATCTTCCGCGTTGATGGTAGTGGTAGTGGATGGTGAATGTGGAGGATGTGGCTGAAACATTTTGGCTGGCCCAGAGTCATCCTGATGGATGGAAGACGCGTACTGCCATCGATTGCGTGGGCGATGGGAGATGGCTTATGGAGGATGGCCTGATGCTGTGTTTCTTGGCCATGCTGTGTGATGATAGCAAGCATGATTGGTAAAGGGAGTATTACAGGTGGACTTCACTTACTGTCAATATTGTCTGGAACGTGATAGGGCTGAATGGAAGGGTGTGTGGCTCATGGCGAAGCTGCGTCATCAGAATAGACAGGCGTGGAGAGGCGTGGTCTCATTGCTGTCGGTGCGTGTGGGCAGCAAGGATAAGCAATTGCGTGCAAAAACACACTGCCACGTACTACTTTTTCTCCCTTCAATGAATTGATATCTCCTATCATCTGCGGGAGAAGCAGGCTTCTCCATCAACGCCAATTGACACACCATTCCCAACGCAGATCCCGTCATGCCGGACACGCAATCTGCAAAGCAGCGCCCGCACCTGCAGCAGCAAGATACCCTCGACGCGCCGCAGCTGGTTGGTAAGCTGGGCCGTAACAGCATCAACATTGCTGAGCTACAGCGTCCTGCTGCATCCGACGACGACGACTCTCAAGATGGTGTGGGCAAGCAGGACTTTGCCTCGCGTTCCAAGTCCGAGCCTGCTCTCACCAATGAAGACTCGAGCGACGACATAGAGGATTACGACGAACTGCAGCTCGATCCCGATACTCTGGTTGCCAATACGAGAAACAGCTTGGAGGAGAACTTCAGGCCCAATGTCGAGAATGGCAACACAGACCAGAGTAAGAATGCCGGGCCAGGGAGCAATGGGATGCCACATCGTAGGAAGAGCATCCAAGTCAAGCTGAAGAAGACGGACCGCAAGGGGGAATATGTCTTGACTGCCGACGATCCCGAGATCAGCGAAATCTTGCAAAAAGGCATTGAGAGGGAAAAGCGAGAAGCAAAGGATAAATCAAGAGTCCGCTTCCGCGACCTAGTCTTCACCCGCCAATTCACCACCTTCGACCGACAAAATCCAACAACAGCAGAGAGCCCTTTCTTCGGCTTCTTCACGCTGTTTTGGCTGGCAATGGTCATCATGTTCATTCAAGTCTCGATGCACAACTGGCGAAACCACGGAAGTATCTTGGGCAACAATCAGATCATGAAGCTCATGTTCAGTCGCGATCTGCTTGTCCTAGGACTTACAGACGGCATCATGTGTGCAGCCACCGGCGTGACCTACCTCTTGCAGAAGCTCGTACAAAAGGGCTACGTTAAATGGGCAAAGTCAGGCTGGATCATCCAAAACGTCTGGCAATCCTTCTACCTGGGCATCGTCATTTGGTGGACCTGGTTTCGCGAATGGCCATGGACTCATTCCATCTTCATCTTCCTACACTGTCTTGTCTTCATCATGAAGCAGCACAGCTACGCTTTCTACAACGGCTACCTCTCAAGCGTCAAGCGCCGCTGCGAGGTCCTGAAGCGCAAACTAAAACAAATCGAACACGCCCGTCCAGCACCAAACAACCTCTCCTCCGCTTCCGACATCCCCAATCTCACCTCCTCAAACACAACCGTCCGCGACCGCCGCCCCTCCATGAACCGCACAAGCACCAACCTCATCACCGAGCAATCCGACGTCGCCACCGTCGCCTCCGCCATCGAATCCGGCCAACCCTTCGACCTCGCCCAACTCCAAGCCTTCGAATCCGTCATCAACGCCGAACTCACCGACCTCCAAACCCAACTGGACGGCAAACTCCCCACGCCCACCCGCCAAAACACCTACCCCCGCAACCTCCGCCCCTCCAACTTCGCCGAATTCATCTGCCTCCCCACCCTCGTCTACGAACTCGACTACCCGCGCCAAGAGCGCACGAACTGGTGGTACGTCGCCGAAAAAACCGCGGCAACCTTCGGCGTCCTCTGCGTCATGATGGTCATCTCCCAAGCCTTCATCTACCCGCCCGTCGCCCGCACCGTCGCCATGAAAGAAGCCAACCTGCCCCTCGAGGACCGCTGGCGCGAATTCCCCTTCATCGTCTCCGAGATGCTCTTCCCTCTACTCATCGAACAGCTCCTCACCTGGTACGTTATCTGGGAGTGCATCCTCAACGTCCTGGCGGAGCTCACCCGCTTCGCCGACAGAGGCTTCTACGGCGACTGGTGGAACTCGGTCTCCTGGGACCAGTACGCGCGCGACTGGAACAGGCCCGTGCATAATTTCCTCCTGAGGCATGTCTACCACAGCAGTATCAGCACGTTCTCGCTGTCGAGGAGCAAGGCGACTTTTGTGACTTTCTTGCTGTCCGCGCTAGTTCATGAGCTTTGCATGGCGATTTTGTTTGGGAAGGTGAGGGGGTATTTGTTCACGATGCAGTTGTTGCAGATGCCGTTGGTCAGTTTGAGTAGGACTAAGTTGTTGAAGGGGAGGAATGTGTTGGGGAATGTGATTTTTTGGTTGGGCCTTTTTGTCGGGCCGAGTTTTATTACGAGTCTTTATTTGATTACTTAGAGGCCAGAGAGAGAGAGAGAGGTGGCGGAGTTGTGTATAGATTGTGGGTTGTATGTATTGGAAAAGGAAGATGTTTACGCCTGAGCTTTGTGAGCGTGTCGAGGAAAAAGCTCAGAATGAACTGTTATGTGCTTTTTTGCGGCAGGCGAGAGTGGTCCATCACACAGGACGTACACATATTAGCGAGATAGCACGCTGAACAAGGTGGCGAGTGGCCGATTTCGATCAAAACCGAAGGTCATTGAGATTTTTTTATTTGGCGTAGCTCTGTTTTTTTTTCGTAGGCCTCCATATCTGGTGTTTCATTGTCTCTGATTGAAGATGCTACATGTATGTATATACATTTTCTACCAAAACCTTTTGATGGAAAAACGCTGGGTTCTAGAATTGCAATGAAAATGATCCCAATGCAAAGCTCCCTTACTCCAGGGTCGTGTCCCATTCTCATGTAGCACGGCGATGATCCCCTAGCGGACGACGTCAATGAACGAACCACTGGAGCCTGATGTTTCTGGGAATTTCTACGCAATGCCCATTGTGAAATGCTCTTTTCTGCTCGCACGAACCGGCATTACTACCGATTCCTTGGAAAGCCCGAAAGTTGTGCTGCAGAGTGGCTGACGATTACGTGGAAAACGCTCCAAGCATTGCGCGCCGCCACCGCCGAAGTCCAGTTGAGGTGGCTCAGGCTTTCGCGACGAACTGGTTCGACCAGGGAGAATACAACTGATTGGGATACAAGACTTTGAACTCTTTGATTCTCGACACGATTCTTGTCAGGGGTGCGGAATGGAATCCAGACGATGTTCTCGCCATCGCCATGGTACGCGTGTGGCGAACGGGCAATATAATGAGGATCTCCGGCTGGGAGGACGAGGGGTTGGAAATAGCCTTGACTCACATTAGAGCACGCGTGCGGCCCAGCATATGCATGAGTGATCGATATATTCGTACTGGACCGAGCGAACAGAGAGCCAAGTGTATTCTTTCGGCGACGTTCAAGCTCATTCAATCAGTCTGGGGGAATTTAGCTGGCACCAAATCCAGTCCTGTTGATACGAAGTAGATCGATAACGGCATCATGTACTTCCTGCAAGCGTACAAACAAGAACCGCGGCAGTTCGGAGACCTGGAAGTTTGCAAGCTGAGCGTGTAATGTCGACGAGGCGGGAAACGCGATGAGGATGACTACAGCTGATGGGGTTCGTAAGTAATGGAACATCAGCAAACATCAGTCACTCGGGAAGTTCGGAATGGAAATCTTTCTCTCACAAATGCCAGGGGTCAAACTTCTCACATAGTCTCTTTCTTTGCCTTCAACTGCCCGAGCTGAAAGTATATACTTCATTCAATTCCTTATCAGCAAAATGCTCGAGTACCGCTTGTCCTCCAAAAGCACTTACTTCAACCGTGCCGGTCCGTGGTAATTTCCCATGCCTGAACCTTCCCATGTTTTCAGCTCTGCGTGTGCAGCACCTTCCCAATTCTCCTGTTGAGTTGAGCTCTAGCTGAAGTGAGTCAGATCAACGAGCTTGGTGGGGGCGCATTTGCTGCAGATGATGTCGTAGTCTTGGATAATACAGTCGTAGTAAACAGGTAGAAAACCTGACACTTTTGACGCTTGAGTGAGCTGCAAGAGAACAGAGCTCAACCAATGACTTTGTAGCCGCCAGGATTCTTTACCGGCTTCTTCTCGATGACTGCCCCAGTGTGCGCGCGGAGGGGATCGTCTTGCTTCTTGTCTTTCTTCTTGTCGCGGTTCTTGTTGTTCTTGTCGTGGCGGCCGTTGAACTTGTTCTTCTGAACAGTAGGCTTGAGATCTGTCTTCGAGCGTTGGATGGTGACTGGGTGACTTCCGATGTACTTTCCGGCCATCTCGCGAGCAGCTTTGAATCCCTGCTCACCGTCTGTGAATGAAACAAAGCCGAAGCCTTTGGATTTGGTGGTGCGCTTGTCGCGAATCACACGCGCCTTTGCCACGCCGTACGGGGCAAAGGCTTTGGCGAGAGAGTCATCGGTGACTTCACCAGCAAGATTGCCAACCATAATGCGGAACTGTGTCGGATCCCATTCCAGAAGGGTAGGGTCCTCCCAGGTTTGGCCGCCACCCTTGCGAACCACAGTCACTTTTTTGTCGGGATTGTCAGTCTTGCCTTCGGCAGGGCCGGCGACGCCTGGACGCGGGCCGATTTGAGCTGTAGCGGGGTTCTCTGGTTTGCCGCGCGCGTCTTTGCTTGCTTGGGCGTCAACTGAAGCGTACTGAGACTGCCATTGTGCTAGGAGTGCCTCTTGCTCAGGGTCGTAGTTAGCGTTCTGGGCGCCATAGGCGTTGTGAGCAGGTGGCGGGGCCGGGAACGGGTTGCGGATTGCTGGTGGGGCGGAGTCATATGCTTGCTGGCCTTGCTGAGCATACGGATTTGAGTATCCAGAGGCGTAGTTGTACTGGGAATTGCCGTAGGGGTAAGACATGTTTGGCTGAATCGCTGTGATGGCCGAGGTGTGTTCAGGGAGAGCGTACGCTTGGTTGTAGGGGTGTTCGTAGTTGTACGACTGCTGATACTGTTGATAGTAGTCGTAGGTTTGGCCGTAGTTGTATGCCTGCTGGTACTGCTGATAATAATCGTACGTTTGGCTGTAGTACTGTGGCTGCTCGTAGTGTTGGTGCTGATCCTCAAAGATGAGGTGTTAGCTTCAAAATAAAATGCAATGAGCAGTTACTTCAGTGCTCGATTGACTAGCGCGAAGTGATGGAATATTACCTGCTGCTCACTGGTGTCGGCGACAGAGCTCTCTTCGGGCTCGTCGTAATTGAGTACACCGCAGTCGCTGGTAGCTGCAGATGTGTCGGTGGGAACGTCGGAGTCCTTGTATCGGCCCTGTCGACCGTGAGTATCTCTATGCATATTGGAACGCCTCTCTCTGGCCGTTCCACGGTCCTCTCCTCTGCGCCCTTCCAATTGCCCGAACATGCTGACTTGAGAAATTTTTTAACGAACCTTTGATGGAGCTGAGATAAGGTTTCTCGAAGACGACGTGAATGGTTGTAATTTTTAAAAGGTCGATATCAGCGCATGCAAATCCCAGGCGTCGGTCGAGAGAAGGCGTTGTTGATGCTCCAGGCCTTGATGCTGTATCCGGCTTAGCGTTCCCGCCTCAGGCCTTCAGGCCATTAATCGTCATACTCTCGATCACATGCTTGTTGGGTACTCCAGTCGCTGCGTCAACACACCACGCGACCTCTGTACTCAACTACGCACGCTCTCAACAGCTACTGTCACTCAACCTCTTCCTATAGATCCTACAGATCTCTTTGATCTTGTGCAATCAATCCATTTCGATGACGCAAAACGCAAACAAATCCTCCCTGCGATGAGGCTAGGTCCTGACTGCGCCTTTGTCGTGCTACCTTCGTTTCATTCACTTCTGCCTGTGGACCAAGGATCAAGTGACACATAATTTGCAGCCTTATAAATACTCTTCAAGATGATGGCCTCACGCATCGTTTCAAGGCTTCTGCCTGTTGCAGAAGGCGATTCGGTTTACGAAGGCGGTCAGCCCACTGACGATAACATGGACCTTTGGTCGGGAAGAAGAACAGACTATGGACGACGATTTGAGCCTGGAGACGATGATCCAGAAGCAATGCTATACGAAGCTGATGCTGCGCCATTCCGTGATGTCGTCGAAAGCCCAGAGACGAGACCCGCAGCTCACAGCATCATGTCGATCGCACAAAGCCAACCAGGCTGGCTAGATGGACAACAAAAGAGGAGGGATGAAGAGGAAGAGGACGTACCTGAGTCTCTATTGATGGAACGCAAGGGGAAGCCCATACCAAAGCAGTCACCAACATCCAAAATTCAGGACCCCGGGCAGGCGAGGACAGAACAACAATGGAAGCGGACGCAGCAACAGCAAAAGCTTCACGAGTCCAACGTGATTCCTTTGCGTCGCAACGTGGAACCCACGAAAGCCTCGACGGCGCGACCGAACCCGCAAGCAAATGCAATGTGGACCTTTACGAATGCTCGAAGTTTGGATGCATTCCTTAGAGAGGTGTATCAATACTTCATCGGGCATGGCATGAGTTCTATCCTGCTCAACAAATTCCTCACTCAAGCGACGGAGCTGTTCGCTTTTTGCTTCGCCATGTTTCTGACGACATGCATCGACTACTCGAAAATACCTACCAGCAAGAAAATGCCAGAAGTGCTCATACCGAAATGCATAGACAATTCATCGTGGATAAAGAAGGCAGCAATATTCTTGTTCGTCGTCTACTGGGGCATGATGTTCGTCCGCAACGTACGCGAAATTGGACGATTGCGCCGAATGCGCGACTTCTATACTCATGTTCTCGAGATCAATGAAGACGACATGCAGACAGTCTCATGGCTACGCGTAGTGGATGGATTGGTCAAAGTCCAGAATGCGAATATTGCCACGGCTGCCAACGGACCAAGAGCAAAGCGGTACTTGGACTACAACCAACCCCAACAGCGCCTCAACGCAGAGACAGTAGCGAATCGAATTATGCGACAGGAAAATTACTACGTCGCCATGTTCAACAAGGACATCTTCGATTTCACACTCCCAGTTCCATTTCTGGGTAGCCGCGTCTTCTATTCGAAAAGCTTGGAATGGTGCATCGACTTTTGCCTGACCAACTACATCTTCAATGAACAAGGCGTTCCCCGAACATTTGCCCTGGACGTAAAGAATCGCAGAGCCTTGGTTGAAGGCTTGCGTCGTCGTCTCCGGTTCGCTGCCTTGATCAGTATTCTCTTCGCACCTTTCAACATTCTCCGTTTCTCTATCTTTTACTTCTTCCGCTACTACACCGAGTTTACCCGCAATCCGGCTCGCGCGAGCTTACGCGCCTTCACACCTTTCGCGGAATGGAAGATTCGTGAATTCAACGAGCTCGACCATCTCTTTCAGCGCCGGATTCGCCAGGCTTACCCGTTCGCGATTGAGTATCTGAAACAATTCCCCAAGGATAAGACAGACCAAATCTGTCGATTTGTGGCATTCGTCAGTGGAGCTTTCGCTGGTGTGCTTGCTCTGGCCACACTTTTCGACTCCGAGCTATTCTTAGGATTCGAGATATCTGAAGGTCGCACCACAGTATTCTGGTTGTCTGTCATGGTCGGAATCTTCAGCGTCGCTCATGGCGCCCTTCCCGATGACACCGAAAGTCATGACCCTGTGCTCCACCTGAAAGAAGTCTTACTGTACATTCACTACATGCCTGTACATTGGAAGGATCGCCTGCATAGCAACGAAGTCCGCGCGGAGTTCTCTGTTCTCTACCAGAACAAGATTCTCATATTCCTCGAGGAAGTCCTGAGTCTTGTACTCTCGCCGATCATCCTGTATCGCAACTCTAACACTCGTTGCGAGCGCATCATCGATTTCTTCCGCGAAACCACAGTCGCCGTTGAGGGTATTGGCCACCAATGCAACTTTGCTGTTTTCAACTTGAAGAAGCACCAGAACGTCATCGAAAACCCAACCACTGCACTACAAGAGCCCGACGGTTTACGAGACGACTACTTCGGCCTCAGGGATGACAAGCTTGCCGCTTCGGTCCATAACTTTGCCCAGTACTACAGCGCGTATAACAAGCGGCAAGGTGCCCGAAGACCAATCCCTGGATATCAGCGTCCGCCTGAATGGCCACCGTTGTCGCCACCCACCGTCTTCGAAGAGGGCGAGTCTTCACGAAACTTCCCCAAACCTGGTCCGTCACATACACCAAGACAGCCCGCTCTGGGGGCTTCACATCGCTACACACCTCAGCAACTCGCTCGCGATCGTCGCCATACTTCAAACCGTCACACCGAAAGTGACGGCTCGCGACACCAGCAACCTTCTTTGGGGCCTTCTGAAAGTCGACTGATGGCCCAAGATAGTGACTTGGACGATTATGACCGTGCAGTCGGCCGAGATCGCAGCGGATTGGGGCTTGAGAGCGATACTGATGCTGAGGGAAGTGTTGCTGGGGGTGTAGTTGGTAAGGAAGGCGTTTTGGGAATGGTGGCGCAATTCGCTAAGGCGAAAACTGAGAAGGGCATTGATATTTGATGGTCATGGTTGGGTATTCCACCGGGGAGTTTGTGAATCGTTGCTGCATTTGGTGTAGTCATTAGATACAATGATTGGAAGCATCTTTAAGAGAAAAACCCCAGCAATGTGAGAACCACTTCACGCGCGAGTGCGATTATCGTGATCACCGCCGGTGACCATTAGTTCGAGGTAATCTGTCCATCTGTCTTTCCCCGTTCATGACCCTGGCACACGTACTTGTCTCCCAAATCTGGTGACCGTAACCTTCTTACTCTGAGGTTCGCCGTCATTCGAATCAGCACCATCTCCTGCAGATACTGACCTCTTTTGCCCTGCAATCTTTAACGACGTCTTCGCCACAGCGGAAGAAGCCTTCTCACCATTCCGCAGCCTATCAACAAATTCACGAATACATTTCTTTCGTCCCGCATCAGTCCTAAGCGCCGACAACCGAAAGTAAATCTGTGACTTCTGCCCCTGAGGCAAACTCTCCCAAGCAGCAAGAGCAGTCGGATCAGCCTTAACGGCCTCAAGCAAATCCTGCATCTCATCCAAATTCGCAGCACCACTATAAGCTCTATCCCACCGACCATCTTTCCTTGCCGCTTCAACAACCTCCCTCCCAGCATCTCTCATACGCCCCTCACTTTCCAACCTCTCGACAATCCCAACATTGCGTTTTGACCAGATGCTTTTGGCAGCGCGGGGCGTGAAACGCTGCATGTAAGTCTTGCTGTCGAGCGAGTGGCCTTGTCCGTTGATCCAGCCGTGGCAGAGTGCTTCTTCGAGTGCTTCGTTGAGGCTTAGGGAGGTTGGCTCGTTGGTGCCCTTTTTTGCTAGGGTTAGTGCGACGCCGGGTGAGGTTGCGGCGTGAGCTAGGAGCCAGTTGGCCCAGGCTGAGGCGTTGGGGACGGTGAGCCGGTCGAGGTGTTTCATTGTGGTGAGTGTTAGGGCATTCGAGTATTACGGCTGTCGCCTTTTAGACTTGATATTGCTGTTGCTAGACCAGCTGAAGGGTGGTGATCAATCTTGGTCGCCTTCACCGGGTTTTGCGCCACTTAGATTATTGAAGGGTAATCTGTACACAAGCAGTATTTACTCAAAAGCGGTATTGTAATCGCTGTACATGAAGCTACCAGAGGGCAAGTGATGTTTACATGTATTGTGCGGAACATGCAAGTGAAGGGTGATGGAGGTCAACGAAGGCAAAGCACGGACCATCGATCCCAGAAAGCGAGCGCCAGCATCGTCACTTTTTGGAGTCGCGAACTTGAAGTTAGAGCCCTCCAACAACCAAACCCATCCAAACACCACATCAACATCATGGCCGAAACCGCAGTAGCAGATGCTGCACTGGCAGCTGGCGAGCAACCCAATGTCACCGAAACCGCGCTCGCAACCACAAACAACGACGGCACCGTCCAGAAAGTCAGGAAAACCAAGATCATCAAGCGCAAACGAAGACCCGCGCGCCCGCAACAGGACCCAAGCACATTCAAGACCGAACCACCTCCGCAGACTGGCACGATCTTCAACATCTGGTACAACAAGTGGTCTGGAGGAGACAGGGAGGATGCGCTCGCTTCAAAGCACCAAGCTAAGGGCAGGTGTAATGTTGCGCTCGATTCTGGATACACGCGCGCGGACAAGGTTCCTGGATCATACTTCTGCTTGTTCTTCGCTCGCGGTCTATGTCCACGTGGTAGCGACTGCGAGTATTTGCACCGTCTGCCAAATAGCAGGCTAGGCAAGGAAGGCGAAGGCAGTCTGGGTGACATCTTCCCAAGCAACGTCGACTGCTTCGGGCGCGACAAGTTCTCGGACTACAGAGATGACATGGGCGGTGTGGGATCTTTCATGCGCGTCAACCGCACGCTGTATGTTGGCAGGATCAACGTTAGCGACGATATTGAAGAGATTGTTTCGCGACACTTTCAGGAGTGGGGACAGATTGATCGCATTCGTGTGCTTCCAAGCAGAGGTGTCGCATTTGTAACCTACACACATCTGGCGAATAGCGAGTTTGCCAAAGAAGCGATGGCCCATCAGAGCTTGGATCATGACGAAACTCTCAACGTGCGATGGGCGACTGTTGACCCTAACCCGGTCGCACAAAAGCGCGAGGCAAGGAGAGTGGAAGAGCAGGCGGCGGAAGCGATCAGAAGAGCACTGCCGGCAAGCTATATTGCAGAGCTCGAAGGGAGGAAATGGGAGGGTGCAGACCCAGAGGAGGAGCGTAAACGGAGAAAGATCGAAGGCAGCTTTGGATTGCAAGGATACGATGCGCCGGACGATGTGTGGTACGCCAGTGAGAAAGCAAGACTCGAGGCACCAGAACAGCATAATATGCTGGAAGGTGGCGAGGCAGACGCAGACGATGCGCCTCTACAAATCACAGGCGGCAATGGTGTTGCACAACAAGCCTCTTCTGGTGGCATTCTAGGCGCGTCAACTCTGGCTGCTCTACAAGGCGTTCGCGCAGCTCCAGGTGCTGGAGATTCATCAACAGCGAAACCGGCTGGTCCGCTCGTCGGCTATGGCAGTGACAGCGAAGATGATGATTGATTTTACACTCTACTATTTAATACGGTCTTCTGAGCAGACGCATCTTCACCTTATCGGAGCAAGTCTTGCGTAATGCCCAACGGCGGCTTCGAGAGACAAAAGCACTGGCAGTGCGCACCGGCACGACGAAGAGCCATCTCCAGTGTATATTTTCCGTCAAAAAAAGGAGAGGCGAACCGGCCTGCGATACACGCTCCAGAGTACAGAAATTGAATGTCAGTCAGGTCAAACAGCGAGGTGATTTGCATCAGTCAGCAACCTCGGCTCACTCATCAAGACGCTACTCATGCCCCGCTGAGCAACGCATCAGCATACGAATCAAGTGGTAGCAAGATAGATAAAGCAAACAATACGCCCAGAAACATCTAATTTACCACAAATGGGCAAGTCTTACAATAGAATTTCCTCCCAAAATCTACTTCCTGCACAAAGATCCTCTCAATCTCATCATGCCTTTGAAATCCGACCTCACTCTCGACATCTCTGCCCTGGATCCCACAGCCATAGCAGAGCAGACTCAAGCACAAAATGAAGCCTTAATCGAAATCGGTCGCCGCAGCCAAAAGTGGTACGAGGTAAGTCGTTTCTGCCAGAAACTCGCATCTCATCTCAACCAAAACCAACCAAACAAACAACACCAGGTCGGAGCCGAAAAATACCGCCAAATGCGCTGGAACGGCGAAACCCCCTTCCCCAAACCCACCGTGATCGAATCCGGCAAAAACATCAACCTCCCCTCTCGCCAACCCAACCGCCAAATCCCCTGCCGAGTCTTCACCCCCGACTCTGGCCCTCCCAAAGCCGTCTTCCTACACATCCACGGCGGAGGCTGGGTCCTGCAATCCGAGCACTACCAGGACTTAATGCTCAACTGGATCGCCCAGAACTCCCAGCTCACAGTCCTGAGCGTAGGCTACCGCCTGGCGCCAGAAGACCCGTACCCGGCGGGCAACGACGACTGCCAGGATGTCGCCGAATGGCTAATCGATCATGCCAATGAAGCTTACGGCGCGCCACTGGCTTTCATGGGCGGCGACTCGGCGGGCGGACATCTCAGCGTCGTCACTTGTTTCCGCTTGTTGCAGACCAGACCGGCATTCGCTTTCAAGGCCCTCATTCTCAATTTCGGCTGCTACGACCTCGCCGCTTTCCTCCCGCAGGTGCACCATTTCAAAACCCCTTTGATTCTCACAAAGGATATCATGGACCAGTTCATATGCCTCTCCCTTTATTTCCTCGCAAGAACACCCCTTTTCGCTGACGAGTCTTGACCAGTTACATCGCCGCCTACCTACCCGGCAAGAACGAGGCTGAAAGACGACACCCGGATATTTCGCCTTTCTACGCCGATTTGAGAACTCTCAAATGCCCGCCTGCGCTTTTCACTTGTGGGACTTCGGATCCGTTGCTGGATGATTCGGTCCTTATGGCTGCGAAGTGGAGGATGGGTGGGGCTGAGGCTGTGTTGAGGTTGTATCCTGGTATGTTTTGGAGTCGAAGACTACCATCTATAAGTTGCCGGTTAGTTTTTGTTTTTATTGTTTTCGGCTGACGGATTGTGTGAAAATTTAGGTGCCGCGCATGGCTTTGTGTTTTTCCCTGTTGGGGGGACGCCGGAGACTCAGAAGGCTTTGGATGATATCAAGGTGTTTTTGGATGAGCATGTGTAGATTGCTACGCTTGTGGAAGTTGTGGCTGATGAAGATGTTGAAGTTCCCGCTGGCTATTGGCTGCGCTTTGACGGCTTGTTCCAATGATGGCACCAGGGCGGTGGAGCCTTAGGAGATGGAACGAGGACCGCGACGAAGACGAAGACAAAATCAAACAGTGGTCGTGAGACGTGAAACGATCGGATAGTCGCAGAGAAGTAGCTGTCGTGAAAAGGTCTTGCTCATATATGTTCTTGTTGCTATCAATGAAGCGTAGTCGTTTAGCGTCTCATAAAACCGCCGGCCCGTCTGCAAATTACCATATGTATAATGGAAGATTGGGGGAATAATATAAAAGTGACCCAAATCAAGCAAACGCCATCTCATCAAATTCGTCAAGACCGAGAAAGAATCAACCCTCATTGTCTCAAGAGATCCCACTTAGATCAAAGCTCGTTGAGTTCCAAAAGCAGAAAGCATGCTTCCATCAGAACCCCTTCCCGTACCAACGCGTTGAAGTGTCAGCCAGAAACGCCCCCAAGACGTAAGCAAAAGACCAACACCCAACAAACCTCAAGCCTTCCTCTTAACAACCCCATGTACAAACCCACAAGCCAACAAAGGCAAAACGGCAATAAACCAGAAGACCCACACAATGCCCACAGCGAGATACACTTTCGCCATATCAACCCAAGCACCATAATACCCTTCCTTCACCTCCCTTTCCACACTCTTCGGCGGCGCCGAAGCAAGCGCCGCAGCGAGCTGCACTGCAACACGGTTGTTAATTTTGTCCCATGTCGTTTCGAGTGCTTGCGCGCGGGCTTTGAGACCCATTTCCTCGCGTAGGGTGGAGTTTGTGGCTAGCGTGTGTGCGGCGGCGACGAACTTTTCCATATCGTGAGGTGGAATCAGAAAGCCCGTGTTGCTGTGGTTGACCGTCTCGCTTGGACCGCCTTCGTCGCGGGCGATGACGGGAACGCCGGATGCCATGCTTTCCAGCACGACCAGGCCGAACGTCTCGGTGATGGAGCAGTGTAAGAAGACGTCTGCGGCGGCGTAGGCGCGCGCTAGAGCGTCGCCGCGTAGCATGCCGGTGAAGATGACGCGGTCGTCGAGCGGCGTGAAGTATTGGTGGACTTCGTTCTCCACGGCGGGGTTTTTGTTGCCGCCGACGATGAGAAGTTTGAAGGGAAGGCCGGTGGCGGCTAGTCGGATGGCGGCTTGAGCGAGGAATTCGAAACCTTTCTCTGGTGCGAGGCGGGAGATGCAGGCGAAGATGATTTCACCATTGGGGGCGATTTGTTTGCGGTAGGATTCGGAGCGGCGGTTTGGGTTGAATTGCTGTGTGTCGACGCCGCGGCCAAGATGTTGCATTTTTGACTCTGGAGCGCCGGCCGCGGCCATGTATTTGCGGACGTAGGCTGAGGGGTAGAAGATGGTTTTTACTGCTTGAGCTTGAAATAGGAAGCCTTGAACGATCTGGAGTAGCCAGACTCCGTATTGATCGAGAGGTTGGGGGAACAGGATGGTGGAGTAGTGTGAGAGGTCGGTTTGGAAATTGAGGAGAGTAGGAATAGGAGATTGAAGTTGGCGCAGCTGGACCAGAAATTGGAAGCCAACACTTGCGGGCGATGCGAGGTAGATCAAATCTGGCTTGAAGGTCTGATCGTAGACCACGCCCAGTCGGAAAGGATATGCCACGGTCAAATCGGGGTTGTACGGCAGTGGAAAGCCTTGCAATCTGAATTCAGGATTGAGTCGGTCAAGTTTATTGGCCTCAAGCTTTCGTTTCGCATTCTCGCTGCGACTGCGGTTGATCATGCGCGGATTCTTCGTTGAACTGTGGCCCTGAGTCGTAACGTGTTGTGGGAGCTTATCGGAAGCGTCTCGCTCGTGATGCCATGTCCAAGCACCTCCAAGAGCTCTCGAGCCTAGAGCGGACGATTTCTTCTCGATAGCACGAAGCCAGTCCTTGTTTACGATTGGTGTCCTCTCCGATTTTGGCTCGACCGGGACGATCGGTTGTCCGGCATAGGTAGGCGCACAGGTGGCGACGTTGACTCCATTTCGTCGTAAATAGTCGATCAAACTCTGTGTCGTCCGGCTGACTCCATTGATGGGACCGAGAGATTCGCTCGCGAGCAGGATCTTTTTTCCAACCAGTTCCTGTGGAAATTCAGGCGATGTGTTTATGAACGAATGGAAGTCGTCTGTCGTGATATCTTCGACGTGTGTGGTTTCCATGTTTGTTAGATGCCCGATAGAGACTAGCGTGAACGACTAGCAGGGGTGAAGAGACGCAAAGACCAGTGGAGTCGTTGGCAGCGCTTGCTAGAGCATCGCCTTGTAGGCTATTGCAACCTCAGTCCTGTGTTCTGGTATTTTCTCTTCGGGAGATGAATGTTTGATTAATTGTTGACCAGTCGCAGGGTAAGACAGTGTGGCGAATGCGACCAAGCTGAGAAGGTATACTTGCAGACAGATAAGCACCGCGACCAAGGCGGTAGGTAAGCAAAGATTGACGACAAGAACGATAGCAGGGATACATGAACACGACCTACACGGGCTGCAGGCGAGATATTAATCCCGTCGACGAGCTCGCAGCAGTGGCAACCACGGCGGCCACCGAGGAGCATGTTGGGCGTGTGGTTGCTTGCACGAGGGTGGAATGCGAGAGGCACGAAGCCCAAAGAGCCATTCCGTGGGGCACGCGGTGAGATGATTGGTCGTCGACATGTTCCCACGCTTTGCACGTCACAACGGCATCGACATGTTGCTGCATCCAACGATATCGCCCACGCCCTCCATACTCGCAACATCGTCCACGGATCAAGGTAAAGCTTACAGTCCGCGTGATGCAACTCTCACTTCCTGGTGGATGCTCATGCTCATTTCATACGTCGGCCTTGCTTCTCCGGGGCACGTTTTGTCGATATTGCTACCGCAAACGCTACATTTGCCGACCTTCATCCTTCCCGACCTGATACCTTTGTTGTGGTCACCCGACCCACTTGTGACCATTCATCGAAGGAGTCTGAAGAAACAGAAATTGCTTGTCTGAAGTTGCTCTGTCCACAGCCAATAGCAAGCCTGGCTTCTAGCATTTCATGTTGGAAAATGACCCTCTCCCAACCGCGCAATCCACTGTAAGTGCCCCTGCCATCGGAAAAGTACCTTCTTGCCCGTATTTCACCTCCGGCAAAGTCTTCACGATCCATTCCCGGCAACCTCACTCCCCTGCTTCACTTCCTTCCTCACCAAAACACCCTTCTGGTTCGTGCAACGAGAGTTCACAGAATCCATGGATTCGCTCCTCCCAGCGGCAACGATGGCATGCACCGTGACATCTTGCCTTCTCATGATGTTGTTCATCGACACCGGCTCTGTCTCCGCGCCATGTACTGCAGCCGGCGAACGGAAAGGAGACGTCAAACGGTAGAAGCTTGACTCTCCATTGTCCTTGGTGGAAAGGCCCTTCTCGGGATCGGAAGCTGCGACTTTTGGGCGTCCTCCAAGCCAAACCGGTATGCGAGGTGCAAGGCCGTGTCCCTCAGGCTTTGCCCCTTGAGCGTTCTCCTGCACAGTCTCCAGATGGCGCAACGTCCTAGGCGACAGCGGCTCATTCGTCTCCGAGAAAGCAGTGCCCTTTGAAGAACGTGATTCCGTCCCCCAAGATCTGAATGACTGTGCATGGCTTTTACGCCCGAACAGAAGTCTCGCCTTGCTTCCCACGGAGCTAATTGTGCCAGCATGCGAGGCATTCCTCCTCACAGGCTCACCGCTCGAAGCCGGCAAACATTTGCCCAAGCCCACGGCGCGAAGTCCCTTGACGTACATTCTGCCAGCGTCCCTGCCGAATCCGAAAAAGATGAAGACCAAGAACCCGGCGCCCACCCAGACGTAGCGAGTATAGATGATGTTGCCTTCCGATGGGATCATTTCGATGTCTTGCCAGGCGACGGGGTCGTGGATTGCAGACCATGAGAAGGGGACGTGCTCGGTCGAGGTTTGTTGGCTGATCACGAACGCCTGTACGGGGATGGAAATGAGGAGCCAGACGAGGCAGATGGCGAAGAGCCGAATGAACCGAGAGCCGTTTGTGTTGCTGTTGGCGAGAAGGGTGGTGAAATTACGTCGGTAGCGGTGAAGGCGGATGAGGACGAGAGCTTGAGAAGGGAATGTTAGCTGACCGGCACAGACAAGAAAGAAACCTCAGAAAGAAACTCACCAGAGTAATAGCCACCCACCAAAGCCCAAACAACAGGCGGCGCAATGATCAAATCCTCCGTGACCCAACTATTGCTGACCGCCGGCAAACACCCAACAATCCCAACAACGTAGTACCTTTTGGTCTGCACGATGTAATGAAAAAGCATCTGCAACGCCGGAAAGCCCCAACACCACAACAAATCAACCGCATAGCTCAACCTCCTCTCCCCCTTCGACATCCCCAACCTCGTATTATCCGTATCCATCACCTTCGCCAGCGCCCTCAGCATACACGCCACAGAAGCTGAAGCACCCACATACGCCGCGACCATGATTTTGACCTCGACGTCGCAGAGTCCCTCGCCGCGGAACCAGATTGCACGGTTGTCGTGGCTCCAGATTATGGCGTTGAGGAAGTCTTGGAGGTTGAGGATTAGGAGCCACAGGATTAGGCTTGTCGCCCCAATGTTGCGGTTGGTGAGGTGCCAGAGCATGGGTGGGAGGATTAGGAGGGCGATGAGGAGGGAGAAGAAGGAGAAGATTATGGCGGAGGCGTAGGGTTGGGAGGCGGGCGTGGTGGTCGACGGTGAGGCTGATGCTAGGTCCATGGTTGGTGGTGTGCTTTGTGAGAGTAGGAGTTTCGTGGACGAGACCTTCTTTGAGGAGTTGGTGTGTGTTTTGTCGAACGAATCCGTATGTCCAGGAAACCAGAATACAACCAGCAAAGAGTAAATATAAAGAAGCAGACCCTTCCCCCCTCAAATACCCTTCCTCACACCAAAAACTCTCCTCCAAACTCTCAAACCCAATAACCCCAATAAAACCCCCTCAATAACGCAAATTGTCAATAGAGTCCAGTCCTCAATAGCCCAGCGCTCAATAGCGGCCAACCCGAAACTTCCTCCGAGCTTGTGATGGGGTGGAGAATGGGAGGTGAGGAGGCGTGTTAGGGGTGTCATTGCAGGGAACGAAGTACAGAGACTATGCTATGCAGGGCGAGACACGTGGTTTGGTTGGTATGTGGATTATTTGAGTGGACAATGCTCTTTGAGTGGTGTTTGTGGCGTGTGGTTTGCGGACGAATTTGGGTGTCAATAGGATTTTTGTCAATGGGGGCGTGGCGTGGGTTTTGCGAGACGAGATTTTGGGGGCTCGGGCTTGCGTGATGGCTATTAGCTATTTGAGACTATTGGTTTCGAGAATAGGATCTTTTATTGTAGCGGGCCAGTGAGGTGTTGTTGTGATTGCATAGGGGAGATGGGATGAAGCGATATGTAAGTAACCACAAGGCTGTGGCAATTCATTCACTCTACCATTTGTCTGCCTGCCAATACCACAGCAGATACCACTTAGAGCCCTCCTAACCCTGACAGAGCCCTCTTGACATTCTGCCATTGCTGTCCTCCGAATGAATCAGCCCCATGCTCCAAAATCGCATCCGCGAACCTCTGATGTCCTTCCGCTGCGATGTTAAGCTCTTCATCCTCAACAACCACGCCACCAGGCGTAGGCCCGAAAGGAAGTACATCGGCAGCGCACGTAGTATTGACAGGCGGAAGCTCGCCGTTTTGGAAGTACCGTCGTACATAACCAACTGTACATCTGCTGAATGCTGCTGCCGAGCAATGTCCGCCGGAGTCCTGAATGAGCGCCACGGCGCCTTCGAACCCTTCGGCCATTTTCTGCGCGTATCTGCCTGGCGTGACTGGATCGGCTGTGTTGCCGATGAGGAGCAATGGGTGGCTTGTCTTTGCTTTCCAGGGACCGGTGAATCTGTGTATGGCAGGGAGCGTGTAGTGGATGCAGTTCAATCTGATCGTGCTCCAGATACTACCAGACGAAGGCGACTGGGCGGCGAGTTCTTTTGCGAACTTCTGGAAGGCAGAGCGGTCAACATAGCTTTGGTCGTCGCCGTCACTGCATGCGATTGCCACTTGTGCATCTTGCGTCACTGCCATTTGCAATGAAGGATTGTCTGAGGCGCAAGCAGATATATGTAGGGCGCTCACGAGCGGCTCTAGCACGGTGGCGTTCTTTTGCTCGATGGCGAGGAGGATGTGGGATATTGCGTAGAAAGCCGCCACAGGTGAATAGAGTGACGAGAATATCAAGGAACGAATTTCGCTGTAGCTCAGGACGTCCGCGGTAGGTGTGTAGATTGGCAAGGGATTGTGGTAAAGGCTTTGGAGGATGCTGTCTGTTCGGTTCTTGACGCTCTTTGGGGAGCTGTCACCGGTATCGTTGGCTAGTGGACAATTCGGGTAGCCTACACGAGCGCAGTGGTAATAGAACGAATCCATCGTCTTCTCAGTATCCACGAGGTTCGAAGACCAGTTGCCAGACATGTAGTTGCCGTACTCAACAACTCCATCCACGACGAGTCGTTCAATTCTGTCTGGGAACATTGCTGCAAAAGTACCACCAAGATAGGAGCCGTAGCTCATACCGTAGTACAAGATTTTCTCTTGGTAAAGAGCATGCTGGAGTGATTCCGGCACTTTCACATGGCTGCTACACCTCGAAAACGGTCGGAGCCACGAAGAGCGTGCGGTTTGCAGCAAAGACTCTGCCTCTTTCTGGCGCCACTCTCCATGTCGCTCCACAATCTCGAGCATATCCCTTGCCACCGATGCGGTCGAGACGTACTGCTTGATATCAGAATCATCGTCTCCATGAACACCAGAGCAGCTCTGCCATTTGGCATCAGACATAGACCAGATTCGACCAAAAGCAGCATCTGACGACTCGAACCATCCCTCTTCTTGAAGTCTCAGCTGCCAACTTGCGTCCGTGTTCGGATTATGGAAACAGTCGACTCTAGGCACCGAAAGCCCAACGCCTCTTGGATCGAAAGACATGACATCGAAGTATTTTCCATCGGTTGAGTTCGTGTCGAAAACCGACCTTGCATATTTACCTTCGCGCAATACGAGTCCAACTCCAGATCCGCCTGGCCCACCAGGGTTCATTATGACAGCGCCACCATACTGTGGATGTGTGACGGGGACTGCGGCTGGTAGTCGTATGATAGCCAGACTGATTGTGGCTTTCGTGGTGTGGTTGAACCAATCCATCGGTAGCTCGAGTCGAGCGCATTGGAAGTCGCCGTAGCATGGTGTGTATTGTAAGTGGGGATAAGTCTTCACGTTGTCCCAGTCAAATGTGTCATGCTGTGCTTGTGAGACGGGCGATTGCTGGTCAGTCAAGCGGAATATTTTGTGAGTGTTGGAAGTGATGAGCCAGAAGGCGGCAACGACAAATAGTGCAGCTGCTATGATTCTGTGAGCACGGGAACTTCTCTGCTTTGGGCGAGGTATACTGGCCGCTGAGCCAGTGATGGTCTTTTCATCCATTGTGGTACTCAGCTAACTGATGAACCGTTGATGGAGAGGAGAGAAGTAATGAGAAGGAGTAGGTAAATTATTACAGGTCCAGAGATATACCCCGCCATGTTTGTTGCTCTAGGCAGCACCAATCCTTCTCAACCCAATTTGGAAGGTGATCGCAAACTTGAGCTGCAGCGACATGGGAAGCACAATGAAACAGAATCGCCCAACTGTATGACGTGGTGTATCGATTGCCACAGACATGAGAAATTCTTGCGATCCTCATAAGAAACAAATGAATGCGCAGAACGTTTACGATAAACAGCCAGGGTATTGAAATACTCCCTGTGAGCCGAAGCCCTTCATATTCCCACAGCCAAGTCAAATAGAATCACAACCTAAACAGTATCCTTAGCATCAGGCCACTTCACCTTCTCCCCCTTCCTCTCCCGCTCATCTTCCTTCTTCCTGCAATCCTTGCAAATCGCCTCCATGTCATAATGCATGGAATTCGCTCCATCGTGGTAAATTCGATGAGGACCGTTGACGCGGTCGGAAAACCTCTTATCGTAGTCCGTCATGCTCACGTAGTCACATTCTTCGAGCCGGTAGGGCGTTGGGTGGCTGTCGTCATAGTGGCCGCAGGCGAGGAGGTGGTGGTGTTCGATGCACATTTGTTTCTTGCTCGACTTTTGTGAAAGGTTTCGTAATGGGTTTCGCCTCTGGTGAAGGGTCTGGTTGGGGTAAGATGGTGTTGTTGATAGTGGTTTATAATATATTGCTGGTTAAGGTGTGTAGTCGAAAAATATATACCCGGCCGATGCGTTCGAATCGTTCGTTAATGCCCATGTTCTCGAGCAAACAATGTGTAGTAAATTGTTGTCGGTAACGAAGTCTGAAAGAGTGAATGATGTATTGGTCAGTTAGGCGCATATGTATATCAGTAATTGAGAGTACATGAGAGAAAGCAAGAACAGTGTAGACCGGTGCGATGCCATCCAGCAGAGGTCTAAGATCATTTGGTGCAAGTGAACGAACCACAGCGTTTTTAGAGCGCAGTCGCAAAAGTTAGTATCTATATGTCATTATCTGGCCAGACATAGTTGTGCAAAAGCAGCAGATCGCATGCTATATAATGTGAGTCAGCCAAAGGAGCAAGCTGATGCGCCTGAACGATGCACTGGTCAGAGTAACAAATTCATGGCTTGCGCATAGCAAACTGCGAAAATGAATGAGGGAAGAAGGTCATTCGACGCTGAACTAGAAATAATCATTGATTGCTTGCTACGGAAAGATTGACTCATCGAATGTCTGCAACAGCAGGCGGCGCCACCTCTCTGTTGAACGCAGCGTCATGGACATCTGAATCCGGGTCAGGCAATGCCTGGCGTTCAAAGAGTCGAATCCACCAGCCTGGAGGGTCCATCGGTCGGTGGCCGTTGTGGGTTGAAGGGTAGATGTCGTTGAAGAAATACCACACTAGAGAAAGTCGGCGTCAGATAGCTGTGAGAGATAGATGTTCACGAGGCAAATGCGACTTACCGTGGCCGACAACAATACCACAGAGCTCATCCTTTGGCCAGTGGCCATGTAGCACCACGTTGAAAGCGATCAAGACCCATGGCAACCACGGAGCCTTGAATGTGAGGAGGCCCAGAAAGTTCAGCCGGGTATCAGGGTTCCGACGACTCCAGATGTAGACCAGGGTCGAGCTGAGGGTGGTGCCTAGGAAAGCTTGGCTTGAAAGAGGTGCGATTGTGAGGAGGGTCGTTGCAGCGTAGAACAGTAGCCAAGCGAAGTGCGCAACGCTTGTAGCGGATTCCTCGAGCATGCGCGCATACCGTTGGATGAAGAAGATGTGGAAGAGTAGATTGAGGGACAGCGGTCCGAAGTAGATGAATGTTGTGAGTAGTCGCCAATACTATTGATGGTCAGTGGGCTGCAAAACCTGGCCTTCTCCTTCTCGTGTACATACCTGGCTCTTGTGGAACACCGCGCGATAGCTGTAGAACAGCTGGAACGGCGTGAGGATGTGACATTGTACCAAGACGCCCGTTAGGACGGTTGCTGTTGTCCACCATCTTGTGCAAACAGGCATTTCAAAGAACCACTGCTCTAGTGGAAGTTGTCCCAGCGGCCCATCGCCGCCTCCTAGCATTGCAGCCATATCTCGTTATCTGTTCGACCCAGCCGAGAGAACGCGCGAAGGATTGCGTCGGCAAGCCGTGGAAGTTGTCGTCGTTGTGCAGACTCTGCCGTGATATAGAATTCGGATAGCCTTAGCGAGACTGACGGGAGTGAGTTAGATGTTATCGGTGATTTGCTGACGGCAGAAAGTGAAGGTGTTTGTGAATGCGGCGCAAAGGTGGCCAGTTCGGTTGACGTTACGTTGATAGGTACAAAGGGAAGCCAGCCAGCCGAGCAAGCCAGCCAGAGGTCAAATGTGGGGGAGATGAGATTATCTGATAAGCCCAGATCTGCCTTCCTCGCCTGGCATGAGACCAAAACAACGCCCGCTTGAATGCGCGACCAGCCAGCCGTTCGCATAACCAACCATACAACAAACAATACCACGCGCATACTGTTTCCTGGCTCGCAACATCATCTGCTCAATCGCTCGCACGCACGCGACTACACACCACCAAACGTTATTCAACCCTTCATATCCAAGCGCATCCCGCGCAATCGACGCGTCGCAAAAACAACCAGTTCACCTACAGTTTCCACGAGACCCAACCTATATCTGTCGCAAGAGAAAGAGAGCGTAGCAGTACGAAACTCAAGATTCTGAGCATTGCGCTCGATACAAAAAATCATGGCGCGAACACAGATGAGTTCAGCATCTCGCAAAAGCCGGCCGAGCGCAGGAAAGAGCACACCAGGAAAGAGATTGACAAAAGAGCCTCGTCGAAGTAGCGGTGCTGCCAAAGCTCCTGGTATGTCGCGATGAATTTGGTGATCGTCTGCTGGTATTGCAGATGCAAGGGCGCAGCAAGCTAACGAATAGACAGTGAGTCCTTCGAGCAGAAAGAAGCCGCGCTACAAGCCTGGCACGGTCGCGTTGCGAGAAATCAGGAGATACCAAAAGACAACGGATCTTTTGATGGCGAAATTGCCGTTTGCACGCTTAGTATGTATTCGATCCACGAGGGGATGCGGCCCGCGAGGACTTTGCGCCCTTTTCGCGATATCCTTACTGACATATCTTCAGGTACGTGAAGTCGCCTACAATGTATCGCCGGCCAGTTTGGACGGTCACAGATGGCAATCTCAAGCCATTCAGGCGTTGCAGGAGGCAGCAGAGGCGTTTCTTGTGCATCTCTTTGAGGATACGAACCTCTGCGCGCTGCACGCGAAACGTGTCACGATCATGCAAAAGGATATACAGCTTGCACGACGATTGAGAGGAGCTCTTTGATGTTATGGCATGAATGGGCGGGCTTGCTAAGGCTTCATGGGCTGTTGAAGCCGAGCACAGGGGCTTAGGGAAAGCTTGGTGGTGATTTTGTTTTTCTTGCGTTCAGCGTTGGCGTTGGCGGTGTCTGTACTTTCAAGTGTTGGCTTGTTTTTCTTTACTGAGCCGGGTGGGATGTTGTTGGCGTGGACATGTCGAAGCTAGAAGGGCTGGATGATGCCCTGAAAGAAGAGCTTCCTCTTCTTCAGGCTTTGAAAGGGTGTGTTTGTCACATGTATGCAGACTCGGCCAATTTGCGACTGTAGTCTGAATGAGCTGATATTGCTATTCGTATTGATGCAAGCTTCTCATCCCATTTTAGTCATTGCAATATGAAAAGTGTCTTCGGGCTTTGCTTTTCTTGACATGTGATCACCCGCGGGCAAAAACAAGGTGACGTCGCGGCAAATCCACACAAACACACAAGACACACGCACACACTACACCACCTCTCTCTCTGCTTTCTTGTTTCGGCACGTGGTATCTGAGACAAACACCTCAGCTGTGCCATCCCCACCACCTAATCTTTCTTCTCTTGCTCATACCTATGATGCACAACACCAGCATCACATCCTCATAGCTAGAAACACATCTCAGCCCTGTGAGCGGAGCGTCGGTAGCTCTAGGCTGCGAACATGCTCCCCTACATCAACGTCCGTGAGTCTCATATTTGCCACGATCCTAATAGAAGACGCCACTTTCTAACCAAGAAACTCCAGCATTTGAATATGGCGCCAACCTGCTGGGCGCCTCTACTGACGAGCTCAAGCTCATCTTCTGCTTCCTGCTATCATACCCCTTGGCGGGCCTTCTCAAACGCCTGCCAGACAACAACCCCAAATTGAAGAACTACTTCATCATCGCCGTTGGTGTATTCTACCTAGTCGGCCTGTTTGACCTTTGGGCTGGGCTGGCTTTGATTGTCACCGATGCAGCTGCCACTTACCTCATTGCCGCCTACGTTGAAGGCCCTTACATGCCATGGATCAATTTCGTCGTCATCATGGGCCACATGAGCGTCTCCCATATCCAGCGTCAAAAAGCCGACGCCCCAAGCACCGTAGACATCACCGGCGCTCAAATGGTCATGGTCATGAAACTGACTGCTTTCTGCTGGAATGTTTGGGACGGAAAGCAGGACCCGGCCGAGCTCAACGACTACCAGCGTGAGAGGGCTTTGAAGGAACTGCCCGATCCTCTTGATTTCGCGGCGTACGTTGCTTTCTTCCCTAGTTTGATGGCTGGCCCTGCATTCGACTTTGCCGACTATCGCCGCTGGCTGGAAACTTCCATGTTCGACTTGCCTCCCGGCACCGACCCAGCCAAGGCTCCTCCAACGCGCAAGAAGCGCAGGATCCCTCGCAGTGGTACCCCGGCCATGAAAAAGATGGTGACAGGTCTGGCTTGGATTCTGGCCTTTCTCGTCGGCTCTGGATATTTCAGTGAAACCACCTTCCTCACCGACAAGTACAAGTCGCTCAGCGTCCCCTCCCGCGTTTTCGTCATGTACATGATGAACGTGGTGGCACGCATGAAGTACTATGGTGTCTGGACCCTGACCGAAGGCGCATGCATCATGGCAGGCATAGGATACAAAGGCCTTGATCCCAAGACCGGAAAGCCCAACTGGGATCGCCTCACCAATATTCGCCCGCTTGGAGTTGAACTTGCGCAGAACAGCCATGCCTATCTTGGGAATTGGAATATCAACACCAACAACTGGCTGCGGAACTACATGTTTTTAAGAGTCACGCCCAAGGGCAAGAAGCCTGGTTTCAGAGCAACTTTGGCCACTTTCGTCACCAGTGCTTTCTGGCATGGCTTCTACCCTGGCTACTACCTGACATTTGTCCTTGCAGCTTTCATGCAGAACACGGCAAAGAGTACGTAAACCCCACCCCATCCCTAACAAACCCAACAAACAAGAAATCCACAAACTAACCCTCCTTCCAGACGCCCGCCGCCTCCTGCGCCCCTTCTTCCTCACCCCCGACGGCACCTCCCCCCTCCCCCGCAAACGCTACTACGACATTTTCTCCTGGTTCATCACGCAATTCGCCTTCTGCTTCGTCACCTCGCCCTTCATCCTCCTCACCTTCCCCGCCAGCATCCGCGCCTGGTCGGCCGTCTACTTCTACGCCGTCATCGGCGTGACTCTCTGCGGCGCTTTCACCGCCTCACCGGGCAAACGCTGGCTGCAGCTGAAGATCAAGGCTCGCGGCTCCCGGCCTGCGATTCAGCGCAAGGAGAGCATGGAGAGTTTGCAGGGTGCTACGCTTGGCGTGCCGACTGATCCGGGCGTGGAGTTTGATGAGATGGTTGATGAGATTGTTGAGGAGGTTAGGAAGAGGAGGGGAGGCAAGCCGTTGCCGAATCCGGCGGAGGTTAGGAGGCAGGTCGAGAGGAATTTGTCCGAGAAGGCGCATGCTGTTCGCGAGGCGGTTGCTGTTGAGTCGGAGAAGAGTGAGTGAGAGGGGATGTGGATGGGGAGTGGAAGGGAGAGTTTATGAGGCGATGAGATTGATTGGGTAAGTCTAGACTATCAGCTTGTTGATTTGTCCGATGGTAAAGTATGTATGGAAACGAATTGAATTATCCAAACTTCTAGGGGTATCTTCCATGCACGCGCCATGTGCCCAGCGCCTTATGCCCAATGCCAAAGAACAAAAGAAAACATAAAACCAAAGAACCCGCCAATGCCTCTTCGAATCAAGTACAACCTCGCCCGCCACAATTGGAATCTTTCTCGAGGGGAATGGCTTGCCAACACGACCGCACCGCTGTAGTCTTGCTCCGCCCTCGGCACCGCATCCCACTGCCGGAGAGAGGCTTGCTCTTGCGGTCGCTTTTGTCGAAGAAAAACCAGACTGCCTGGTGAGGATTGCCGTTGCGATCGCCACGTTGTAGTCTTCTTCCGTCCTCGGCACCGCACTCAATTGTCTTGGAGAAGACTCCCGTTGCGGTCGCTTTTGTCGAAGGACAAAAGACAAACGGCCTGGCGAGGGTAGCCATTGCGATCGCCCTGCTGTATTCTGCTTCGGTCCTTGGCACCGCACCCAATTGTCTGAGAGAGGGTTGCCGTTACGGTCACCCTTCTCGGGGAAGAAGCGAACGTGGTGACTTCCGGAAATGGGGGGCGAGGCAACCCAAGGAAAAGAGAAAAACAAAAGAAAAGGGGGGAAAGGCTCCCCAGCCAAAGCAAACCCATACAACCTCCTCTTAACTCCCAGAGTTCCCCATCCTCCACCTTCATCCCCCAAAACCTCCACTCCCTCACTCCCCCTTCACTCCCCAAAACCCCAACTCCGGAGGGAACTTCTCAAAATCAAACCTCTCCCACTCCTCATACCTCGAAGTCTCCTCCTCCTCCCCCTCCTCCTCACCCTCCCCATCATCCTCCCCCACAAACCCCCCAAACCCACCCCACCCAACAGCAGCAGGCCACATGACCGGCGCCGAAGTCTCCCGCGCCGTCTGCCCCACGTACGCATACTCCGGCACACGCTCCTCAGGCTCCACCTCAGGCTCAGGCAACTTCAGAGCGAGCAGAGAAGCTACGCAGGCCTCGTACTGAGCCTGCTCTTCTTCCTCTTGCATGCGGGTGAGCGCTGCGCGGGCTTGGAGGGTGCGGGGGGAGGGGGTGGAGAAGAGCGGTGCGGCTCGACGCGGTGAGGGCCTGATGATGGCCGCGGGTGGGAGGGCGGATGCTGGGAGGTGGTGGCGGGAGGGAGAAGAAGGAGAAGGGGAAGAAACTGGTGGTGGTGCTTCCTTCTTCTCCACCCTGCTGGTGCTCCCACCAGCACCCCCAATAACAGGCGCATCCCTCCACGCCTCCCTTCCCACAAACCTCCTCACCCTCCCATCATCCCCCACCGCATTCTCCGGCACCGGGAACTTCCCCGCCAGAGTCCCGCGCCTCTCGCGAATCTCCGGCAAGGTATACCCGGCGGAATCGCGGGAGATGCTGGCGAACCCGCCGGCGGGATCGAGGTCCGGACGGGGCCAGGGGCGCAGCGAGGGAGAGCGCTCGTGCTGCTGTTGCACGTCCATTAGCGTGCGAGGGCGGGGGCCCGGGTGCGCCGCTGTGGCTTTCTCGCGGGCGCGGAGCAGTTGGTTGCCGTGCGTGATTTTGGCAACGAGGGGAGGAGCGCGGGGATGGGGGCGCCTTTTTCGGGGAGAGGGCGTGGCGGGGGCGCTGGTGGTGGCCGCCGCTCTCTCTGTGGTGGGGGAGGGGGCGGCGGCGGCCACGCTCTCCGTGGTGGAGGAGGCTCCCACTACGCTGGCGTGTTGGGAGCGGATGGTCGGGGCTCGACCTTGGGTTGGTTGGCCCATGGGCCCGGTTGGGTGGTAGCGAGCGCGAGGCTCTCTGTCCGCCTCCTGGAGACGGAGGGCATTCTCTCTTGCCGTGAGAGAGCGGACAGAGAGACGGGGTCGGCTGGTGGATGGGCCGAAGTCGAAGGGCGCGGGGCCCAGGCTGTCCTCCCTCTCGCGGGGAGGGGTTGGCGCTCTGTTGCTGGCAGAGCGGGGAGCTGCACCGGCTGCGTAGGCGGCTGGTGCGCGAGTGCCCACGGTGGCGGCCGTGGTGCTGATGGTGGTGGTGGTGGGTGTGCGCGTTAGGGCCATGTCGGCCCAGCGCAGACGAGGTCTTGCCTCTCTTGACATTGAGGGGGAGTTCTCCATGCTCGTGATTGGGTTTTGTGAGATGATGTGAGCTGGTAGTTGCACCGGAACAGTTTTGGAGAATAGAGCCAAAAAGTGCAATGCGAAAGTGTGTGAATGTGGGAGAGGGAGGACGAGAGCAGGGGGGGCGATGGGATTATATCCTGACATTTTCTTTTCTGTCCTACCTATGGATTGCAATAGAGTTCTGGATTACTCTCCTTGCGCAGGGAGTGTTGACAGCTTTAGAGTTGTGAGTGGGAGCATGACCAAGCGGTTTGTTGAGGATGAAGTCGGACAGACGAATCGCAGAGCGTGTATTGGCACAAACGAAGAAATGACCACAGAAGACCTCTCAGCAATCGATTAGCCGGGTTTGACGCGAAAGGAGAGGGTAGTAGCACAACAAAACCATCTGTTGAGAATCTGGTGAAGTCGGAAAAATCCCAGATCCCGTATTTGAAGAAGTAAATTCGATCACGAGAGAACCTCTCATCAATCGATCAAGCCAGGAAAAGATTCCAGAGACGAGGACACCACCATACCGCTCAGAGCATGTTGGTGAGATGTCACGTCCTCTGACCAAGCTCAGATGGATAGATAACTTTCGGTGGGCAAGTATAAGACCAGACTGGACAGATGAATCACTTTTCCCCATTACTTCATCGCAGGAGAACTGTCATTCTGTTTTGGCCAGTTAGTTGAGGGCATTTATACTGCATCTTCAACTGCATCCCCAACCGCGACTGTAACTTCAAACAAAGCACAACAGGAAGAAGACGTCCAGAACATCAAAACATCTCGGAGAAGAAAAGGAGGGTCAAGTGAGAGAAGAAGAAAATCGGTCTTTTACTTTTCGTTTGTTCTTCGACATCAACTCCCCCACTCATCCACCCACGCACACACGCATATCAATCAATTCGCCCCCTCGTTAAGCGCTCATCTCATTACCATCAGCATCACTGCGCTGCCCTTTCAACAGACAACAGCGATAGTGATGTGAAATCACGGCGAGAACTTCCTTTGATTTTCGGAGCTTCCTTTTTTTTTTGTTCTTGGATCATGCGCGTACATCCTAGTTGGGGCGATTCCGATTCCGCTTCCGCTTCATTTTTCCTTCTTGCACTGGCATCCTGTTTCGTGTCCCAGGGCCTGCGAATGGATCTGTCTGTGGGTCGGTCGTGGGTGGGTTTCAAGTAAGGAAAGATAATGAGAGAGCAAAAGAGAGAGAGAGAGAATTTGTCAACAAAAGTGTATCATGCAAGAGTTTTCATTTTTTGCTTTTTCGTGTGGGTATTTCCGGCTTTGGAGGAAGAAGGAGGGGGAGTTTTCGCCTCGCCTACTTTTCTTTTTTCCGCGCTTGAATGAGGATGGGTGCGTGCGTGTGTGTTTATGGGTGGGAAGGAGATGCAATGCGCTTAGCGGCCGGTGGAGGCGCGCTTGACGATGCTGTCGTGCTCGATGTCGTCGGCGTCGTTGGCTTGGATGTCGACGGCGATGCCGTTGAGGGCGCGCTTGAGGGCGTCCTTGGAAGAGGAGTACATCATGCGAGGCTGTTATGTTGTTAGTATGGTGTGATCACTCTTTCTAGATTCGAGATCTGAATCTCTTCCAAGGAAAACTCACGTATTGAGAAGCATCATCGGGAACCCAAGAGATGAAGGAGATCTTGTTACGCTTGCCCTCACCGGCGTCGTACTCGACGTCGTAGACGGCGTAGCGGCCACCGATGCCCGGGTTGCCCTTCCTGTCGTTGCTCTTGGCGTCGAGCAGCTTCTGGCGGAACTCCTCGTAGTTGTCGTTGGTGGAGGTCTCCTCGACGACAATCTCCTTCCAGTCGTCGGAGATCTTGTAGATGATCCACTTGGTGCTCTTGCCCAGCTTCAGGTCGTTGAAGGCGGTGATACACTCGGGAGCGACGGAAACACTTGAGGGGAAGGAGAGGTGTTAGTGATGGTGGGAGGAGGAGGAGAGGGTCTCGTAGGTAGGAGGCTAGGATGTCAAGGCAAGACAAGCTCAGCGGTGAACATACCCTGATTGCGCCTGTGAAGTGAAGATGTCAGCACAAGCCATTCACTGACTCAATCATTCATTCAATCTCCATGCGCAAGATATGAAACATACCATTTTGTCGGTCTAGACTGGGTATAAGATACTTGAAAGGGTTGTGTGTGGTGGTGGTGGTGGTGGTGGTGAGGGAGGAGGAGGGGGGATGTTGAAGGTCGAGCTGGGCTGGCTGGCTGGCTGTCGGCGGTGGAGATGATTAGCGTAAGTTGGCGGAAGTGACGAGGAGGGGCAGTTGGCAGTTGGCAATGAGGCAGTGAGAGAAGGATTGGCGTGGTAAATATTTATGCACTTTCTGCTGCCTGTCTGACTGACTGGATGTCTGCCTGCTTCCAGAAAGGATGAGTAGGGTAAAACTTACAAGTTGTGTTGGGTGGTGTGTTGTGGGTGTGGTGAGTGTAGGCGGTAGAATTGTTGATGAAGAGTCGAGTCCGGGTGGTGACGAAGGTGGGAAAGGGCAAGCAGCAGGGCCAAAGACAAGGCAGAGACAGACAGGGCAACTTGTCCCTCCACTCACCCACCAAGCAAGCCAACCCACCAACAACAGCCCACCAGCAACACCAGAACACACAGCAACGGGTGGGGGCGGCGGCTTGCGATACGTTCTACGCTAGTGAATTATGTATTATCCGTGCTTCCATATCCTCGTTATTAACTATTGTTGTGTGTGAAGGCTGTACGTACGAAATACGATTTTATGGTTCGAACACCACGTGAATGGCACGCGTAAAGGGCATACGTTTAATTCATCGTCTTTTGCCTTCATTCAATTTGACCCTGAATATCACTCTTCACACTCATCAATCTATAGCACGTGATCTATCTCTTGGTACCCCCACGAAACGGGAACATATTATGAGGTCCTTTCATGTGGTTTGTAAACAATCTCTCCATAGCCTCCATTAAGATAAGATATTCATGCTTCACTTCTCCTCCGATCTAATCCCCACCACATTCATTGACCTCAAATCAACAAACATTGAAGTCAACTCGCCCTATCCACGTTTGTTGACCCATTATGCACACCTTCCCATCACCCATTCACACGCAAAACCATGCAACAAAATCAACAACATCACCAAACATCATCAGCAACAAACCCAATCCCTCAAAAAAAAAACATCCTCCATTAGACAGTCCCAGCAATACTCAACTCCCTGATCTGACCCAGCACATCCTCGACCCTCGCATCCAAATCTCCACTGGCATACTGATCTCTGGTCGAAGCGTCGAGGTACTGCTGCACCTGCGCCATGCGGCTGTAGGCTTCGGCGCAGAACCGCAGTTGGATTTTCACGAGAGCCTCGAAGGTCGGGTCTAGGTATGGTACTCTTTGAAAGGAAATTGTCAGTATGGTTTTTTGTATTCACGATGGGTTGTGGGGGCACGGTTGTTGATGATTGTTAAGACATACCTCAAATCAATCAGTTGAGGCAACTCGCTCATCAATTGGTCGTTCAGCTGGTCGTATGCTACTTTGGCCTGTTCGAGTCTGTCAGCCTGCTTGCGCATGAAATCTACTTTCAGCGGTGCCATGATTTCTTCCAGTTCGCTTGGCTCGAACCAAGGAGTGCTTCTGTGCCCGCTGGAGATACGTGATGATTGCCTCGGCCAAGTGCCTCCGCGCGTTGAGGCGGAGTCAACAAAGCTCGGGCCTGTCTTCATGCTGGAGTAGATGCTGGAAGATCGGGAGCGCTTGAGGTCACGTTTAGTCTTGGATTTGCTGCGTGTGGGGGTTGTCGGTTCGTTTGTGGGTGCTGTCATGCTGAGTCTGCCGGTAGATACGATACGTTTGGGTTTCTGTGGCGAGACTCTCTCATCCGAGCCGGTGTTGGAGGATGGCGAAAGTAGAGCCGAGTAGTTGCTGATAATGCTGGAAGTCCTCGCAAGCAAGCTCTGGCGAGAACGTCTCTTGTGGCTGGGTGTGACAGGCAGCTCGGTATTCTCATTGATCATTCCAGCATCCTCATCTTCATCATCATGCTCCAAAGTCAATCCCAACCGCTGCCGAATGCCGTTGAGGGCTTTCGGCGGCGATGGAACGGCATAGTCGGGATTAGTGTCGAGACCGAAAGTAGAAATGCTACTTTCACGCCTGGAGTGCGGCACCGCTGAGGGAGAACCAGGAGGGGAGTTGTTATAAAGAAATTCGGAGAGGCTGACCATGTCCTGTTCCTTTTCCGTGCGTGGCAGCTTGGCCGGATCCTTGTCGGGCTTCTCTGTGAGCCTCTTGACCTTTCCGCGCATAGCGTCGTAGTCAAGCATCTTGTGTTGTCGCTTCTTAATGCCTGTATGATCTTGTCAGCCAAACCCTGTCCTCCTTTCCCGTACTTGGCATATCTCTCCACTTACACTCGTTGATGTCGGGGAAATATGCGCAGAAGCGATTGATGGGCTCCAGCACCGTGGTCCTGTATATGAAATCCATGAGCTCTCCGTACGATTCCATATCGGCCTTCATGACACCGGCAAAGCTCCCCTGCACGCCGCGGTTCATCTCCCACTCAATCATCCTCAGCTCTTGCGAGTCTTCAACTCCTTTCTCCCAATCCCACGCAAATCCTCGAAGGTCGGAGGGCACACACCTGTAAGGGCCGTCCAGCGCTTTGACAGTCTCGGCGTCCAGATCTTCAACAGCTTGCTTGTAACTTCTGCTGACGCCGTCCGTGGCGCCGCTGTCGCCGTAGAAGGCGTCGATGGTCTCGGCAATTCGCATCTGTGAGGCGGTCATGGCGCGGAGCGAGTCGAGGTATCCCTTTGCTTCCTTCTGTAGGCGCAGAGACGCTGATTCCAGAGTGCGGTAGCGGCGCTCTTCGACTTCGTATTGTCTGTCGCTCGTCTTTTCCACCTGCCCGGTCTTCATCATGACCTGGGTTGTCGCGCGGCCGACCTGATCGGCATTGTCAGTGTGCAGTCTCGCATTGGTAAGCAAACCTCTAGGCAACCTACATTCTTCTTGAATCCGGACCACGACATGATGTCGGGTTTACTGCTCGCTCACTTGGGGGGATTGCAAAGAAAGTTGTAGTATTGACAGGTTAAAGAAGGCGTAAGTGTTGTGATCGGCTAAGCGATCAAGGAAGACCAGAGCGAAGAGAGTGAGGCGGTGTTCGTGGCGGCGTGTGTTTGCGATCGTCGCCAACGCGCAGTCAGTCAGTTAGTCCAACTCTCAAAGGCGGGACCTGAGGAGGGCCTTGGCGGATTTTGGGGTGACGTCGCTGATGACTCGGCTTTCCGAGATTATTGGGAGTGCTGGTATTCAATAATGGGATTGCAATTGAGCGGTATCTCGAGAATTGAAGTATTGATACTTGATTTGACAGAGTTGATTGCATGTTTGCTGCTTACGCACCGAAAAGTTGGATAAAGGGAAGTCACGACCCACGAAACGTCACAAAACAAACATGTGAAATCAACACTTCCCTTCCACTTTGCACATGATATTGTTTAGGAGCAACTCCATGTTGAATGCTAGGATGTATCTCTCTGGTATATATTGAAATTTCGCGTCATCATGCTTCATCCATTCAAAAAGTCCGTTGAAGCCATTATACCACCCAAATGAAAGAACGCCCTCCGCCCCGCATACACATTTCCACGCGTTAAAACATAACAAGAAAAAAAAAGCAGAAGCGACTTGGTAGTCTAGTACAGAACTCTGGTCATGATCCTGCTTCCCAGATCCTCGAGGTTCTGGTACAGACCCTTGATGTCGTTGGCGTTGACATCAGAGATATCGGCCATGAGGTAGGCGACGTCGCCGCGGGAGTCGGTCATTTGCTTGTCGACGTTGTGGTCGCCGAGGATCTCGTTGACCTTGCGGAGCACACCAGGGACGTTCTTGTGGATGTAGACCACGCGGACGTGGTTGGGCTCGTCGAGGGTGAGCGAACGGAGGGAAACCTCGGGCATGTTGACGGCGCCGACGGTGGTACCGAAGTTGACGTAGCTGACGAGTGCCTCGGCGACTTCGACACCAATGGCGCTCTGGGCCTCCTCGGTCGAACCACCAATGTGAGGGGTGAGGAGGACGTTCTTGAGCTGGCGGAGGTCCTCGGTGAAGTTGTTCAGCTCAGCGTTGAAGTTGTTGCCGTTTCCGCCGGGCTCGTTGGGGTAGACGTCAAGAGCGGCACCGGCGATCTTGCCAGCCTTGGAAGCCTCGATCAGGGCAGGAATGTCGACGACACTGCCGCGAGAGGCGTTGAGGAGGTAAGAGCCCTTGCGCATCTGCTCGAACTGCTTGGTGGAGATCATGCCCTTGGTGTCCTCGAGCTCGGGAACGTGAAGGGTGACAAAGTCGGCCTGGCGGAGCAGAGCCTCGAGGCTGGGCACCTGAGAAGCAGTACCCAGAGCCATGAGGTTCACCACGTCGTAGTAGATGACCTTCATGCCCATAGCCTCAGCCAGCACTGAAAGCTGGCTACCAACGTGTCCGTAACCGACAATTCCAAGCGTCTTGCCACGCACTTCCCAGCAGCCAGCAGAGACCTTCTGCCATGCGCCCTGGTGCAGCTCCATGCTCCTGTCACCCAGCTGTCTCGCCAGGCAGATGATCTCACCGATCATCAGCTCCGCCACGGAGCGAGAGTTGGAGAAAGGTGAGTTGAAAACGGCAATACCGTTCTCGGCGGCATACTGGAGGTCGACCTGGTTTGTGCCAATGCAGAAGCAACCAATGACGATCAGGTTCTTTGCGTGCTTGAGGACATTCTCTGAGAGCTTGGTCTTGGAACGGATACCAATGACGTGGACATCCTTGATCTTCTCGATCAATTGGTCCTCAGGCAGAGAGCTCTTGAGGGCCTCGACCTGGTACTTCTGTCCGCGGAGGATGTTCTGACCAGTCTCGTTCACGTTCTCGAGGAGCAGCACCTTGATGTCCTGGGTGTTGAAGGGCTTGAGCTGCTTAGCGGAGGGTTTGCGCAGAGTACCGAAGCTGTTGGCCGGGCTGTGGAAGGTGGCGGTCGGGCTGGTGGAGACCTCGTTGGCACCGAAAGAGTTGGAGACTTCAGCAGCGTCTTGGGCGCTGTTGCTGCCACGAATGGGGATGTTGAGGGCGGCGGACGGCATTGTGAAGGTGTTGTATGGAGGGGAAAGAGAGAGGGGAGGGAGGGGTAGACAGGAAGAAGTAAAGGATTTCCGTCCAAAGTAGTAAGAGGAAGGGTGGGTGGGTTAGAGATTGGAGGAGCAGTGGAGAGGAAGGAAAGTAATGATATATGGGAGGAACAATAATAATAAATTATTGTCACCACTACGGTAGCTGTCAACGTCAAGGCCCAGTCATGGCATGGGGGGCGCCAGTCATCATCAGGCTGTGGAAAAAGTTCGCCCTCAATCGCCGCTCACCGGCCGTTTCTGAACCGCCAATGCCCATGCCACCAGCCCACCAAAAAGCCTATGAGCCCTTGATCCCTCTTTTTCCTCTATTCATCTAGACCCCACTAAACGATTGCGTGATTGAATTGAAATAAACGTTTTTCTCTACAGTCTTGTCTTTAATGGTTCTGTGTTTGTTCCTGGAGCGCTTACAGGATCATATTATCATTCCTGTTCAGCCAAAGACAAAATTCATTTCACATGAGAAAGCCAAATACCGCAGAAAAGCGCAGTCCCTGCAGACTGGCCAGACTGGTTCATTCCTAGCAAGCCGCCGTCATCGGCACTAAAGTTGGGACAAACGTTGAAACATGTGATCTGCACTTTTGCTCAGGGTTAGGGTTATAGTCAGTGCTCTTTTACTTGCTCTTCCAGTCATCCTGGTTAAATACCTAAATGACTCGATGGCAAGCATTTTCGTTTGAGTCGTACGAGGGTGATTTCTCAGCATTCCGTTATATCAGTGCTCCCGTGGACTGACCTAGACCTTTTGTCGGCGTGGGTAATTCATCGGTGGAGGTACTGAGGATTCGAGGAATGAATTATACGCATCTCTATAGTATATACCCCCAAGTGCTGTTTAAGTATCTCAGATTTCACACCTCCATACTCAGACAAAAAGGCAATAACCCTCCATTCTCGCCCAAATAGGTATCATCAACACTCACAACCGACTCCCCCTCGGCACAACAAACAACCCCTCCGCCCTATCACAAACCACAACCTCCCCCTCATCATCCTCCCCCCCGCCCGAACTCTGCCTAACCTCCGCTTTAATCCAATCCTTCCTTCCCTCCCTCCTCTCATACCAAGCAACAACCTGCACCGCCCCCGGCGTCCTCACCGGCCTCACATACTGCACGTTCAAATACGCCGTGAAACTCCCCAGCCCCGTCGCGGGCGATTCCCCGTCTACCTGGCCTTTGCCTACGGCGAGGTAGTGGTCTCGTTCGTGGTTGAGGGTCTGCAGCATGCCCATTGCTTCGTCGATGAGGGTTGCTACGATCCCGCCGTGGAGGACGCCCGGGTGCCCGTCGAGGGCGGAGCCGAGGGTTATGAAGGTTGATACGGAGTCGATTTGCTTTGCGTTTGGTTCGGGGCGCGGGTAGACGGTGATGCAGGAGCGGAGGGTTGTGGGGGTTTTGAGCGTGGTGGCGAAGAGGGAGTCTTCGTTTGTGCTTGGTTTGGGTTGTCGGGAGTTGGGGATGCGCGTTATGAGGTTTGGTTTGGAGATTAGGGAGGCTGTCCAGGGGATGCGGAGGAAGGGGTCGACGGTATCTGAGGGCGCCATTTTGGTCGTTGTTAGGGTGTGGAATTGAGAGATGTGATGGTGTTGCGGTGTAGGTTTTTGTTGAGGAGGAGGTAGATTTGAGTTTGTGGTTCTCGTGTTGATGCAGGGCTGAGAGATGTGTATGGCCTGAATTGCGAACGATCGTGGAACACAAAATACCTATGCAATTGGTAGCAGTAAATGTATCGAAAGTAATGAACATGCGGTGTCGGCTATAGCTAAGTAAATAGCTGTAGGTGTTGCCTCGGCACAGAAATGTCAGGCAGACCCTGAAGCGCCATGTTCCACAGGAAAAAGCTTGGAAGCAAGCGAAGATGCTATTAGAAAACAAATAAAACCGCAATACCGATAGCGGTATACCATACTATACTATACATTGAATCTATTTCTTGCTCTTGGTCTTTGCGCCAGCAGCGCCCTCCTTCTTGCCCTTCTTCTTGTCGTTCTTGCTCTCGACGTTCAGGAGCTTCTCCGAGGTTCCGAGCGCATGTCCACCGTGAGCACCATTAGGCTCTTTCTTCTCGTCGACAACATTTGGTGCATCCTTCTTCTCCTCATTCTTGGGAGTCAGAGCTTGCACAGCCTTGCTCTTCGTAGCCTTGGGGTCAAGACCCTTCCTGCGCATCTGCTTGTGAAGGTTACGCTCGATGAGCTTCTCATCCTCCTCATCGTCGAAGCCACCAAACTCGTCATCCTCTGCTTCCTCTGCCTCCTCAATCTCTTCTGTGATCTCCTCAGGTGCAACGTACTCGTCCTCAGGATCGTTGTTGCGGCTGTGTGCCTTGGCCTCCTTGGTACCCTGGACCTTGACAGCAGACTCGGGAGTAGGGCCAGTCTTCTTCAGCTTGGCGACGTAGAAACCGTCAACGTTGTAAGCGTGAGGGTAGTAGCGTCTAGTCATCTTCAAGCTGGGGTGGAAGCGCTTGTTGCCGATTCTGGTGAAACCCTCCTTACCGAAAACAAGACCAGTCTCGACAAGCTTGACGTTAGGGCGCTTGTTCAGGACGTACTGCACAACCTGCTCGTTCTCCTCAACCGTTACGGAACAGGTAGAGTAAACGATGTAACCGCCAGTCTTGCTGGCGTGGTCGACTGAGTCAATGGCGGCCAGAAGAAGGTTCTTCTGCAAGTGAGGCAGGCGCAGGAAATCGGCTTCGGTCTTGTTGGTCTTGACACTGGCATCCTTTGCAATGACACCAGTACCACTGCAGGGCGCGTCGAGCAGAACACGGTCGAAACCACCCATAACTCTAGGGAACTCGAGGGCGGAGTAGTTGCAGACAATGGTGTTCTTGACACCCAGACGGTGAATGTTACCAATCAGACCCTTGCAACGGTCCTTACTGGCGTCGTTGGCGAAGACAACACCAGTGTTGCGCATCACAGCTGCAAGGTAGGTAGATTTACCACCGGGCGCAGAGGCCATGTCGAGAACGCGCTCATTCTCTTGGGGTGCCAGAGCCATGACGGGAAGGAAAGAGGAAGCGGCTTGCAGGATGTAGTGTCCAGCGAGGTACTCAGGCGTAGCACCGAGAGGGACTTGTGACTCGAAAACCTGAAGACCGACCTTGCTCCACTTGCCCACAGGCTCCAAAGTGACACCACGGTTGATCAAAGCGTGGGCCAGATCTCTTCTTGATGTCCTCAATGTGTTGGCGCGCAGAACGACGGGGCGAGGCGTTTCGTTAGCGTCGAAGAAAGCCAGAGCCTCTTGGGGAGGGAAAAGAGAGTAAAGCTTTTCGGCCAGGAATGGAGAGTATCCGTAGTACGCGCAGATGTCCTTCAGCAGCGCTTGTGTGTAGTCCGCTCTGCTCCTTGCAGGGTCGGCAAGATCCTTGAAGCTAGTCAAGACGCGCACCGTCTCTGTGATCCTTGTTCGCAGGAGCTGCATGTCCGGAGGCAACAGACTGGGCTTGCCCTTTCCATCCTCATCGTCTGAATCCTCCAGGTCGGCAATGTTCGTCTGCATGGCATTCTCCGCAATCTCGGCCTCATTCTGACGCTCCTCCTCTTCTCTCTCCTCATTGAGCTTTTGTGACAGACCAGCAATGTTTGCTGCATTCAGAACCTCCTCCGCGTCCGAGTCGTCTTCCGACCACATGCCCTTTGCCATATCATCGTCTGAGTGCATGACATCGTCGTCGGAAGCTGCGTTGGCAAAGTCATCCGCATCGGAGTCCTCGCCGTCCATGAAGTCGTCCAAGTTACCAGCCTGCACGCCGCCTTCGGAGTCGTCGTCGGAAATATCGTCATCGTCTTCGTCGTCGTCCAGAGGCATGGGCGCCTTTTTGGGCTTTGCTGCGGGCGCGGTCTTTGCAGGCTTCTGCTGAGTCTTGAAGTCACCCTTGGTGCTCTTCCTTCCAGCCGAGTTTGCGGCATTCTTAGGTCCAGATTTGGCGTCGCCGGCGAACTTTTGCTTCTTGACGGCTCCGTTGGTGGAAGAGCCATTCTTGCGCTTCTTTGCAGAGTTCAAATCTTCCAGGGGAGCAGGCATGCCCTGCTTTTGCATGCGCCGTGAAGGTCCTTTGTTGGGGCCCATGTTTGCGATTGTTGCGACACGAATGTGTCTGTTGCGCGAAAATTAGGGAAAAGGTGTTGTGGTCTAGACAAATCTCCAGCCAGAAAAGAGAATGGTTAGAGCATCCGGAAATTCTCTCGACTTCAACTTTCTCACCTCGGCCGCGGCTTTGATTCCGCACTTCCACCTCACACCCCAGAACTTCCTCTTGACTCGGTGCAGCGGTGCATCACAGATCCTCAAAGACGATAATTTTCCAAGACGACTCTGGATTGACTGCAACAAAACAAATACTGAGACTCCACAGATCACATCGCCAACACCAACATGCCTATCGCAATAGGTCTCGAGGGCTCCGCCAATAAACTGGGCGTGGGAGTTATCCTTCATCCCACTTCAACCCCGCCATCACCACACGATAGCGCACACTCCGACGATGACAACTCACAATCACGAAAGAAGGCATACTCGCCTCCAGCACAGATCCTATCAAATCTGAGACATACTTTTGTATCTCCTCCTGGAACTGGTTTCCTTCCCAAAGACACCGCTGCACACCACAGAAGATGGGTTGTTCGATTGGTGAAACAAGCCATGAAGCAGGCAAACGTAAAATTGGAAGATGTGGATTGTATCTGTTTCACAAAAGGACCAGGAATGGGCGCGCCGCTGAATGCAGTAGCTGTGGCAGCTAGGACACTGAGCCAACTCTGGAACAAACCGCTTGTTGGAGTCAACCACTGCGTCGGCCACATTGAGATGGGAAGAGCAATCACTGGAGCGGAGAACCCGGTCGTTCTGTATGTCAGCGGAGGCAACACTCAGGTCATCGCATACTCCGCACAGCGATACAGGATTTTTGGAGAGGCTTTGGATATTGCAGTCGGCAACTGTCTGGACAGATTTGCCAGAGTGCTCAACATCAGCAACGACCCTGCGCCAGGATACAATATCGAGCAGATGGCTAAGAAGGGCAAACACCTTATTGAACTCCCATATACCGTCAAGGGTATGGATGTGTCTTTCTCGGGCATTCTCGCTCGTGTGGAGGAGCTCGCGCACAAATTGGAACAAAGCAAATCATCAAACACACCATGGCTTGACTCTGAGAGTGACGAACCTATAACGCGCGAAGACCTGTGCTTTACTTTACAAGAGACCGTCTTCGCCATGCTGGTCGAGATCACAGAGCGCGCGATGGCTCACGTCGGTGCAAACCAAGTCCTGATCGTGGGAGGTGTGGGTTGCAACGAGCGACTACAGCAAATGATGGGTATGATGGCAAGTGAACGTGGAGGGAGTGTGTACGCGACTGATGAGAGGTTTTGTATCGACAACGGGATCATGATTGCACAAGCCGGGTTGCTTGCATGGCGGATGGGGTTCAAGACTGCTTTGGAGGAAAGCACGACGACTCAGAGATTCAGGACTGATGAGCCGCTTATCAACTGGAGGGAGTGAGGTGTGGCCCGCCCATGTGAGTGTGCAACTCATTCTTGATACCCTAGATGCTTATGATTAGAGACTTGCCACTGCTTCTTATGCAGGTTTATATGAGAAAATACGATGAATTTGACAGAAAACCAGCCCCATCAGTCTCGATATTATCAGCGCTCGCATTTGCGATCGTCTGCGTCCTCCAGCTCTAATCCTTTCTTTGCTGGACCGACAACTCGATGCTCTCAACATCGACGAAATACTCTTTTCCATAGTATCCGTCTACCCTGGCCTGTTCATCACTACACTCGACTCCTAAAAGACCCAACCACCCTCCGTACCGAGGAGCTGCTAGCTCACCGCGCGTTTGCTCTTTCCGTGGTATCTCAGACTTCACTTACATCTTTCACATGCGCTTTGGTGGGGCACGGCCCCACCTGCTGCCTGACCGGTCAAGAAGAACACGGCATGTGATCGCTAATTGAACAAGGATAAAAGCCCTCCTCCCACCCTTCCAACACTTCCTCGACTCCCTCACCTCTCAACCCAACACCTAACACCCAAACACCCACCTCTTCTTCCCTGTACACCCAAACCAACACCCAAACCAACACCCAATCTCTACAAACCAAGTAAGTTGACTGCCCAGCGTGTCATCCACAACGCACTCACACGGCACATAGCTCCTCAATCATGCCCGCCTCTCCCACCGAGGAAGGCTCTCCGGCCAAACCAGTCTTCACCGAGAAGGAAGAGCGTGTCCTCAAAGTCGCCTGGCACTGCCTCAAGTCCCCACCAGAGATCGACATCGAGAAACTCCGTGTCGCCTACGGCTTCAACACGACCAAGACTGCTTCCAACACTTGGGGCACGATCAAGAAGAAGCTTGCCACTCTGCTTCCGGCCGAAGACGGTGTGTTAACATTCTCCACTTGTGATGCAGGAGCTAGCAACTAACCTCACTTCACCACAGGCACCTCCGCCCCTGTCGTAAAGTCCACTCCATCCAAGCGCAAGAAGGCCGCCGCCGCTTCCGCTGAGGATGATGACGAGGAGGTCGAATCGACCCCGACCAAGAAGCGCAAGGCGCCCAAAAAGTCGAGCAAGGCTCGCAAGGGCGAAGCCGGCGACGATGAGCCGGCCGAGGAGGAACGTGCCGTCAAGGAGGAGGCTGCAGAGGATGAGTAAAGTTCAGTTGACTGTCACATGGCTTTCACCTTCTCGTGCTCTCAGTGGATGACCAGCACCTATACATCGGGAGTACGAGCAAGGCAGCGTTAGATGGACGATTGGGGAGATGGAGAGAAGGCTTCGGATGCTTTTGCTTTTGCTTTCCCTTTTCTTTTTCCTGCTATGGAACGCGAGTACGATACTTTCACCGGGCTGCGACGCTCCGGCATGAACAGATGCGATGAGATAGTAGCACCGTCAAACGGTCGCAACGGAGCGAGTACGTAGCCTCTACGAACAGCATGCCAAAGGAATCTATGCTGCTACCAGCTGTCGTCAAAACAATAATGAAAATTTTGCCTTGGAAATGGATGCCGGGGTTCCGTCATTATGTCCTGCATCTGCCTGTACGTACTATTACTGTCTAGCTACTACACCGTAGCCCACAGCTATATAGGTAAATCATTATTAGTTCAAGAGTATTCTCTTTAGGTCGCTCAATAGTTTAACTCTTAGAAATCTAGAAATCTAGAAATCTAAGAGGAATATAGTATACATATCATTCTACCTAAGTAACTAAATCAAAATCAAGTTGAGACCATGACAATAGAATGGTCTGCTCTCTCTTTATTGCCAACATTCTCTTGAGGGTTTGAGGTCTCCAGACTATTGATAGAGGGGCTGCCATTAGCAGCTTTCTGTTGTGCCCTGTGAATCGTAAGCGACCGCCCACAAGACTGCAGGTCAGGAACAACTTACTCTTGACGATCATGTAGATACTTAACAACCCATGTCATGATGATCAAGCATACGGCGTTTGCTGCTGTGAAAGAATAGCCTTTTAAGAATCTCGGTGCTTCGACAGTCTTGTAAACGAGTAAGGGCGTCCAGGCTGTGGTAGATTGCGAAATGGCATTCATGGCGATGAGCATGAAGGACCTTACATCGGGATCTCCTCTCATCTGGTCATTTGCCCACCCGTAGAGGACTGAGCTCATTGCAACAGCAGAGTATGTCGTGTTGAAGGCGAAGAATTTCGCTGATCGCGGGACATCCCATACTATCAGGATGATCAGACCAATGAGGTTCCAAGTGTGCGCAAGTGTTATTGCTCCTGCACGTCCGAGAAAGAGATCCGCTCCGAAACAGATGAAGAGTACGTAGAAGATACCAATCGCTGGCGAGGTGGTTCCTAATTCGTTCACGCGAGCGGTACTGAACTCGCCCAAGCTCTTGAGCCAGAGCAGGTATCCTCCAGTCGTAGTGTTAAGGGACCCATTCCAGAACAGAATATCCCAGATGATGAGGATGTAGAATTTCGAGTTCAGAAAGACACCTTTGATCTTCGCCCAAGAGAGGTTGGACGAATGATTGTGGCCTACTCGTTCAAGTCGTGTGCGTGCAAGCTCGACCTCTTCCTTGGAGAGGAAGTAAGACTTGGCTTTCTCGGGGGTGCCTGGCCAGATGAATGGACCTGCCAACCCGACGGGTATGGTGATTATGGCGTTGATGATGAACATCCACCTCCATCCCGTAAGACCATGCACGCCGTCCAGGTAAGTACTGGATGCAGACTGTAATAGGCCGGCAGTAAGCGTGCCTAAAGTGAGGCCAACGTAGAAAATACCTCCTCGTCGGTTGATCTCGTCGCCACGATACCATGAACCAAGAACGTAGTGGACAGCGGGGAAGTAGGCGCTTTCGAAGAGACCGACAAGGAAACGATACGCCATCATCTCAGCATACCCTTGAGTGCGATACTGTAGGAGTGTGAATATTCCCCAGAGAACGTCAAGTCCGGGGACCAGTAGATTCATGCAGACTTTGGGGAAGAGGAGAGCAAAGGGCAGTTGTCCAAGGACGGCTCCTAGGGTGTACATTGTCTGGAAGTGTACCAATTCATTCCCGTGGAAGTCGAGGTCTTCCGATAGACCGGATACGTAGGCATTATCTGGATAAGTGTTAGATATTGGGTCCAGGCATTATCTGGCTCGTAACTACATGCTCATGTTGGCCTGATCCAAGTATTTGATCCAGTAGACTACGAAAGCGTAGCTGACGATAAGTAGGTCGAGTTTGCAGATCAGCTTCCGTTCAGCAGGTGTGTCGTCTGGGTGGAACCATTGGAACCACCGACGCCCAGGTGCAGGAGAGACCATCTTGGGAGACGATTGTTGGTTGAGCAGTGTCCAGCAGTAGCAGATGGTCCGGCATTCGACTACTTGTATGCAATAACTTCTGCACGGTTGTTGGCCTATGCCTGCGTGGCTTGGTGTTGGCAGGCATTCATTGCTTTGTGCCGACGAGGAACCGAAAGACTGTCAGTATTTCGCGCGGGACGCTATGATTGTTTAGAAGCACTGGGAAGACGCTCCGAAGCTGCTTGTTCCTGTGATGCTAAAGTCGCTTTTAGTGTGCGGATGCTGATGAAGTTAGCGAATGGGTAGATGATTTTGCCACAATCTAACGCGCGAAAACACCACAGTCCCCACCGCAATTCAATATACTTGCGAAGAATAGAGGGGCATTGCCATTGAGAGCTTAATTGCGTGAGAGATCGTTATCGCGAATAATCGGGTTGTACTGCGTTAGTGATGCATCTCCATCAATCACCTCTTCGTTCCCCGCGATCACGCTATTCCCAAGCTTTGCGAAACATCACGCAATCTCAACATCGCATGGCATCTAAACTAAAACCATGCAAGATAAGATATAGCTTGTAATGGAAGAGCCATGTGGTAGAATATAGATTGACGTACCCGGTTTTGGTCGTATTAATTTTTTCATTTGATGGTTTCATCAAACCTTCTCCCACGTCTTTACCTGCTTCTCTGGAGTTAGACCGCTCGATAATGTCTGTGAAGAGCTCGAACGAGCGCTTACAAAATGTCAAAGACCACATTTCGCCGCCAAAAGGAGTGTCGACGGCTTCGGCTGAACACAATGATGCGTCCAGCCACTGGACATACCCGTACCCAACGGACTTCAAGATCGGAGAACACCCAATCGATTATCACCGCGAGTTGAAGGTTGCCGTGATTGGTGGCGGTCTGTCTGGAATTACCGCGGGCATACTTCTCCCAAAGAAAGTACCCAATATCAAATTAACTATTCTGGAGAAGAATAGTGATCTCGGGGGCACTTGGCTTGAGAATGTTTATCCTGGAGTTCGATGCGATGTGCCTGCACACGTATACCAGAGCACCTTCGATCCCAACACAGAATGGTCGGAGGTGTTCGCGCAGGGCGCTGAGATCCGTGAGTATTGGCAAGGCCTAGCTAGGAAGCACGATGTTTATTCGAAGACACGCTTTTACTCTAAAGTCACCGGTACTTATTGGGATGAGACGAAGGCGCAATGGCATGTCAAGACCGTCGACACGAAGACACAGGAGCAGAGAGATGAGTTCTTCGATTTTCTCATCCCGGCGATAGGCCATTTCAACGAATGGAGACTTCCAGACTATCCAGGCATCGAGACGTTTAAAGGGCATCTGAGACACTCATCGAATTGGGATCCTGCGTTTGACCCTGCCGGGAAACGTGTGGCTGTCATTGGCAACGGTGCTTCCGGTGTACAGGTCGTGCCTAATATCCAGCCGGTCGTAGAGCACCTTGACCACTACGCTCGCAGTGGGACGTGGATTGCGGGAGCCTTTGCCGGTAGTCTCGAACGACAGCTGGAACCGACGCTTTATAGTTCGGAACAACATGAAGCCTTTCAAGACCCCGAGAAATACCACGAGTTCCGGAAAGAGCTGGAGAGCACGTTCTGGCGGCGATATGAAACCCAATTGAAGGGAACCAAGGAGTCGAACCAAGCAGCTGCCGACTTCAAGAGCCTGATGTCAAAACGGCTTGAAGCGAAACCCGAGCTCTTGGAAGAGATCGTACCAGAGTATTCGCCGCATTGCAGGAGATTGACGCCAGGGCCAGGATATCTTGAAGCTTTGACCCAAGACAACGTAAGCTTCATCCGTACGCCCATCGAAAGGATCACAGAGACCGGGATCCAAACCACAGATGGAGCTCACCGTCCAGTCGATGCCATTATCTGCTCAACTGGAGCCAATGTGGACTTTGCACCGCCTTTTCCAATCGTGAGCGGGGCCGTTGACTTGTCTCAAGCCTGGAGGCCAGAGGGTCTGCACGGGTTCCCGTATACCTATCTTGGGGTCGCCACACCCGGCTTCCCAAATCTGTTGTTTTTGCATGGTAAGTGCAGACCGAGCCAAGATTAAGTTGAGACCATTAACAGTTTTGCAGGGCCCAACGCATCAGGAGCATCCGGAACTCTTACCCACGCGGCCGAAACGCAAGTAACGTTCATCGCAAAGATCATCCGTAAGGTGTCGAACCAAGGAATCCGGACTATCTCGCCTCTCAAGGAAGCAGCAGACGATTTCGTCGAATACTGCGACGCCTTCTTCCCAAGGACAGTCTTGAGCGAGAACTGCAGCTCTTGGGCCAACGGAGGACGGCCAGGAGGGAGAATCCATGGTATGTGGCCTGGTAGTGCAGCGCATGTGACATGGGCTCGACGCGAACCTCGATGGGAGGATTGGCAATACACGAATGTGCGGTCGAAGAACAGGTTTGCGTGGTTTGGCAATGGAAGAAGGGGAAGAGAAGCAGAGCCGGAGTCTGACGTCACGCCTTACTTGAAAGTTCCTGGCAGCGTGGACCTGAGAGATTATCATGAGAGTTGGTGGGATTTATAAGAGGATGTTATACATGAAATTGAGAGTGTTTGTCCCTCAGGAACGCGATTTTTTCATGATTTACGAGCAATGCTAGATCGCCTTGTTGACCGATGTGAGGCACTTTTTCTTTAGGGTTAGGGTAGAACGTGACATTTTGCTGTACCTGGGATTGGCGGATGTTCTTCCTGGACATCTGCAACACCTCCATCATCATCGCCAATGATAGCAGCATATACCAGCCAGCTATCTTTGACGCTATGCGTTGTTCTCAAATGTGGGATGTGTCACCCTTTGCCACTGGTTCGCTATGCGCAGTGGAAGTTGTTCCCCTTAGATGTCTCAACGGGTCGGTGTCAGAAACGATCTGTGCAAACGTGCAGACACCAGATAGGGTCTAAGTTCGACACATTTACCACGCACAAGCTTAACGTGATATAGCTGAGCATTCGTTGCCCACCACCTGCTACCGTCATGTATTCCGAAAGCCTGGTTTGATGCGCCTTGAGCAGCAAGGCCGTTTTGAGCCAGACTATGAAGGCATTGAGGAGGTTACACGCCTTGTCTGCCTTCACCGACTCCTACCAATCTAATAAATATCAGGGAGCGGTCAATATGCTCTCCACGAAATGACCCATTACGAGATTTTCCAGCACAATCAACACACAACAATGCGTATCCTCATGTTACACGGCTATGCGCAAACGGGTGACACATTCCGGCGAAAACTTCGCAGGCTGGAGAATGCCATACGAGAATCGCACCCGGACGCTTCCTTCGTTTATCTTGATGGACCGATGAAGCTGGACGTTGACGACATGACCGAGAGCAAGCCTACGTTATACGGAGACATCGACCAAAACCGACGACTCGATTTACGAGCTTGGTTTCGCTTACCTCTCGTCGAAGGCTGCAACCCTCCGACTGGCTTATCAAGGTCTCTTGACTATTTGGCGACAGCACTGGAGCATTGCGGACCTTTTGATGGTATTATCGCATTCTCACAAGGCACCGTGCTTGGCGGCCTGATATGCTCTCTCCTACAAGACAAAGAGAGAAGTGATGTGATCGATGCCGCTCCAAGTGTCGAAGACATGCAGCGTCCAAAGTCTTTCCTGAACATCAAACATCCTCCGATCAAATTCGGGGTCTTCTACGCCAGTCGAGTCTTAACCGGCGAATACTATGATTGGCTATACGAAGCGCCCCGGATGAACACTTCATTCTGCCACTTCTTTGGGTTGTTGGATTCGATGGTAGGAGATGAGGAACAAGATGAAGTGACACGTGTGATGTGTCGAGCCAAAACATCGGTTATACTATCATCCTGGCGGACACTTCGTGCCTTGCGACCGCTCCAACAACGAAATCGCCGTCAAGTTTATAAACCAACGCATGGAAACAGATGGAGCGACTCCGACGAAAACATTTGGACGCCGAACGAGCGTGCAGCCCCTCAATTGGAAGATGCCGTCGACGCCATCGTTGCCAACGAAGGCCAGACTTCAACGGAGCTGCAGCATTTCGAAAGAACGCTCAATCGCATTGCAGGAGAGGAAACGAAAGCCATTGTATGTTTGGTAGACGTTTTATTCGAGTTAGAGAAACCCCGCTACAGTTCTTGACACAAGGTTCAACACATCCTCCAATTGCTTTGAACGTGCCAGTATCTCTCAACGTTCGGAAATCATCCCACTGCAGAATCATATTTCCCTGTAAACTGCTGCCAAGGGAGGGAGGATATCTCCATGGTCAGGATGCTCATACCTTCGCGCACACCGTGGCAATGCAAGTAACACGACCATTGAGAAAAGCGAGAATTTGTCGTTGATTTTCGCGGTCACGGTGCTGATACCTTCGCACATTGCTTGAAAATGCAAGTAACATGAACGGAGAGAAGAGCTGCAACTCGCCATTGATCTCCGCGGCAGCGATGCTCATACCTTCGCGCGCAGGGTGAAAATGCAAGTAGAGCAGACGGAGAGATGGGCGACAGCTCATAATTGCGTATCTTTTGCCTTGGTACAGACATAACGGCCTACAATAATTCTACTCTGGCCTTTATCAATCATTATTCCTTTCGATTTATTTGCGAAGGCCCGCGATTTCCGGAACGACAAGTCTGGTCCGCCGTCAAAGAATAAATCCATCACAAATCGTGACAGCAAAGCGTTGAGATCTGCGTTCTGTCCTTTAGATTGACACAACACCTACGGAATACACAGTACTCGTGTTAGATTCTTCATGGGATCAACGATATGTCTATCAGCAAATCCCTCGACCCTGGTCTTCCTTGACAAATTCCGGCTAGAAAGCTCGCCATCTGCGCTCACGATGGCGATTCCGCTACGGTCCAGGTCACCCAATAACAACACTCGCAGCTTGACGTGCTTGCTTCTTATGCTTAGCACCATGCAAACTCCATGAAATGCTTAGCTCCTCTGGCTTGGCCGACTGGCTTTATTACTGATTAGTCTTTACCAGTACACGTTATCTCCCGACGAACTTCCCTGGCCTCCACCCCAGAGACGCACATACTGCTTCCAGGCATGGGCGGGTTGTGAGAGGTAGCGTGGTTGACCCACCACTTGTGCTCATCTGTTGAAGCAATAGACGTTGGTCGGCCTGTCCCACGTTGAGCTCATGTGGAAGGATGGAGTCTCTCACATGTCGTGCTACGATCGCCGGGCGATTATGCGGGTCTGAACAGGTCTGCGGTCTTGGTGTGTTTATGGTATTCTATTCCAGCACCGGCTAAATGCTTGCCATAAGTCTTGCTTGTCGTTTTGACGAGCCCTTTTCCAACCGCTTTTGTTGCAGTCCAACATTCTTGTTTTCTTTGCGACCTTGAAGACCAGCCATGTCCGAGGATAAGGATTGGGCGAAGGCCAGTGCCGCTACCACCATATCGCATGAGCCACTGGACCGAGAACAAGTCAAGGACTCTCAGCACCCAAAGGGCAAAGATACCAACGTAACGCTCGCACAGCGCGGCGATCAAGCAGAATACGACGGAGAGGAAGAGACGACAGATGCAACATTGATACGCGACCGAACGCTGCTATCAGCACAAGAAGAAAAAGCTCTCTTGCGGCGCATCGACTGGCGCATCATGACTATCTGCTCTCTGCTCTTCTTGATGAAGAACATAGACGCCGATAACATCAGCAACGCCCGCATCATGAATAGGGACACCGACAGGAACATCATGACGGAGCTGGGCATGACTTCTGATCAGTATAATTTGCTGAATGTACTATACTATGTATGTCATCTGCCATTTATGAGATGAGTCGCAACCACTGACACAAGAACAGGTTCCATACATTGTCTTCGAGGCTCCTTCCAACCTGCTCTTGAAGAAGGTTCGGCCTAGTATGTGGCAGTCCAGGATTATGATTTCTTGGGGTATTGCCCTACTTGCGCACGTGGGAGTCAGCAATAAAGAAGGCATCTACGCAACGAGGTTTCTTCTTGGACTGGTAAGACGGGCTCTCTTTGCGTAGTGATGAATTCGGCACTGACAAAAAGTTTAGTTCGAAGCGGGCATGTTCCCGGGTGTCATCCTTCAAATATCGTACTGGTACCGCCCAGATGAGATGTCAATGAGACTTCTCTACTTCTGTAAGAGATCTCGTTCTATGCTCTGAGAAGACGAGTGCTAATTCCACCCCAGATGTGCTGGGGAATCTTTCAGGCGTCTTCAGCGGACTTTTGGCTTACGGATTTGACACTGTCTCCGGTGCTGCAGGTCTCAGTGGATGGCAATACCTATTCCTCTTCGAAGGGCTACTAACTGTCGTATTTGGTGTCGCCGTCATGTTCTTGCTTCCCGACTGTGGGTCTCCGCCTCTCTCCCCGGCCGAACGCCACAGAACGAACACTGACCGGATTACAGTTCCACCAACTGCCAAATGGCTCACGGAGAAAGAGAAACGATTCATCCAAGCCCGCCTTCCACCGAATGCCCCTCGTGCTGCAGAGGAAGACTTCAACATCCGGGAAATCTGGGATTCCCTCAAGGATAAGAGGCTCTGGTTGTTCACCTTGATCTGGGCAACATTCACGGTAGGAACATCAGGAGTTCGGTTTTACCAACCGAGCATTATCGCTCAACTTGGTTATACATCCATTGCGCAAGCACAGCTGCTGAATCTGCCAATCTCAATCCTGGCCATCGTTGTCATCGGAGTAACGGGCTTTTTCGCGGACAACGCCCGCCTTCCTCGGCCGGTTTACCCGCTTGGAATCTTTGCAATAATCATGGCATGCTACGCTGTGCTAGTGGTGTATCCGTCTGTCGGTGCTGTATACGCAGCAACCATGATTGGAAATGCATGTACCGCAAGTTTCTTCCCTTTGATGTGGCCGTGGCGAGTACAGACAACCTCTCGAGCAACGGGATCCGCATTCAGCATTGGATTCGTCAACAGCTACGGTCAGATTGGGTAAGTGGAATAGATCTAGTCGCATGGAGTCTGGAACGGTTTGCTGACTTTTACCTTCTTTTCCTTGCAGAGGTGCCATCGGGCCGCAGATCTTCAAGTCAAAGTATGCCCCCAGGTATCGAGAGAGCTTTGCCAGCGCAATGGCTCTTGTGGGGGCTTGTTCTTTGGTTACGATGTTGACGTGGTGGGTTACTCGCAAGACGGAAGCAGACACGAGGAAATTGAAGAGGGCTCGGATGCAAGCCGAGAAGAAGAATTTGGCGGTGGTCGACGATGTCGTTGATCGAGATCTTCAAAAGAACGAAACGGCTGTGTGAGATTTGGAGTGCTCACCGGGCTAGCTGAATGATACGAATGAATCGCGTTCTCTGGGATTTGTGTCACCCGAGTTTTATATATCATCAGCTTCAGCGATGCGAAAATGTGATGAGACCAAGGAGAGAGCTGTCATATATACGCTTCTTGTCCAAATTCAATTCTCCCATACATGCCATTGAGACAAAGTTAATCGCAAATGGATATATAGCTTACATAGTGCCCAGAATAGAACAGCCGTGTAAAATTGCCTTGCAGGGCGGCGGCTTCGGCGGCTTCGAACATCAACTCCATTCGGGGAACCTCGCGAATCGCATATCGATCAATAATCACCAATACAAAACAAGCCAATCATTTCGAGTCAACAACTATCAAATCCCAAACGAATACTTCCGTTCAACAACTTTCCCCGCTTGAGATGGCGTGCTCGCCCTATTCATGCAAGCCGACTTGCGTGCTTACAAGCCTAACTTTCACCACCACGTGTGGAGTCGACTAGCTTCCGATGCAGGACGGATATTTACACACGCGAAGAGCACGTTATCTGCTACATAATTCGTGCCGTCCGAAGATCTGTTGTCTGTTTGTCGAGAATTTGTAACTTCGCTGTCATGTCGAGTGCTGGGCTTCTCAATGGAACTGGAGGGCTGCTTAATGGTGCGGCGAGCGCTGCGCATGCACATGGAGGTGCGAACGGGAACGGAGATGTCAATGGACATGGCTCTGTTCCGAAGAAACACATCCTACTCAACGCCTTTGACATGAGCACGATTGGTCATCTTTCTCCTGGTCAATGGAAAGATCCAGAGGACAAGAGCGCAACAAAAACAGGATTGGATTACTGGATCAACTTGGCCAAAATCTTGGAGCGTGGTGATATCAACGCCCTATTCCTGGCTGACACATATGGCGGATACGATACATACAACAACAGTCTTGATGATTGTATTCGGAGAGCAGCACAATGGCCAATGACCGATCCGTCCATTCCGATCTCTGCCATGGCTGCAGTGACCAAAAACCTAGCCTTCGGAATCACAGCATCGACCTCCTTCGAACCACCCTTTCTCCTCGCCAAACGTTTCTCAACACTCGATCACCTAACAAACGGTCGCATCGCTTGGAACATCGTCACGTCCTGGAAGAAAGCCGCTTTCAAAGCGATCGGCATCGATACCCCAATCGAGCACGACGAAAGATACCTTCAAGCAGACGAGTACCTCAGAGTCCTCTACAAGCTTTGGGAAGGTTCCTGGAGCGACCAAGCGACGATCAAAGACCAGCAGAATGACGCTTTTTTCGATCCAGACAAGATTCGCACCATCAACCACCACGGCAAATACTACAACCTCGAAAGCCGCCATATCACCAGTCCGTCGCCGCAAAGAACCCCTTTCCTCTTCCAAGCCGGCACGAGTACAGCAGGATCGACATTCGCTTCCAACCACGCAGAAGCAATCTTCGTCTCCTCGCACAGCCCTGCCCTTCTCAGGCCGAAAGTAGACAACATCCGACGTCTGGCGAAGGAGCAAGGTCGTGACCCATCTTCGATCAAAATCTTCGCCACTTTCACTCCCATCCTCGGTCGTACGGATGAAGAGGCCCAGGAGAAACTCAAGCGCCATTTGGGAAATGCATCGACGATCGGTGGTCTTGTCCTCTTCTCGGGCTGGACGGGAATCGACATTTCTAAAATCCCTCTTGATCAGAATATCACTGCTTCGGACTCCAAGGAGGCGAATAAAGTGACTTCCATTCTGTCTGCTTTTACCACTACTAGTAAAGAAGTCCCAGAGTGGACTCCCCGAGTCGTCGCCGAGAAGGCTTCGATTGGAGGTCTCGGACCCGTCGGTGTCGGTACCGCTGCCACAGTAGCGGACGAGCTAGAACGATGGATTGAGGAAGGCGATCTTGACGGCTTCAACCTGGCATACGTGACCACCCCAGGAACATTTGAGGATGTCGTAGACCTGCTCGTTCCTGAACTTCGTCGCCGAGGACTGTATCCTGAGAAGATTGAGGATGGCTTGACGGCGAGAGAGAAGGTGTACGGAAAAGGCCAAGCGGGGCTGAGAAAGGATCATACTGGTAGCAGGTACAAGTATGATGTCTACCAGGAGGAACCGCCCTATCAAGCGCCGGTTGAGCAGGCTGGAAAGCCTGAATCAGATGCTCTGCCGATAAGGAGTAAGGAGGTGGTTGATGATTCGAGACACAGGCTCGCTGCGGAGGCGATTGCGTCGGATCCGGCTGCGGAAGCAGTTCATGCTAGCTTGCAGATCGTACCATCTGTTTGGTGAGACCCATGTATTGAGATTGGCTCCAAAGGAGATTTCTGCTATTTCCAAATGTTTTTCAGCGCGTTTCTTCAGCCCTTAGGCGGCCGTGCATTCTTGTTTCCGAGCTAGGTGACATCCCAATGCCTCCAGTATAGGGTTCTGCTTGGAATGATACACCACAGCACTGCGAGGAAGGTGATCGGTGCGCGTTAGTCCGAGCATGGCATCGCTAATACCACGATGCCAAGTCTGGAACCAATGAATCAGCAGTATAAGTAGATTAACAGATTTTAATACGTACAAACATATCCCTAACCCCTCAGCTTCTCAAGGCCAGGACTAACAGCCTCCTTACTCTTGAGCGAAAGAACCGCCGCCCTCTGCGCAACATCAACGAACTCCTCAACACCCACACCCCTCCCCTCAGCCTTCGCCTTCGCCATTTTGGAAATCAGCGTACCCACAAAGGAGTCTCCGACACCGTTGACACTGACAATATCCTCCGCCGCGACCTCCTCCACGGGCGGGAAAAGACGCATGTACACGCCTCCAACGCCCAGATCCTCCTCCGTACCATTGGTGCATCTTGACAGAATGAACGGCGCATGAACTCCAGATGTCAAGCGTGGATCACCGGCTTTGAGAAGCTGGGTGACAAGCACGCCCTTGGAGCCGAGTTTTGTGCAAATGCTAGGGATGAAAGGGAGAAGACGGATGCTTTGTTGCGGGATTCCTTGGTCGACGATCTCAGGGGAGGTGGCCAGGGACATGGCGGTTCTGGCGCCTGAAGATGGGATTCCGAGGGAGTCGATGACTTGCCACCAGTCTTGTCGCTCGAAGAATCCGCGGGAGTGGGCTTCTGTGTGCATGGCGGCGAGCTCGTAGCTGTTTGGGGTTGCGAGGTGGATTGCTGCGTTGGGGAAAGTGGGAAGGCTTTCGTTTTGTTTTTGCCCGGATGGTGCGGGGAGTTGGAAGGGGATGGTGGATTTTGCGTTGCTGACGGGTTCGAATGTGACGTGGGCGTCGATGGATTTCCCTGCTTCTAGCCAGCGGGAGAGGTACTGAGGTGGCCAGTTGGCGTCGATTGCCAGATGGGTTGGACGGGATTCGTTGAGCTGAGGTAGCCAGAGCTCTTCGAACGCTTCGCCGATGACGTCTGCCTGGCCAGGTTCTGCGACGTCAAGGATGCTCATGTCGGCCATAGCGACTGAGAGATCTTTATTTTGCTCATTCACAGCAACATATTGTGCAGTACGTCTGGACGGGTCGTCGAGGACTTTGACGGCGGCATTCTCTAGGCCTTCCGTCGATAATGCCTCCATCGCCGCTTTACCACTCAAATCATTCCCGACGGCACTGCAGAAACGTACACTTCCTCCCGTCAGGCTTGCAGCTCGAGCGACATTGTGGCCAACACCTCCTAGGGACTGGGTGATACGCGCGGGGTTGGATGTATGCATCTCGAGTGAGGAGGCCGAGGTCGAACGCGGATGGTGATCGCAACCGTAGTCGACAGCGAGAATGCCAGCGACGAAGACATTAGACTTCTGTATGGTTCGATATAGGCTCTCCGGAGCCTTTGTCGGTTCAGAGCGGGTAGATTCCGTGGCAGTGTTCTTGGACTCGTGAGAAACGCTGCGAGAAACACCGGAACGATGGACATTCGTACTACCGGGACCAACAATATGCTGACTTGGTTCAATTGTTCTAGAATCTGTGCTATGAGCGTTTGTATTGCCTTTGTATCTACCTCGCGGATCACTTACTCGACGTTCGAGGACTCCTCCAGTTCCAACTCTCTCAAAGCCTTCGCAACGCTAGTGCCGGTCGTGACATTTGCTTCAATAAGGGCGCTGTTCGCCACAAGACTTTCATTACCTGTAATCTCCTTGATCTTTGCAAGGATATAGGGAGTGCTCTTGGCACCTGTAGCACCAGCTTCAGTTGCCTCTGCAAGTGCTTGCTTGATTGCTACCTCCATGCGCTCAAAAGGAACTTCAACCTCTTGTGGAATTGGGTTGGCAAAGAGCATGCCTGATTGGAGACCCAGCGAGCTGTGAGCATATATCATCTTAGCCGCTTCGGTAGCATTCTGGACTACCATGGGTGAAGGCACTCCACTCTCTCTGCTGTAGAAAGCCGGAAATTCAATGTTGCCGGTTCTGCCGTCCGCAAATGTAGCCACAGCAACGCCTTGTGTTTCCAGGTATTCGATGGTTCTAGGGATGTCCAGGAAAGACTTGCAGCCTGCACTAACGACTGCGATTGGCGTTCTTCCAAGTTCAGTCAGGTCAGCACTAATGTCCATGGTTTGTTCGACACCACGGTGGACGCCGCCGAGTCCGCCGGTGGCAAATACTTTAATGCCGGCGAGATGCGCAAGCACTGATGTTGCCGAGACCGTGGTGCCACCATTGTAGGCCTTCCCGTTAATGTCCTTTAGTCCCAGAGCGTAGCCAAGATCCCTACGTGACACCTTGAGAGCAGTACTTCCTGTGGATGTGCTGGATGCTAGTCGAATGAGCTCATCTGCAGAAAGACCGACGCGAGCGACTCCATCGAGAACGCCAATGGTGGCGGGCACACCGCCTCCTAGTCGGACAAGGGTCTCCAGCCGAGTTGCAAGCGTGACATTCTCAGGGTAAGGGTAACCGTGAGTGTAGATGGTGCTCTCGAGGGCAACGACTGGTCGTTTCTCAGAGAGAGCTTGTTGGACCTCTTCTGATACTTGAAAGAAGCGGCTGTTGGCTGAAAGAAAGCGTCGCTGAGAGATGGTCCTGGAAGACAAGACGCTGCGATGTGTTTTCCCAATGACAGCCCGTCGGCCGGCCAGACATGCTGACTGCATGGTTTTTGAATTGCCGAGGCTTGGTTTGTGCCAGAATATCAGGAATATTGCATTCGTTGATTGCCCAGAGTGCGTGCGTATTAGCTTCGTCCGACCAGTGAAGGATTATTATATGTACAAAGTAGCGAACTGAGTAAGAAGACACAAAGGGAGATACCTCCTCTGGTCAAGTGAGGTCTGCGGATCTTGTCTGTTGTGTCGGGGAATGAAACGTTGGAAGAGAGGTGGGGAGGAGGAGGCTCAAGCGACGGAAAGTTCCGTCGGCCGCCAGGTGTTCAACGAGCCAACTTACCTTACGTATGTTAGCTTCACTAGCTGGCCGTGCAGCTACATCGCATTGATATACATACATTCTGTGTATATATCAACCACTGCAACAACACAACACCTCCCGGCAAAGATGAGATTGATCCATTGGGCCGTCGCCGGCTTCTTGGGTCTCGCATCCGCCGACTCCAACCTCACCCACGGCTCCAAAAACATCCTCCCTTCCGACTTCAAGCCACCACAGCACTTCCGTAACACCAACCTCGTGCGGAACATCAACCTGGAGAAGAGCTACCCGCGGGAAACGATCAATGTTGTCATTGAGAATATCGACAAGCAGCCTCAGTCAGAATACTTCTTGCCTTTTGAGCAAGACGCGATCAGCAAGATTGGAGGATTGGAGGTCAAGGACAAAAAGGACGCCGAGAAGGGCATTTTCAATGTCGAGATAGTCGCCTTGGATGAGGGAAGGTAGGATTACATCTGCATAGTCGATCTCTCAGAACACACAAGACTAACATATCCTAGCTCGACCGAATACTACAAGGTCACTCTCCCTACACCTCTGGCCTCCAAGGAGCAACTCACTCTGTCAATCACCTACTTCGTCCTCTCCGCTCTCGAGCCTCTTCCCGCGCAAATCGAGCAGAACGACAAGCAGTACGTCCTGCACAAATTCTCCGCCTACTTTCCGAGCGCATACACCACTCTTAAGCAAAAGACCAAGCTCAAGCTTCCCACGACCGACGTACCCGATGCGACCGTCCTCCCCGCCGAATTGAACACCGAAGGCAAGGCCGACCCGCAAAAGCAAGGCACAACTTTCACCTACGGCCCCTTCGGCGAGCTTCCCGCAGGCGCTCAAGAGGAAGTCAGCGTGCGCTACGAGTACACCAAGTCCTTGACCCACGCAACCCTTCTCGAGAGAGACATTGAGGTCAGCCACTGGGGCGGCAATGTCGCAACCGAGGAGCGCCACTGGTTCACCAACCGCGCAGCCAAGCTGAAGAACCACTTCAGCCGCGTCGCCTTTCAGCAAGCACAGTACTTCAACCCTCCCACGACCGCTCTCAAAGAGATGCGCTTCCCTTTGGCCGTCGGATCCGTCGACGCCTACTTCGTCGACGACATTGGAAACGTCTCCACCTCCCGATTCAGGAGCAACGAGCGCGAGGCCAACCTCGAATTGAAGCCTAGATACCCCCTCTACGGCGGCTGGAACTACAGCTTCAAGACCGGCTGGAATGCTGACTTGAGCACCGTTCTCCGCGCCGTGAAGGGCAAGTCTGAGGAGTTTGTCCTGAAAGTGCCTTTCCTCGAAGGCCCGCGCCAGAACGAGGGCGTCGAATACGAGAAAGTGGTCACCCGCGTCATCCTGCCCGAGGGCGCCAGGTAAGCAATAACGAAAGCCTACGGACATACAAAACACAGAAGAGAAAGCTAATCATCCCTCCCAGCATCACCTCTTTCTCGACCTCCGTTCCCCTCAACTCCAACAGCACCACCCTCCACCGCACCTTCATGGACACCGTAGGCCGCACAACCCTGAACCTCGTGGCCCTGAACGTCGTCGACGAGCAACGCGACCGCGACCTGATCGTCACCTACACCTACCCTTCATCGGCGAAATTCCGCAAACCCTTGGCTCTGGCTTCCGGTTTGTTGGTTGTCTTTGTGTTCTGCTGGGTCGTGGGTAATTTGGACGTTAGTATTGGGAGGAAGTTGAAGGAGAAGACGACGTAAAGGAGAAAAGTTCGAGCGGGTTTGAAATTAGCCTTTTAGAGGCTGGTATCAGATGTCGACGTCGATTTGACCGGCGAGATGTTATGAGTTTCTAGAGCAGTTTGTATTTTACTTGATCAAGAAAGGACGAAAAAGTACATTTGTTTCCCACACAAGCGGGGCCTCCAATCATTACGTCAACCTATATGCTTTTTCACATAAAGGGGAGAAGAATAAATGCGAACACGGCAGTTGCTAGTGATATTTATAAAGACAACACGAGAGAATTTCAAGGAGAACATGATGCCTTGCATTCATCAAAACGAAACAACTACAGCAAAAATCTAAATCATCTCTCCCTCCCCCTCCTCCTCACCCCACTCCTCCTCATCCTCCAACTCCATAGCCTTCTCCGCCTCATCCGCCCGCCTCTGCACCTCGGCCAAACCCGAAACCTCCTCCACATATCCCTTCTCATTAATAGCCCTCTTCACGAAATCCCATCCAGACTCCTCATAACACCCGAGAATCTTCGGCGAGCAAGCGGCGCAGCTGTCGTACGCTTTGCCGACCACGTTGATGGTTTGCCATGTGCTCATGTAGCCGCGCAGGGTGTGGGGGACCGTTCCAAGGGGGTGAGAGTTGGGGAGTGAGGGGTCTGTGGGCGGGGCGGGAAGGATGTGGTTTCCTGAGTGGGGTGGAGGGGGTGGTGGTGCTGGGGCGCGGGCTTTGAGGCGGTGTTGTGTGACGCTCACGAGGAGTTCGACGGCTAGAGCTGAGGCGAGGGGCGCACAGCCGGGGCGAGTCACAGTGCATTGTTGGTCGAGGGTGGCGGATTTGAGACTATTGGCCGGGGCGACAACGTCGGTGCAGAAGTAGCAGCCGAGTTCTTCGCCTTCTGCTTGTTGTGGTGAGTTGGAGACGTCGGACTGTCGCTTCTCGGAGGAGAAGGTCCTTGATTTTGGTAGTTCAATGGGGTCTGAGGCTGCTTTCTTGATAGGTGAAGGGATGTCCTCGGCTTGTGAAATCGCCGAGTCGTCTGTAGTGACTGCCTTCGGGTTACTCTGGCGTTGACCATGGCGCATGACCACGTAGGTATCAAATCCGAGAGCTGCATTGATCACGATCTTGCCCGCTGACTTTGCCATCAGTGTAGGTAACCATCGACTCTCTCTGGTATCCATGAGCAGGAAAATTGCGTCGTGTTCGTCGATAAGCTCCTTCAGCTTGGTGAAGTCCTTGTGGGTTCTTTCTTCATCCATGATCGGATGGCCAGCCATGGGAACACTCAAACTATGACCATGCGCGTTCGCACCAGGGTAGATCTCCTTCAGAGCCTCGGCCGCCCTTTCCGCCTTGCGAGCACCACCATTTTGGCAGTCCTTAAAATTGTACAAGGGTTGACGAACGGGATTGCTGTAGCTCACACGAGCGTTGTCGACGAATGTGATTTTTCGTACACCCCAGCCCATCAAATTGCGAGCGATATAGGAACCTAAAGTACCGGCGCCGAGTAGTAGACATGAAGTATGCTTGATAGTGTCCAGGTCAATCGATGGTGATATTCTCCACTTGATCAATTTGAGGTTCAGGTCCACGGCTTGGTCCGCCAATCTTGCCGGGTCCAGATAAGCTGCAAGATCAACTGTGCGAGACATGAGTTTGTTGTTCTCAGTACGTTCCCATCCTGTGACCTTTGGAAGTGGAGGTAATTTTGGTGGTGACTTGGCCCGAGGAGGAGGTGTGGGTTCTTTCTCAACGGGCTCTTTAGGTCGCACGATCAATTCTCCAAATGCGTCTACGTCGTCTGGTGACAAAGCTGACGATGATTTCATGGTTGGGATATCTTGACTGAGTTTCTGCGGCGTGAGGTCCTTGTGAACAGGTGTGGCAGACTGGAGAGTCATGATGAGACTGCTGGGATGCTCTCGTCGGGCATGTGTGTCGCGATAACACATGATCTGTACCTCGTCGAGGTGCCAGCGCTGGCGGATCAAGACCAGGTAATTGCGCAGCATCCAGCCAGGATTTGTCGCATAATTTGAAGGGTCGGCAAAGCATACGAAGCGGTCCTCAGGCTCGACATGGTCAAAGAATCCGTTTTCATAACTTGACAACGAACCGACTGCCCACCTGAACCCAAGTTCGTCAACGGTTGGTGTTATGGGTTCTTTGTGGTTGTGCAAATTCCCATCCTCCTCCTCTTCTTCGATGCTCTCGTTGTACATCTCCAGCATATCTTTCCTCAGTCTTTTGGCCAAGAAAAAGCCATGTTGCCGCCTGTCCACGCTGTACCTCCATGTCTGCACTTTATCGACGAGCGCAGTGGTCTCCTTTGAGCCGAGCTGTGTAATTCCACTTTGTACGTCTTCTCCTGGTGTTTTGATTCTCCACTGAGGGTCTGAGTGTAGGGCCGGGAAGGCGAAGTGGTAGGTGAATTTGTATTTCTTCAGATCGGCAAAGCAGATGGCGGAGAAGGAAGTCAAAAGCGAAGGACAGGAGTATATTGTGCCGTCGTTGACAGCTTCCCAGATTGTCTTGCCGGCGCGTTCAACAAGAGCACTTTTGTCGACCTGTCGAAATTCGTCGATTGTGTTGAAGTTGCGGATGATACCCTCGGCACGGTAATAGTTGAGAGGGTTTCTGTGTGCGCGATCAATACCAAGCTTGTGAGCTATGCTCTCAGCAGCTTACTTACTCGTCGGTTGTGAGTGCGTTGCCATGGATTTGCATGCGCGTAGAGCGTTCAGGCGAATCTTTGGGATTGATCTCGTATAGTCCGAGGACCTTACGAGCGGAGGAGTCGAGCTTGTCATGGTTGATCTTGATAGAGGCCAGAGCGGAGTAGAAGGCCAGCTCTATGTCGGAGATCCATGGCGCGTACTGGAGGGGCACGGACATGGTTGTGGGCTTGCGTATGGTGTGTGGTAGGTGTATGTTGCGAGGGAGGGAGGATGCAGAGGTGGAGAGGTGGATATGATGCCTCCTCGGCAGAGTCGGGAGTCTGTATGATCAGAGTGTGGTTGTTGTAAGAGTGGAAGTGTCTCAGTGCCAGGGATGAATGACAGGCGTCATGTGGTGAGGGTGTGATTGCTGCTGCTGGGGGGGCAGATGTGTGTGACATAAGACTTGCTGCTATGCGGGGTCGCTCGGTCGCTTGCTGCAGGAACGAGATGAGCGAGATGAGCAAGCCCGCGAGCCAGCCTAACAAACAGCCAGCCAGCCTACCTCCACCAGCGCTATCAGCGCGCTGAGCACCGACGCGCGAGAACTTCGACTTCACTTCCATTGTTTTGCCAAGACTTTTGATATACCGTCTTGTGAAGTGATAGACATACACACGTCCCGCCAAAAAGATCTCGCCCCATCTTCAAAGAAAATCATAAATTTATCAGGCTTGACAAGATGCTCATCGGAATATGTGGCGGTCAGTACAACAAATACAAGACAATCCAACCAAATTAAACCCTACTAAATAAACCTCACAGGCATCTGCGCCGGAAAATCCTCAATCCAGCAATACCTAATTGAACAACACAACTTCACCCCCTTAAAAATCTCCCGACCAGCTACCACCCCAAGTGTCGAAAAAAGCGCCTCCGACGCCCACGTCCCATCCTCCACAGAAATCACGCCCAAACCCCAAACCTTCTCCACCGTCGAAGAACTCCTCGACTTCGCCACGCAGCACTGGCAAGAAAACTTCGTCACAACCTCAATCTACAACGAATCCCACGTCGACGTCCTCTCCCGCCGCCCTCACTTCGTCCTCGTCCACGTCGACTCCCCCATAAGTCTGCGATGGCAACGCTTCCGCCTCCGCTGCGAAGCTGCTTCCCTCCCTCCCCCGTCTCTGGAACAATTCGTCATCCGCAACGACGAACACCACTACTCCCCCACCACAGGTTTGGCGTCCCTCGCTTCCCGCGCCCAGATCAAAATCCTCAACACAGCTTCCACCATCGCCTCTCTCCGCTCCTCCCTCGACTCCCTCAACCTCCCGGACCCAGACCGCATCCGCCCCAGCTGGGACCACTATTTCATGACTCTCGCGTCCCTCGCCGCCCGTCGCTCAAATTGCATGCGTCGCCAGGTCGGCTGCGTGCTCGTCCGCGCCCACCGTGTCATAAGCACAGGCTACAACGGCACGCCTCGCCACTTGACAAACTGCGCTTCGGGGGGTTGTCCACGCTGCAACAACTCCGCAGGCAATTCCGGCGGGCAAAGTCTCTCGACTTGTCTGTGCATTCACGCCGAGGAGAACGCTTTGCTCGAAGCTGGACGGGATCGCGTGGGCGGTGGCGCGGTGTTGTATTGCAATACTTGCCCTTGTTTGACGTGTAGTATCAAGATCGTGCAGGTGGGGATCGCGGAGGTGGTTTTTAGCCAGAGTTATTATATGGATGAGGAAGCGGCGAGGATTTTCAGGGAGGCCGGCGTGAAGCTGAGGCAGTTTATGCCGCCTAGGGAGGGGTTGGTGCAGATTGGGAGTGATGAGGCGGAGTTGTTAGGTGGGAGGGTTGAGAAGTTGAATGTGGTGAATGGGGCGTGAGTGAGCTTGGGTTTGCATTTGCATGGGAAACAATGGACCGAGCGATGAAAGTGTTTCTTGAACGTATGCATTATTATTCTCTTTCCTTCGATGAAGGTTCTCTTCTCACACTAATCATGTCGTCTCTTCATGCCATCATGCCAAACCAAAATGCGGACTGTAAGTAAAGTCTTCAGAGCATCTACAACGTGAGCACACCAGCGCCCTCCCTCTTTTGCACATGCGCTTGGCTGTTCTTGAACAAACTCTGCCAAATGAAAGCCTCGCTGAGGAGGAGTTCGATGTCCTTCTCCGTCCAACTCTTAGTCGGGAGGGCTTGGAGGAACATCATAATTTCTTGGAAATCCATCTTGCAGAGCTTGTCGGACCATTTGACGAGGAATGCGGCGCAGACGTAGAGGTGGAAGGCTGAGAAGCCTTGGTCTTCGGCCTGGAAAGAACGTGTTGTTAGTGGACCGTTCATAAGATTATAATAGGCTCGCGTGACTTACCAGATAGGTATCCCACATTCTTATTGTGTTTTTGACACTGATCTCCCGCATGAGAAGGCAATTCATCCAGCGGAAGCTGAATTGGATGAACTCGACTCCTTCCCTCTCCATATGCTTGGCTAGCGTGCCGTCAATCCTCGCTGTGAGGTCTCGCAAAGCCGCGACTTGCCGTTGTATACCAGGTTGCGCATGGATGTAATTATCTTGTATGCCGTCAAGAAGTTTGGTAAGACACCAGAAGCTGTCGGCTTCCACCGCATCGAGAACAGCCTTTGGAAGTTGTCCTGGATCCATCCCTGAGTCTACATCGGCGTCGGTGACGTACTGGCCTAGAAAGACTTGCCAGAAAGGTGTGACCAGGTCGTTGATTCCTTGTACGTACCCAGACGCGGGATGGCGTATTGCCCAAAGGTAGAGTATTCGCTCCAAACTGCGTTGTGTGGCTTCGAAGCTGTAGAGTTGGAGGTGTGGATTTGTTCGAGGGACATCGATGCTGATCTGATGCCATACTGCTTCGTCAAGCCCTCTGGCTTTACCACGCGATTGCGCTGAGTTGGATGACTGAGCCGCCGCAAAGTCACCACCAATCCCTTGATCGAAAGCCTGACGGACACCATCTAGATATTCCTTGCGTTTCCGCTCCAGTGTGGCAACGCGACGCTCACTGCTTGTTGGCAGATATCCCAGGAGTAATTGCCAGGACATTGCACGAACTTCCGAAGGTAATCCTGACCATGCCGCTTCCCGTAATTCCGAAACGTTGATTGTTGAAGCCTGCAAGATGCGCTTGAATTTGTTGATGCGGGTTATGCGCGCAGAGTGTGCTTCCAGATCTTTGCCAGTCGCGCCTGGAGGTATAGGCGGATGGCTGATGAGGTGGAGGGAGTTCGCTGGATCCCGGAGAATATCCTTGTATTGAGGTCTCAGGATTTTGCCGTCGATCTTCTTTGCAGAAGGGTATGTGGGTAGTGTGCGCTCTTCAGCAACGTCGCCATTATCAAGGGCCCAGCTCGCCAATGTGCTGGTAGCATTACCGCCGTTCCGTAGATTACTCGCTCGCGCTGCAAGATTTCCAGTATCCTTTGCTGCTTTCTTCGATGATCTCTTGTCCTTCCGCCTCATGGAGGCTATGCTGGGTAATCCGAACTCATCTTCATCTTCGTCAAACCCTATGTCGTCATCACCCTGGTCTTGCTCTGCGGTGCGAACATCTTCTGCGCCTGATAGAAAGCTCGTGTATATGCGGCGCGAAGGAGGCGATGTTGGATTGCTCGGAGGAGGTGTGCTTTTGTTTCTGGATAGGGTTGGAGGTGTTTGAGGGCGGGAGCCGGGGCGTGAGCTGCTTGATAGGTTGCTTTGTCTGTCAGCGGCAAGATCAATCGCAAGCGGCAACGTGCATACAGATTGCTCAGGTTCAGGATGTCGGCATGCGAATAGCTCGCGCCAATGACCTTCCTCTCCTTCTCAGGGAGGGCAGATTGTTGTCGCTTGTCGCGTTGGCTGTTAGCGGATGCGGTGCGCCAGAATGGAGATGCAGATCTGGATCGCGTATAAGCGGTTTGTGACTATCGCAATGGTTTGAGTAGATCATGGAAGTGCATACTCGGATCGGTCTATAAACTCGTATGGATCCATATTAGCCAGAGTTGATCTTGGTTGCCATGCGGGCTGGATACGAACCGACCTGGACCATCTCCTGTGTTGATTGAAAGTTGGTTAGTGATGTTATGTATACAGTGGAATCAGGACGACTTACCTGGTGAGATGGTTTCTGAAAGTTCATGTCGATGTGAACATAGAAAAGAAGAGTTGCTGTTGTGTATGATGTTATTCTGCTACATGCGGTCTGCCGTTGATTTGCTCATCACCCGACTCGTGAGCTTGCGCTTGCACCTTGCAACCACCCACCACCACCCACCACCCACTCTCAAGTCAAGCCATCGCCCCCCGTCATTTGGTGCGGGATCGTCCGTGTCTCGGCCCGAGCTCGCTTTGCTTCCTCAGTTGCTCTCCTACAACTCCAGCTCTGCTCTACCCATACTTCACTCCCTCCCACTCTCACACACACAACAACAATCATCACTTCACAATCCCGTTATCCCTCATACTCGCCGACTCCTCCTTCTCCGCCATCTTGACCTCTCTCCCTTGCACTAATAATCTAGCCGATCTCCCACCGTTCTCTTCCACCAGAGCCGCGCCAACCCTGTCGCGCGCTCAGCTATCCCCTCACTCATCCACCACTTCTCTTAAATACACACACACACACACACACACACACACACACACACACACACACACACACACACGCCATCTCCACCATGGCCGACGCAGCTGATGAGGATCTCTTCGCCGATCTGTACGCATTCCTCTGAGCTTTTGACGCAAATACGACGGACGCTGATACGCCCTCACAGGTACGACGGAGAAGATGCCGAGCCGGAAGCCGCCCGCCCTACCACCGAACCGATCAAGACTGAGGCCGAAGCGCCTGTCGCTACTACCACTACCGAAGCCAACAACGATGGTCCCGCACCCAAGCAAGAGGATGATGATGAGGCAAAGCCCTTTGATCCCTCGGCCGAAGACATGGACGGCGTAGCCAACACATCTCCTGCAACCTTTGAGACTCCGGAGGTTGACCGTACCCCTGTTCACATGAAAGACGACGGGTAAGTCCTCCTATCCAACTAACATTCTTAGCTGTTTTTAGCGTGCGTGCAACGTGCTGTGGTCTTCGGAGTCCCATATTCCATGGGACATTGATCTTCACGCCTATCTGGAATGATCCGTTTACACTTTACCGACATGATGATTATCTGGGCCAAGCCCATCCACTTGGCTGTGCATGTCGAGTTGCAGAGATGATCTTCGGTGGGAATATGAAGAGCAGGATTATGAGTCGCTGTCTTGACTCTGCTCAGCATGACATGTTACAATTGGCTGGGAAAGGAATGGAATGCGAGCTTGTTTCGGGTCGAAGCCGTCGTTGACGGACCTGGGACATGCATGGGCGCAGACGCAGTCTGTCTCACGAGCCAATCCGCGAGAATCTGGTTGATGGCCTTTCAAGCGATGGGAGTAAATGGCAAATGCGGCGTATTGGGATCAATTTGGGAGGAGAGGTGGACTTGGCTGGCATGTCGATGTCATTGTACACATTTTGCTCGCACGTGGGGAACGTGCTGAACCTGGTCTCTGGAGAGTCGAATACCTTCTCAGCAACCATAGCTTCAAGTCGATAACCGCAGCTACTTAGCAAGCAGATGAGAAGATAGTGGATATACTTCAGTTGAGCTACTCTTCGAGTGGCCAGCAAGCATGCAGCTCCGTACAACGAAGCATACGCGCAGCATCATCCTGTCTGTCTCAGCTTGCGTGCGCTTTCTTTGCGCCGCTATCTTGGGTTTTGTTGGTTGCATTGATCCACGACAAAGGCATACGGCTTTACGCTCATCAATGCTTGTTTGGAAGGGGGAGATGTGCCAATATTGCCACAGGCACGCGCTTCCACTACAACCTGCCACACATACGCCGGGCGTGTATTGTCAAGGCCATGTACTGCTTGAGACGTCCCCTCGCTTGATACTCCTGTGATGGCGAGTAGCAAGCGGAACGAGTCTTTCAAGCTCCACCACAAATACCACCACAACTTCCTGGAATTGAACACGACGGCATCGACCGACAGACCACTTGCACGCACGCACGCTAATCACGGCTTTTTATGGCAATGCTTGTGGGGATTTATATAGCTAACTTGACAATAGCAAAATGTTCATAGGTGGTCTTAATTGGGAAACCACAGATCGTAAGGACACCACCATTATACGGTTGCAAATATCGATTTCTAACAGCATGTCTAGAATCACTCAAGGATTACTTCACCCAGTTTGGCGAGGTCACTGAGTGCACAGTCATGCGCGACGGCGTGACCGGACGTTCCCGTGGTTTCGGCTTCCTCACCTTCAAGGACCCTAAGGTCGTCAATGTGGTCATGGTGAAGGAGCATCTCCTTGACGGCAAGCTTGTAAGTTGACAACTAAACCCATTCGACGACGCACAGAAACTAACGCAGACCCAGATCGACCCCAAGCGCGCCATCCCCCGTGACGAGCAAGAGAAGACTTCCAAGATTTTCGTTGGAGGTGTGAGCCAGGAAGCCACTGAGACGGACTTTCGCCAGTTCTTCGCGCAGTTCGGCAATGTGCTCGACTGCACTCTCATGATGGACAAAGATACTGGTCGCCCTCGTGGCTTCGGTTTCGTCACCTTCGATGACGACAACGCTGTCGAACGCGCGCTCTCGCAGCCCCTTGCTATCCACGGCAAGCCCATCGAAGTAAAGCGCGCCGAGCCCCGTGGCAACCTTCGCGAAGAAGGTGGTGGCGGCGGCGGTCGTGGCGGTCGTTTTGGCGGTGCCGGCAGAGGCGGTGCACAGCAGGCGAACTTCGGTGCTCAACAGGATCAAGCCGCCCAAGCTGGAGGCACGAACAACATGAGCCCTGCTATGATGGCCCAATACTGGCAGCGCATGCAGCAGTACTTCCAGATGATGCAACAGCAGATGCAAGGCGGTGGCATGGGTGGCGGCATGAACAACATGGCCGCCATGCAGCAAAATCCGCAAATGATGCAGCAGATGATGGCCAGCATGGGTCGCGGCCAAGGCGGTGGCAACGGCGGCATGAGCCCGCAGATGATGCAGCAGATGGGCCAGCAGATGGGCCAGCAAATGCCCCAGCAAATGCAAGGCGGCTACCCCGGCGGCATGTCAGGCTCAGTCTCCCCCGGACCCGGAGCTGGATCTCAGGGCATGCAATCCGGGTTCAACGCACAAGAGCAAATGGTCTTCGAACAGCAGAAATACGAACGCCAGCAAATGGCCCGCATGCAAGGCCAGAATTTCAATGGTGGCAGCGCCTGGGACGGCATGTATGACGACGTCCCTGCTCCCGCTGGCGTCAACAACCGTGGTGGTTTTGCGGGTCGTGGAGGCCGTGGCGGCGCTGCTGCCGGTGGTCCTCAGCGTGGAGGCTCTGGCACTCCTGGCAACGCTCCTGCCAACGCTCCTACTGGTCCTAAGAACGCTGGCATGCCGGGCTCCAACTACCGTGGTGGAGGACGTGGAGGACGTGGTGGCGGACAGCGCTTCGATCCGTACGGCCGCAACAATGCGAAATAGAATTTCGTGTCGCGCGGTCTGAACAGGCGGATCGTCTGAAGTTGTCTGAGTCTTGGTAATGCTCGGAGACGACAGGACGATGGAATTTCTGCTACTCTGGATGGGTTTGGGAGAAAAACCGAAAAATCTTGATCACCGACGGAGGATACTTGGCACTTTGTTTTTTCTTTCTTTCCATTTATTCCGGAAGGTGGTGGTGGCTCTTACGGGCTACATACACCGCCTTGAATCGATTCTGTTATGTATATTAGCTTGGCCTTGGTTGAAGTGATCAAGAATCGAAAACAACATCTCAACCACGATTAGCCGCTGCCAATTGAACAATGTTCGTATCACGAGAGCTTTCGTGGTATTATACGTTTGTAGCGACGTGATATTATGTGATTAGACCGGCAATAGTGTGATTCTCTTGTACATTCATGTAAGTTGCACGAGACGTCACGGCGTTTGCCATGCTCTGTGCATCGCAACGGTCGGTTCGCGGGATGGGACCCAGGGCCCTTTATCGCGCGCGTCCTTGGGTTACGATCATTGATAGGCTGTGTATGAGAGTTCCATCGCAGTGGCAGCACATGTACCGGGTTGAGATCTTGGACAGCCGTTCTTCCAACGGTTGGCATCCATTCTGGAATACCCGACACAATGGGACTTGCATGCGACTTGCACCAGGCGGGTTTGCATCAGGTATAAAAGTGTACTCCCGTGTTCGTAGGCATGTCATTGATCGGTTACTTTTTTCACACTCTTTTCCTCTTCTAAGTCTTTCTCATAGCATCCTGTTGCCCGGTTCATCAAAGGCTTTCCATTCTTTCTACAGACCTCGCCAAAATGAAGACCTCAATCACCGCATTTTGCATGCTCGCCAGCATCGCCACGGCAGCCCCTGCAGCCCTCTCCATCCGACAGAGCTCCGTCTGTCCAGACATGTTGTACAGCGTTCCTTACTGCTGTGCTGCTACGGATGTGTTGAGCCCCAGCGAAGTCGATTGCACAACCCGTAAGTTCGGCTGCCTTTCCTTACCATCACCAAGCTCCCTTCGAAAGGACCGCGTTCTCCTGGAAGTATTAGCTAACATTCTTGCTTCTCTAGTATCTTCCACCGAGTCCGTTCAAGATTTCAGAGATGCCTGCGCGCAGGACGGGAGGGAAGCTAAGTGTGCTTCGGTCCCTACTGAAGATGGTGGCCAAGTCCTGTTCGTTGATGCTATTTGATATTTTCTGTCCGTTGCATGGAAATCAGAAAATGTGGCCGGGGCATCACTTCTTGATGTCTAGAATCACGCAGAACATCAAAATCGCTGCCTCAGGTAAAGAGTCGGCATTTGTATGGGCATCTTTCTTTGTGCATCTTTTGGAGATGGATCGGGATGTGCCATGGAGATTCTGTCCATAGAACGTGTTATCATCATTATCACCGACTTGGGTCTTGTTTCTTCGCGGGTCCGCCTTGCCTGTGATGGTGGAAATTGACTCGAAAGTCGGCGAGGTCGGCTCACTGGGAGACTGGGTCAACCGTTTTGCCGTTTGTGTTCATCTGGAAATAAGGCGAGTTGATCCCTGCTTGGCAATGCTGCATGCCTTTTCCCCGCAGCGCGAGTGTTATGTGAGATGGTTTTGCTGGACACCTGACGTTCGACACCTGACGTCTTGCAAGAGAATGAAGTGGGGGAATTATATGCAACATGCACTCTACGCATATAGTGCGGCTCGGAAGAAATGAGCTCCATTGCGAAGTCGCTGGTCTTGCCGTGGGTATGCATGTTGTCCCGCGGAGAGAAGATCATCTACTGTGTAAGGGATTTCGCATAAAGGCCGTGTCCTGCACTCACGATTTTGTGAGGATCTGAACAGGTTTCCCATTCCCTCGCCATGGCTGTCTTTGCGATCTTCACAGCTTTGCTGGCTATCTCTGGCGGCTCAGCCTTGAGTATCAGACGTCAACTGAACGACACTGCTCCATCTGCTGCAACCAGAAATGGAACTTACCTCGGTCGTTACGAGCCTGCCTATGACACTGACTACTTCCTGGGGATCCCGTTCGCACAACCACCTGTTGGCGATCTGCGATTCCGTACGCCGAGGTCTTTGAATGAATCCTGGACCGAACCTCGCAATGCCACAGAATACTCCCCGCAATGCATCGGCTATGGAATGGACACTTGGAGCCAAGGTAATTACGTCTCTGAAGACTGCTTGACATTGAACGTGATCCGATCCGGCGGGATTGACGAAAGTGACAAATTTCCCGTCCTTGTTTGGATCCACGGCGGTGGCACTGTCATGGGAGGCTCCTCCGATCGTCGTTATAACCAGTCGTTTATTGTTCAGCAGGCTACCGAGGCGGGCATGCCTATTATCGCCGTCTCTATTAATTACCGTCTGTCGTCGTGGGGTTTCCTATGGGGCAATGAAATACAGGCCGAAGGAGGAGCCATGAATGGTTACAGGGACCAAAGGCTAGCTCTCCACTGGATCCAGGAGAACATTGCAGCCTTCGGAGGAGATCCAGATCGTGTGACTATCCAAGGAGAGAGCGCAGGAGGTAAGTGTCGCTTCGACATGACTTTTGCAGGCCGTGTCACTGATGCTAGAGCAGGTACATCCGTCTCCGCTCAGCTTCTTGCATATAACGGACGTGACGACAAGCTGTTTGCGGGTGCGATTTCGCAGTCAGGCGCCCCGGCCAGGATCAACAGTCTGCCAACGGTGGAGGACTGGGAGCCTGTAGTCGCCAATATCTCGTCCCAAGTTGGTTGTGCGAATGCAACGAGCGTGCTTGACTGCCTTCGGACCATTCCAAGCGATGAGCTGAACGAAGTCATCAACGCAACAGCCTCTCGAGGAGGCGGACTCGGAATTGTCATCGATGGCGATTTCATCGTTAATGCTCCTGCATCTCAACTCGACAACGGCGATTTCCTTCACGTCCCCTACCTTGTGGGTGCAAACAGCGACGAGGGCACTGGCTTCGGCCCCAGCCAGATCGATACCACGGAGGAGCTTCTCAACTACATCACCACCTCGTATGGTGTTGACAATGGCACCGCGCAGGATCTGGCAATTCTTTACCCTGACATTCCAGCCATCGGAATCCCAGCTTCGCTGTCAGGTCGTCCGGATGAATCACTCGGCCTTCAATTCAAGCGATCTTCAGCTCTCGCGGGAGACGCGTCGCAGACTGCTCCACGAAGATTGGCCGCAGAGATGTGGGCAAAACACGACGTGTCGGCGTATTCCTACCGCTTCAACGTGATCGTTAATGAGCAGAGTCCCAACTACGGAGCGACGCATTTCCAAGAGGTGGCCTTCGTCTTTGTAAGTCTGCTTTTGATTCTTTGCTTGTAAAATTGCCACTGTTAACGTGGAGGTCCTCGTCTAGTACAATACGGAGGGCTACGGCTATCCGCAGAACGGTAACCCCAACCCACTTGGAGGTCCCAACCGAGAAACATACGTCCGGTTGGCCAAGTTAATGACTCGAATGTGGATCAGCTTCGCCAATCATGGGAACCCGAACAAGCAGCTTGGAGGTGAGTCCAATCCGCCCGACGGGCTTTGCCCCGCAGCTTCGATTCGACGCTTGATATTCCTGATACTGACTTCTTTGCCTAGTGGACGCAGAAGAGTGGCCCGCCTACACCCTCGACGATCCGCAGAACTTCGTTTTCGAGCAGAATATTTCTTCACATGCGGAGCCTGACTTGTATCGTGCTGAAGGTATCAGGTATATGAATAGCTTCATCGTGGCGAGGGCCGGAACGGATTGTGAAGGCCTTGTAGCGTGCGGTGCGACTGATGTGGGCGATGAAACCTATCTCTAATCTGGAGAGAATGCAAAAAAGATGGTCGCTACAAGAATGCATCGGAGATTGCATGTGTAAGAAAAGTTGCTCAATCAAATATACACGCAATTATCGTAATGTAAGTTGTCTTTTCAAATGGAGGGTTGCGATTTCTACGTTCTCCTACAATCACTGCACGAGAAAAGCCGTCGTCTAATAACACTGGGCGATGTTAAGCACTTCTTGCTCCTAGCCATGCTGGACGAGGAAAGTCTATGGCTCAACGCTATCCAACAAACCTCTGCGACAGATTGTGAATCTATTTTCCTACTAATGTATTTACAGCCGTTGGAGAGTGTGATTAGGGCTAGCGTGCTTAGCGAGCCCCGGCTGAACAGCCGCTTGAACATCACAAAAGACAACTGTTGCGTGAATCCTTCAAAGGCAGCAGGATTTGCATGCGAGGGTATATTTGAGATACCAAATTCCCACATTTTCTCTTTTCTTCGAATTCCTCTCATTTTGCACAAGGAAGCACAACAACCGCTGAAAGCTCCGTTCAAAGCCAAAATGGTCTCATACTATTCCATCGCTTGGGTTCTTCAAGCACTTCTCCCTCCCACATTGTTCTTCCTCTGTGGTACGGATATATATGTATGAGGTGATCTGTCAAAAACGGGAATTTATTAACACGCTCGAAACAGGCATAGCTACAGCACTCTCCGTTTGGGTTGTACCTCTCTTACTCCTTCCTACCACGCCATCTCGCACCATCATCAATCAATTCAACGAGACCATCCGCCGTGGTGGTACTTATCTACAAACTGCCGCCAGATTAATCGCATTCGCCTTGGCATTCACCATTTTCCTCACATTTGGGGTGGCTGACTGGAACTCTCACCTCGCTGCGCTTGCGAGCATGCTGTCTGCTGCTTGGTGGGAAGCAAAATTTATCTTTCCGATCAATGACGAGGTGAAGGCCTTGGAGGGGAAGTTTGAAGGCAATGACCAAATTTGGTTGAGCGCTTTAGAGCATACGGCACTGCTCGATATGATCAAGAGGTGGCGCATGTGGCATCTCGGAAGAATTCTTGCGCTGCTTGGGGCTGCATGTCTGACTTTGTTCGCTACCAGCCAGATGTAGATGTTGCGAGATGCTGAGATGAATGCTGGTTGAGGTGCCAAACTGTTAATCCTATGCATATTGGCTGGATTAAGGGTTGCAAGGAGGGCTTCTCCCGCTGGGGTCATTATGTGTTGCTGTGAAGAACTGCAGTGTTTCTGGGACGAATGATAAGTTTTAAGACGGGTCGTTATCGTTGATACAATGAGATTAGGCATCAATGTTCACTAGGTACCTTTCATAGTCCATACTACGTTGCCGACTAATAATAAGCGATCTGCTCCTGTCATCGAACCACCGGAACCTTGCTGCGGGTACCGTTCAGTGTCGTGACGGCACCGTCCCAAAGAGAGCCAACAGTCCTTCCGAATACGTTGGATGGCAAATCATAGTGTCTGCTATGTCGGTATACGAGATCCCATGTTGCATCGCAATCTGGATCGGCAGCAGCATTTCACCCGATTGCGCACTCAGTCCCGTGAAACCCAGAATCTCGTCGGTTTCCGCCGCGACCATGACTTTGAGAAAGCCTTGAGTTTCGCCTGTCGCCATGTTGCGCAGAAGATTTCCCGCCGAAATCTTACCCAGGCGGTACTTGATACCCTGGGATCTCAGCTCATGCTCGCGAGCTCCAACGTGTGCAAGCTCTGGCGACGTAAAGAGGGTGCTGGGAACCAAGCGATTGGTGGCTGGCTTGCCGGATACGCCATTGAGAACGAAGCTTTGCACGATTCTACCATCATCTATGGAGACATGTGTAAAGTGAGGGCTATTGGCGCATTCAGCGACCGCGAAGACCCCTTCAATGTTGGTCCGCAGATGATTGTCGACGATGATGTACCCAGAGTCGTTGAGTTTGATGCCCAATTCGACCAACCCTATGCCAGAGGTATTAGGCACACGGCCCGTAGCACACAGTAGATGGGTGCCTGAAAGTGAGACCTTCTCACCGGACTTTGAGAGTGCCATGTTGATCCGCTCTCCCGAGCGGCCATACACGTGAGCTGGAATGGACGAGAGATGGAACTCAACTCCTTCAGCCTCCAATATCTCCATAAGAGCCGCCGAAACATCTTCATCTTCGTGCTTGAGAATCCGGTCATTGCGATCGACGATGCTCACATTAGCACCGAATCGCTTCATCATCTGCGCAAACTCGAGCCCAACGTAACCGCCACCAAGGATGATAAGATGTTCAGGCACCGCATCGAGCTCCAGTGCTTGAATGTGCGTCAATGGCAACGCTTCCGACAGACCAGGAACCTTCGGAATGCGGGCATTGGTCCCAAGGTCGATGATGATAGTCTCACCAACAACGATCCGAGTCTGTTCTCCGCTTTTGACCTCGAGCTTTTTTGGCTCCAGGAAACGCCCCTGGCCAACGATGGTCACAGCTCCAGCTTTGGTGAAAGCAGAAACGTGGTGATCCCAGAGCGCCTGTACCATGGCACGTTTCCTTTCTCGGGCAGCAATTAGCCTGATGTTCCCCAACTCGAACTCGTAAAGACCGCTTTTTTGAGCCAATTTGACCTCCTGTACAGTCTTCGCCGAGTGTATTAAGTTTTTACTCGGAAGGCAGGCGACATTTGGGCAAGCGCCGCCGATCATGGCACGTTCGACAAGAACTACGGTCTTGCCGGTGGAGGTGAAGAAGCTGAGAAGGCTGTTGCCCGCCTGGCCGGATCCAAGGATCACGACGTCGAAATGCTCTTCTGCAGACATGGTGTTCAATCATATGAGGACTGCCACTCAATTCCGGATGGGTAGTAACGAGCTGAGATGCAAAGTGGGTGAAACCTGTGGAGCCCACGATATTTAAAATATGACAGACCAGCAGCTTTGCTGTTGACTGATCCTGTACGTTCATCACTCATCAATGTGCAGTCACATGCAGGATACAGATTAGACGACCCGCAGGGACTGCATTTGTACATTGTTCGAGTCCGGATAAGATCGATGAATCATCACCTGATCCTACATCTTCAAATGCAGATACACCATACACCAATGTCGGCGAAAACGAAACAAAGGTGAGGTAACCAGGTGCGTATAGGCGAAATGCAGTTCCGGGTATTCACGGACCAAGCCATGTCAGCAATCTTGCAAGGGTAGTTTAGGCACTTCGAAGCTGCAACCACATGACATTGCAGGTCTCAGGGTCAGAGCTTCAATTCAGCCATGTTTGCAGGCTGGATGATGAGCCTTAGGGAAACCACCATTGAGGTGTGCAACCCTACTGGTCGAGGAGAATTGCAAGAAGTCAGAGTGAGTGTGAAGCCGTTCACGGTCGCGAGTTACTGATTGAGGTCTCGTCATACCTTTGTTCCGCGACTGAGTGTGGCATGTATGGTTGCCGTCAACGGACGAGAAAGTTCATTGGTACTCTCGATTTTCATCAATTTTACTTATGTACCCTTGAGGGGATGCGAGGTGCGCAATAACTCTTTGAATACCGGCAGAATCTTAGTCTAATAGAACAACCGTGTCGGTGTCTTATAGATCATGCTGTCAAACGTATCAGACGGCAAAAAGCTTTGCAACCACGACAGCTCTGCAGTTTCATTGACTGGGAGAGGATCCGAGGGCTGCAGACCGGTCGCTGCTGTATTGACATGTGGCCAGTCTGAACCCCAGATGAGCCTCTCAGGCGCTGTGTCGGCTAATTGAGACACGACCTTCTTCATCTCGCTCTCGTGTCCTTCTAAGCCTCGACGGTGAAGTGCATTGATCTTGACTGTTAGGACGTCCTCACGCATGAGGCGTAGTAGACTTTCGAGTCCGCGCTGGGAATCACTGTTGAGCGGCACATCGACGGATCCAAGATGCTCGGCAATCACCGGCACGCCAGGCAGTTCTTGTTTCCATGGGAAGTCTTCAAGCAGAGTCCACACCGCCGGTACCATTTGGAAAGAAAGGATCCATTTGTACTTGCGAGCGATCTCGCCCATACGACCTTTCAGCAGACGCTTCATCTCATCTGCAGTCGCCGCAGTGTCATTGGAAGTTCGTGCGTAGCCGCGGAGAACGCGGACTCCCGCTCGGTGGAGGCGCAAAAACTCATCTTCGGATATGTCTGTGTCTTCGCCAAAGATGATCTCTGCACGTACAACATTGTCACCAGTCAACTGAGATTGGAGGTCCTCGATATGTGCAAGAAGCGCTGCTCGCCCATCTTCCACTGAAGCCTGAACCAACAGAAAGCTGCTGCCCGGCGAAGAAGCCAGCAGCTCTCCAGGACTTGCTGCCTTGGGTGTGTAAGATCTATTCGGAGACAATGGAAACTTCTCCGGATCGAATAAATGGCAGTGCGTGTCCCAATGGATTGGAGGAAGTCTGGTGTGGTTGCTACTGTTCTCATGGCCCGCGGAGACCATAGCTGCGAAGTAGCTGGTGATGCTGAGGACGTGCGTGATCGGAAACTTGACCATCTTGTTGATGACTCGAGATTCTAAACAAACTGATTGGAGTTTTGAGAAATTGCGGAAGGAGCACGACTGTTATGTAGAGCGAAGAAAAGTAGCTCTTGTTGTTACGGTTGCGGTAGGTCTTCGGGTTGGAAACGATCGTCACCCGATGAGTGAACGTTTTCGGTCAGTGTCCGCCGTTGCCCAAGGACAGCGACACAGCTACACAGCCTTCAGCAACAGCGATGTTGGAAATTTCCACCTCATCAAAGTGATGATGACAGAACTATTGATTGAAAATGAGTATTCTTTCCGAAACCAATGCTTTCTTCAATTACCGGGGCGATATCACTTTCCAGCAACCGGAGCCCACCCGAAACGGAGGGGTCCCGACGAATTAGCATCTCATGAAATGCTGACATTTCATTCGCAGGAAAGACCCACAAGATCGCATGCGGCCTTCGGTCATCACTGCGAGAAGGGGGAAAAACTGGAGGTAGTAGAGGTAGTGGGTGATCGAGCCAATCTAACAGCCAAAATGATCGTCTGCATCAGGGAGAGCACAAAAACTCGGCAACGCTTGCCATCAGCTCAAACAATGTGCGGGATGTAAGCTGACCATGTCGCTACTTGCAAAGCCGATTCTGGGATGTGTGCGAGCATAATGAAGCACTCCGCAATAATGAATGTCCGGCAGAGCGTGTACCACAGCAGTGATAACACGATTAGAACAAGCACACCGCCGGGCAGAATATACGCGCTGATAGCCTCAAATATGGCTGAGCAGCGATGATGCCTGCGTTCAAGAATCCTAAACCATGTATCTACCCGGTTTGAGATTGTAATATGAGTAACGAGCAGAGCGAACAATGGCCCGGTCGCAAGTATGGTAACACCTGCTACACGCCAAAAGGAGGCTTGCAGGTCAGTAGAGAACTGGCTTGACCAAGCCGTGAGGTGCAAGCCCCCATAGCACGCTCCCGCAAAGGTCATTCCAAGCTCAGCCAGAAGAATTCGCGGCTGTAAAGATTTGCAAACTGTCCAGACCGCATCCCTTCAGGGATGTGTAACTCACTCAGACTCCAATTGGGGACTCGATCGGGAACAAAGTGTGATCTGTTGTGGTATTCGCTTGTTTGGATTCGGCCTTGTGTTGCGACCCGGTTCGCTCTATCCAGTCGGTTGATATCGCGATGGTCGAGGGTGATGATAACCTCGTGTTTGACCGTTCCAACTCGACTCAACATCCAGTAATTTCCTCGAACTTTTAAGTATGGGTATTCGTTAGGGCCGATGGCAAAGTAATTATGTTCAAGTGACTTAAGGGTGAGGTTTGTCGGGCGAGAGACTTCTAAGTAATCGTTCGGCGAGTAATTTTGGAAAATTGGTTGCCATCGTACGAGATCCCGCCTCCCGGGAAGTATGCTGTGCAGGTAGGCGCAGATATCGAGCGCTTCCTCGTCGCGAATTATCAGCGGCTCTTGGACATCCCGTGGCTTGTCCCACCAGATAAGAAAAAGCAGTAAAGCGCAGATGGCATGCGCAAAGACGTTCAACTCCAAAAGAGTGATTGAGAGCTCTTTGGATAGACGAAAGATGCACTGCACGCAGAAGTAACCGGCCTGCCAACAGGTCAACATCTTTCCGAGCATGTCAGATTTGCTTTTATCCTCTAATTGCTCGCGTGAGATGTCGGGAGTGAGCAAATGTTTATTGCGTATCAACAATTCAATCTTTGTGGAGGCTACAAGCACACGCTGGCGTCCTCTTGGCATGAACTGTTGGTCTTCGGGTGCTGTGTCCTCGAATGCCAGACCTCCCATGACGACCAGCCAGCTATGAACGTCGGTCCATGCATGAATACGCTCTCCACACGGTCCAAACCGTTTTCGCGGTTGAGGCGTCAGTTCCGGAACATCTTCTGCTTTGAGCAAGAAGAAGACCTTGGTCTTGTGCCACAATTTCAAGGCATTTCTCTTGAAACGCCCCCAAGGCTTAGGCCCAACAGGCATGTACCCCTTTCTTTGCATGATTGCACTGAGCTCTTTGGCTTGCTTCCTTTGCTCCCATGCATTCCAGACCACAAGCTCCGGGACCAGTAATCCGAGTACCATCCAGCCCAGCTTTCGGTATTTATGCAAATGCTTTTTCTTGTGCTCTGGCACATTCAGGTGTAGCGACGTCCAGATGCACAGGGACATGGTGATTAGGCAGCTTGAGAGGATGCTGAAGGTTCCCCGAAATCGAGGCTCTGGGTGCCATTCGGCTCGCGGCAGGACTGTAGTATTTCCAAAAGGCTGAAACATTGAGCTCGTGGCGTTTGGTGTGATTTGAGACTTTTGTGAGGCGGCAACAGCAAGATTGCTTTAACTTATCCTTTCAAAAGTAACGCGTAAAAGACAAAGCCTGGTTGCACAAGAGTGGCGCAGCTGACTTCCATGTCGAGCTGAAACAACGCGCCACCAAACGCCTTCAGGCAGCAATGCATTGGTGAGGTTTACGGATGTTCCGCTTTGATCTTGAGAGCTTTGTGACAGTATTGACTTCTTGAATACATGTTGCGTGTGTGATGCATTTAGGATCAGCGCTTCATACCGATTTGGAGCCGAGAACACCACTCTCAAAGTGTGTACCGGAAGTTTGGATCTCCTTCAAGAACAACCTCACCACGATCGGCCCGCTTGTTCTGTCTCCTGAAGATAACCGAGTTGACGGCAACAATCGCGATCATCAAGATATTCGCACATAGGCAGAAGATGATACCTAGATCGTAGTTCTGTAGATGCAGATGATGATCAGCGATGATAATTTGACGAATTCAAGGGCATGGATCAAGACTCACAGGAGCATCCTCAGCACGGAAGATGGTTGAGCCTGCAATTCCACCAATCCCACCGAACCCGACGAGCGTGGCAGACGCAAAAGCTCGCTTCCATTGTCCACGAATATTGTTTGCTTGGTATGCCATAACTGCAGGAATGCCGCCGTTGGCTGTGCAGCAGATGAGGAAGATGCCGAAGTAACGAACGCCAGGAGCTTCAGCCCAACGCTGCAACGGATCAGTAAGAGTGCGTAACAATGAAGAAGGATAGACTGTACCAAGATCGGGGTTCCGATGATTCCCAAGCAAGCCAGGAAGACAATGACTGGACCACGGTATCTGTATCTGTCACCGAGCCAAGCAAGTCCGTACATAACAATGCCAGCGCAGCCGTAGGGCGGAGCACTAAGTAGTTGTGACATGCCGATGTCGAAATTCAACGTCTCGTTGAGAATGATTGGAAGGAAGTACGCCAGCGAGTATGCTTGCGTTGTAAGGCAGCTATTGAAGAGCATGTGAGCGGAAGATTATCAGGTCGTCGAAGGAAGATGTTCTTACAAGAAAATCATGGCGAATGTCCAGATCTTCCAGTCTTTCCCGGCTGCCAACCATTTCTTGAAACTCCATGGCTCTGCTCCCGCATCGTCACGGTCCTTGTTGATGCGACGAATGATGAATGCAATCTCGTCGCTGTTGATGAATCCATAGTATTTCTTGTTGATGGCTCGGTCGGGGAAGTCGACAAGGAAAGCGAAACCGAGGAAGGCAGCGGCAACTGTCATCAAACCGAACACAAGGAAGATCCACCTCCAACCTTCGAGGTCACCCTCACCATCCTACAATATGAGATTAATGGAATGCCATGTGGGAGGAGCATGATTGAGCTTACCAGTTGTTGCAGACCAAACGCGAGAATACCAGAGCAGCCAGAAGCGACGAGCCCCAGAGCGTACTGCGAAAATGTTTTAGTCCAAGAATCTACAGCATGAAGAGTGGAGACGGAAGGCCTACAAAGCAGGCATATCTTTTGCCTGTTGAGAAAGTTACCCAGGTCAGTAAGGATATGAATAGAGTCTGGTCCTTGGGTCTTATGCTTACCCATATCATATCTTGAATACCAGGTGGAGATGAGGTACACTACTCCGGGGAAGTAGCCCGCTTCGAAGACTCCGAGGACCAGTCGTAAGGGCACAAGCTCCCACCACTGGGTAACGAACGAGAAGCCGACCTGTGTCTTCTGATCAGGTGTGTCCCAGCTTTTCCAATAGTGTCTTCACGTACCATTACCACACCCCAAGCAAAACAGATCGAGGAAAGGAAGAGTCGTGGCCCGAATTTGCGTGTCAAGAGTGTTGCCGGAGGCTGCAGGAACGTATACGTAATGAAGAAGACGAGAGCGACGATTGACTAAGAGAATGAGGTCAGCTAAGATGCTTGCTATGATGGCCATGTAGGATGGAATGTGTCAACTTACGTATCTCGAGTTCACCATCTCCAGATCAACGCGCATGCCTGCAATGCCGGCATTGGGGAGGTTGGATCGGTCCATCAAGCTGTTCATGTAAATGATGCCTGCGACCGTGATGAGACGGATGTCCACACGATGGATGATCTTGCGCTGCTCAGCATATGTGTACACGGGATCATCGTCGAGAGCCTCGTCGGGGTTCCTCGTCGAAGCAGCTGGCGACTCTCCTTTTGCACGCTCCAAGTGGCTGACATCTTCCTTCTCGGTTGCCATTGTTGATTGCCTTCTACAAGACAGATATCAAGTCGAATCAAAGGACGTGCTCAATGTTCGAGCGTGGAGCGATCATCGCATCGAGACAGAGAATCGCACTTACATAGTCATGATATACTGCCTTCCAGCCAAATGGCACCAGACGCGAGTTCCTGGGCCATGCTTGGAATTAATATCGGCATCTCAAGGCAAAAACACGTTGGACCTATTAGGATGCATCCAGAGACTTCCGAGTGGCAATGCTAAGAGGCTTGGGAGAGAAAATGGGCTCGGTTCAAGAAAGAAACTGGGGGATTGGCATCTGGGGTACGCGGGGTAGTATGATCATGTCGCGCGGCATTGCGCTTGAAGACTTGGAAGCGAGATCATTGTGTTGCTGCGTTCGATTCATAGTCGCATGGCATCCTCGTGGCTCAGTGTTATTTCTGCTCGTTTCCCCTCTCCTTGGACTTTCTGAACCTCGGTTGCTGCCATGTCGAATTTTTACCCAGAAAGCAGCCTCGGTAAGGTTACGTTTCAGCTACCCACTACGGCCTTTATGGGCAGTGCCAACTCGAAAACCACATTGGCGTGTAAGAATGGGCTTGCGCGTGGAAAAGAGGCATCGATTTCATTGGCAGTTCGAGCCACCCAGCCGTCAACGTGGGCAAAGTCGACCAGACATGCTGTGAAGTCTGACGGCTTGATGGCATAAGCAGATTGGAATAGTTCAGCAGTTTCGTGAAGGACGATTTAAGGAAAGGAATACTCGTTATTGGGCAAGGAACTGGCCAAGCCATGTACGTGCATCAAGAGCCCGAAACCCTTTCATCGTTGGGATACCTTCGCCCACTCTTCGTTAATATTCTTGTAGTCCTTGGCCATGTAAGGCTCATAGATCTCCGCCAAAGCACCCTGCTTGCGATGCGGTTTGACTCCCAGGTCATTCTGCAAGAGATCAAGATACGGAACAGCGTCGAAGATGAAACTCGGGGCTTTGTTGCCCCAGTCAGTAGGATATCGCCATTTGCCCCACCTGTTGTGAAGCACCGTCTGGTATCGCAGTTTCTGCAAGGCGGCAGCATCGTCCACAGCAGCGCCCGGGTCATTCTTCAGGCGGCCCATGAAGTACGCGCTTATCCAGAGGCCTTGGATATGTGCCGAGATGGTGTTGCTGAAGTTGCCGCACATGCCGACGATGGCGATGTCTCGTGTGCGAAGGAACCTCGGAGAAGGAGGGACTATGAACCGGTGAAGCATGTAAGGCGTGAGCGATTGTACACCTGCGTCTTCGCTTCGGATACCCTTCGCATCTGTGACGGGCACATAATCCTTATTCCAGACAGGTTGATCCTTCAGTCTCGGGAATCGCTCCAGAATCTCCTTGTCAGCCTTGTCCAGCAGGTCTTGTTGATTTGCAAGATCTTCTTCCGGGGCTTCTTTCGCCTTAACGGGTTCGTGAGGAAGGCCGAGCTCCTGTTCGATGCCCTCGGGGAAGAACTTCATGGGAGGCACATGTTTCCACCCTGTGCTGGCAAGCATCGCATCCGCTACGAACTCGGTGCCATTGGAGAGATGCACTTTGCCTGGACTGAGGTGATCAAAGTCAGCCACGTGGATGCGGACCTTATCTTCGTCACTCTTGATGAGATCCATGAAGTCAGTATCGTAGTTGAGGATGCTGAAGCTGTCGCCGGTGAACATGGGTGGCATCCTGGGCTTGAGCTTCGCCGTCTCTGGGTTGGCATCGAATTTCATCAGGGTCAGAACGTCATTGCCCAGGATGGACCAGAATGTGTTGACGATTCCACGACCGATCATAGTGCCGTGCAGAAAGCTTCGGATGGAGCTGTACCCATCCGCGTCACCCCAGATACATGGACTAAACCATGTCAATAGACGGGTGTCTGCAAGAAGATTAGTGGATGTGTAGGGTGCCGCTTTGGGTGGCAGCGGTCCACGTACTCGCAAGCATCTCAATCCATTGTTTGAGCGGTGTGACATAAGGCGGCGCCATCCAACATGAGCCATGGCCGGTGGCTGCAGTAAAGTTAGCGAGTGTCGCCACCATGATAACACATACAACAACACATACGCCGAATGATCCAGTTTACCTTGACTCCCGCGGTTGCATAGGCATAGACAGCGTCCCAAGCAGATTTCGAGGCACCGAAAATGGCCACGGCCTTGCATTTCTCGGGGTCCACGGTATCGCGGTTTTGCATGAACTGCTTGCCGTGAAACACTCTTCCGCCGAAGGTGTCCTGGCCAGCGAAGGCCACAGTGAAAGCATCGGAGGTGCGACCAGTGGCAAGGATGAGCCTGCGCGCAAAGACTTTCTGGTCTTGATTGGCGAGAGTCAGGATCCAACCACCAGTTTCCTGGTGTTCGGCTTCCAGGACTTTAGTCTGCAAGCGAACCTTGTTGGCAATGCCAAATTTCTCCGCGTAGGCCTTGAGGTATTTGTTGACAGCTGGCCCGGGGATGTGCTCATTCGGCTTCACGCCAAACTTGGCATCCATAGGGAAATCCGGGTACTCATAGGTGCCGAGTAAGTTGTTGCTCTTGAGTCCAGGGTAGAGACGATGATCTGCCCAAGTGCCTCCAAGCGATGCCTCCGATTCGAAAATCGCCAATGACTGATCTGGTTGCGTGCAGTGGAATTGTTTCGCCGCTGCAAGGCCATACCATCCTGTCCAAGCGTGTGATCAGTATGCATGGTGAAGCCATCCCTGTCGTCTATCTCGAATTCGAGCTCTCTCCATGAGACGTAGTACGCACCAGCACCGACGACAACGCATTCGAGGCTCTCCATCTTGCCTGTGATAAAGCTGCCCTGAAGATACAGCGGAGCAGCAACGGTCAGTGGCGTTGGTGAAGGGTCGGGGTGGCACTGATACTTGTTGTGATCGGAGAATATACGCGGCTAGTAGTTGCCGTGTTTGATGCGCCCAGAACTGGCGACAGACTACTGTCTCCTTTATGATACATGGTATGGTGCCTCAACTCTTTGCTGATATATTAATATTGACAGGTATAGAACCCCGCCCTGCAGATCTCGAGTGGGTCGGCCGCGCTCCCCAGATCAAATGATTGGGCTGTCAGGCAAGCGAGACAAGCCACCGAAAAGCTAGCTGGCATGAACGAAAATGCAGTCCCGTGGCAGTGGACTTGGTGTTGCAGTAACATGGGACGATCGATAACCGATCTGAGATATCGGAGTGTCTCTACCGTATCGCCGCGATCTTAGCCAGGCCAACGGAGAACGATCCAAAGAGACCAGGCTCATAAATTGTCGCAATCCGCGCTTTCGCACTATCCACTTTGGGATTACTCCATGGAAGCAGCCGCATGTAACATGGCCGCCGTTGTGCTTCTAGTGAAATGAGGGTCCGACTACTGCAAGACACTTTCCGTGGCAGTCCACGCCCCGAAAGCTTAGCACCACGGTCGGAGGCCTTACAAGCTACTAGGAAACCGGTGCAACTGCCCTTTCAACCCTCATTCTCCAGTCAAAGGGTCTATCAAACGTTATCAGCCAACGTCTATACCTATATGAAACATGTCTATACACGGTGGATCAGGGTTCGGGGGGAGATTGCTTACCTGACCAGCGTTCCCAGCACCATGGATAGCAGAGCCTTCTCCCATCAACATGGAATCACATCTCGGGGTTATATAGATGGCTTGCATCCTTGAGCGCGCCATCAAACCCACAAGCACCATCCTTCCACCATGTCGGCTCCCGCACTCTCGCCTGAGGAACAAGCAGCGCAAGCCGCAGCCGCAGCTGCAGCTGAGCAGTTCACCATCGAGGCATTCACCCTGCTTGGCGTTGGCCTCCTCGTCACAGTCCTTCGAACGTATGCCAGAATCAGAGCGGTGGGCGTCAAGAGACTCCAAGTTGACGATTATCTTATCTGGTTTGCGGCAGTAAGGAACTTTCCGCATACTGCAGTTGCTTGGGGTGACACGAACTAACGGAGACTCTCACAGGTCTGCTACTCAGTCGAGACCGCTCTTGCATATAATGTCGGACATGCAGCACACGGTCTTGCCAACAATGGCATGACGCCTGAAGAACGTGCAGCTTTGAGCCCGGACAATCCTGAATTCGCGTTGAGGTAGGTGCACATAACAATGCCGTGCAGCAAAAATTGCAGATGACTGATTGCATCCTGCAGAATTCTGGGCTCCAAAATCCAGCTTGCTGGGTGGACAATCTATGGCACCTTGCTTTGGGCGCTGAAAGGCTCCCTGTTGGTGTTCTACACCCGTTTGACAGTAAGTGTCTTGCTGACTCCATGCTTTATCTTCATCTAACAGATGACCGCAGGCTGGCCTTGGTCGAGACTACGAGATCCGCATCTACATCGGCTACGTTCTGGTGATTGTATCATACATGATCGTAATCTTCAACTTGTTCCTTGGCTGTCGCCCATTTCACCGGTATTGGCAGATTAACCCCGACCCTGGAGGTATGCATCACCGTCACAGCACTTTTACTTCCAATTACTGACAGGTTGTTGCTTTAGATGTATGCCAGCCAGCTGTCTCTGCCCAGATTGTATGGGTATATTTCGGCTTCAACGTCACGACAGACATGTACTTGCTATCTATTCCATTGCCGATGCTGTGGAAAGCCTCCTTGAAGCCAATGAAAAAGTGCGGCTTGATGATCCTCTTCGGCGGTGGAATCTTTGTCATCGCCTGCGCAACCCTTCGATGCGTCCTGATTGTTACTGTAAGTAAAGACTTTACTGCACGCGCGATTTGACGTTTCGTTCCATGCTGACCAACTTCCCACACAGGATCCCGTCAATGGAGCTCAACTGGCAGGCTCTTGGGCTGTTCGCGAGACTTTTGTTGCGCTGGTGACAACCAACCTTCCCATGGTCTACCCTCTCTTCAGCGTCCTCGTAGGAAGACACATCAGCTCATGGGTGAGCACGGTGCGCTCAACAAACAGGCTTGACAACAACGAGACGCCTAGTGAGCTCGTAACAATCGGCCACGGCGGCCACCACGGCAAGGCCATGCGAGTCAGCGCCAATCCCCTCACCAATGTGACGTTCAGCGAGAGCGAGGAGCGTATTGTCGGCACGACGGAGCTGCACGACGCAAAAAGCGACTGCGCGAGCTCGACCAAGAACGGCAGCCACGACCATGCTTATAGCAACAACATTCAGAAAGATGTGGAGGTCGCTGTCGTCTGTCAAGAGCGGACTGGTGATTACGCCGAGGGAGACTTACAGAGACAGCAGGCTACTGCAGATATTGACGGGACACAAGGGCACTTCGCCTTTGCAAGAGGGCCATCCAAGGGGTCGAATGTTGGCAATGTCTAGGATGCATGCCCCATGTAACTATCCAACTGTCTAATCTCTCTTTCCAGCCGTGTAAAATGACTGGTTAGGGCAGGGACGGAAGAGTGAATGATTGGCGCAAGGTGTTCAAGGCGTGCGAAACAGCCACTGACGAGGAGCCCCAGGTGTTTGTGACTTTTTTGCGGTACAGTATATGTCAAGGTCACCTTTGGCTTTCTTTTAGATATTTCGTAATCTTACTTCGTGATATGATGTGGGCTCCCGAGTACATGAAGAAACACCTAATTGAGGAACCTGTCATCTTGAGAGCCTCCAGCTTTCGCATCCCGACTGTTCATTGGGGTTATTGACCTTGACAGATTGTTCTGATGGAAGCTGGAGTGTATGCGACGCTCAAAAAGTCCAAAATTACGCATTATGACCACGGATGAAACCGTTTTCACTTTGCTAATTCCGGGTGCATATCATCTCGGTGGCCAGATACAGTATCTCTCGATCTTCTCAGGCAACAGATGTCACCTTAGCTGAGCGGGATTCTACATCTCATATTATTGTCATCAAAGCACAAACCTCTGCGGCGGCTAACAAATGCTAAGTTGGAGCTCAGTGCTGAAGGAGCGAAGAATACGACAGGGGTCTACAAACGTCTTCGTCAGACATGGTGAATGCACTGCACACAAGCAATCCCGATGTTGTGCAATGATCACGAGTCAATGTGGATTGGCAATGCAGATTTACAGAAGCTCGAGACGTTAATCGGGGCTGGCATGTGGATCGAAGCCGGTATTAAAAGCTCGACCCTATATATGTCTGCACGTCCATATATTTCTGCGCCTTTATATCGACTCGCAACCGGCTTCGAAAGGATTTCGTTTCTGTGCGTGGTCCTGTGGCTTTACTTATCATCGAAAATGTCATCTACATTTTTCCAGTGCCGCGAGCATGTCGTTCCTGCACAGCATATTCGCGGGTACTACGGGGCTACTGCGAATTCACAAGAAGAGGCTTTGTACATCTCGGTGAAGCAGTATACTCCTCTTGACAATGTTTGTCCGCAGCCTGGCGACATCACGATAATTGCCTGTCACGCGGCTGGAGTTTTTAAAGAGATGTCAGAGAGCCAATTTAGATCCCAGAAATCGAGGAAAGTCTGACCGATCATGCAGGTACGAGCCATTGTTCGATGAGCTATATCAAGTCTCCCAGCAATCCGGAAGCACGTTCAAAATAAGGGGCATTTGGATTGCCGACGTCGCTTCTCACGGTGAAAGCGGTGTGCTGAATGAAGGACGTCTCGGAATTGACTGTGAGTCTACGACTCAATGAACAGGCGAGGCTCGGAGAATACTGATATCAGCAGACTGCTGGGATGATCACGCTCGCGACCTTCTCAATATGGTCTCTATTTTCCGCAATGAAATGCCCGCGCCGCTTGTAGGTCTTGGTCATAGCATGGGGGCAGTCAACATCATTCAAGTTTCTTTAATGCACCCTCGACTCTTTACGACTATCGTGTGCATAGAAGCCCCCATTTTCAAAGAACACGATCGTTTCGATTTCACCGAAGCATACTGGATGATCGCGCGCCGTGACATCTGGGCGTCGCGTCAGGATGCCGTGCGGGACACAGTCAGAGGGGGCCTGCAACGGACCTGGGACCAGAGAGTGATCAAGTGTTGGGAAAGGCATGCTTTCCGTGAACTTCCAACGCTACTATATAGCGAAGCTCCAGCGAACATCGCGACCGAGGCGGAATCGCAGAAGTCTAAGCCCGTCACACTCTCGACAACAAAGCATCATGCCATGCGCGCCTTCTGCCGAGGTGCTCACCCTGCCCCTGGAGAGGCTCTCGACACCTTTGTCCCATCACAATTGAATCATCCAGATATCTCAAAAATGGAGCATGACATACAGCGATCTCCTGTCTATAGGCCTGAGGTGACCGGCATATTTCGACAGCTGCCTTTCCTCCGCCCATCTTGCTTTTTCGTCTATGGAGCCAAGTCGCATTTTTTCTCATCAAGTATTGAGAGCCGGAAGGACAAGCTCCAATCCACCGGTATTGCTGTTGGGGGGAGCGGCGTCGTAGAGAACGAAGCAGTCAAAGACATCTCGTTAGAAGGCCTTGGGCATTTTGCTCCTTTCGAGAAGCCCGGGCTTGTCGCTGAGGGTATGTTTCAGTGGCTGAGTACTGAGATGGACAGATGGAGGGCTGCAAATGACGACCAAGCGAAAATGTGGAGTAACGTTGGTGTCAGGGAAAAGGCGATGGTCGAGCAGAGCACAAGACTATGGGCTAAGGAATGGTTCTCTTCGAACGAAGCGAAGGCACGCTTGAGGGGAATTGGAAAGAACAAGAATAACAAGGCCGAGTCTAAACTCTGATGCAGAAAGGTTGAACATATATTTTAGAGGCATTCGAGGAGCTCCGATTCTGTAAATAGCCAGAGAGTATTCGATGCGAGCATGAATACATCGCCGTGAGTCACAAGTATGTGTCGTATGTGCGTTGCCCGAGGAAGAATCCTGGAAACTCTTTTGTCTGATTCTGACGGCAAGAGTATTTCTTAGGATACATGCCTGGAAGACCATTTGCGCTCATCTATGTTCGGCCCAGATTCAAACTGACGACGCTGAAGGCATTCTGCACGATGCCAGCTTAAAGACGAGCCCTTTGAGCAACTGTCGAAGCTCCGCTCGCCTCCGTTTGCTGTTCCAGTTGCGACGCGGTGAACAATTTCTCAACCACGGTAGTCAGCCCATTCATGTCATCGCCCCTACGCTCGGCCGCCATCACTGCCGCTTCTCCACCTTCTGCAAACAGACTTGCGCGCCATGTCTGGGCACCAACCTCATACCATCCTGGGCGTGAATAAAAAGATGAGAGAGTCTCGTGATGGCTTCCCGGTTTGATATTGGCTCGAATTGTCGCCGTCGCTCGAGAGCCTTTGCTTGCAGACCGAAGTTGATCAAGAACCCAATGGTCGCGGTCCATCGATAGATTCTCAAAAAGGTCATTTCGTCTTGCTCCATGCATTCGGGCCATGTAAAACAAGATCCCTCCACGATACTGATATTGCCTGTTTTCGGAATGACTCAGCGCAGCAGTCGAGGTCGGTACTGATATGGACCTGTCATGTGATACAGGACCATGGTTGATGGCAACGCCGAGCGGGATACCAACGTCCATGATCACGTCAAACTGCAACGCTGCTGGCCCCGTGGCCCAGATGGCAGGCATTAGTGACGGTGAGATTCCGAATGCGATTTGCAGAAGGCCGTGGTGCTGTTTGATCAAATCCTGCCAGTAGTGCGGTGTTTGGCACGAGACATCGGCGTAGTCTTCTGCAAAAGACTCAGGGTTTTCTCGTAATCCCTGCAGATAGAGGTCGCGAAAGATTGATGCATAAGTCTCCAGGCTTGCGCGCTCACGTTCTGGAGGTGGTCTAAGAACATGAATAGCGAGTTCGTCTTGCGTGGGCTTTGATGTTTCAAACGACATCTTGTTTGCATTCGAGTGCATAGAGGCTCCAAACTTGACTATGAATCTGCAGGAAGTTGTAAGTTAACATGCTGTTCACGGTCACCGTGCACCTAGATAGCGGTGAGTATTATGACTGATGAATGCGATTCTATAGGACCCTGTTTCACCTCTCACAGATAGTATCGTTCAACGGAAATTGATGAGCGACGTGATGCCGGCAATCTGGAAGCGCACCGGCCGGTATAACGTCTTTGTGGCTCGTGCAAAGTCGACACAACCACCCGTTGTACTTGTTGACCGACTATCTGAGGATACCGACAAGATCGTGGAACGTCACCGCCTGTTGACTCTAAAGCGCCGTGTACTGGTTTTTCGTAGGATGGTATAGGAGGCACCACTCGGCTGAACACATACGAGTCCGCGTTGTCAGATTTGAGCAATAGGAGAATGGCAACAACTGGTTGTCATACTGAAAGGATGAGAGATTGTAGGGGCTCACTGCTAGTGCGGCCGATTGGTATCAAGTGAACGGCCAGCATTTCGTTCTAAAAAATGCACCGGCTTCTTTCCATGGAGCTGAACTGGCAAGTGGTATGTTTTGGAGTTCATCGAAATCAGGCGAGGTGCCGAACGCTTGAAATGGCGGCTAGTCGTTGGTATTCTTTCATTTCAACCCTCTAGCCTACGCAGGATTGTAACCTTTACTCCACTCTGTGCAATCTAGGTCCAAAAGAGCGGTACCCACGTTCCGACAGGTTGATTCATGAGAGCCATTGATGCTCCTGATATCGATGTTCTCCGCTCGAATATTTGAGCAGGTATCAGGACTCGAGCAGACAAGATGTGCGACCAGAGGAGCAAATACCCTATTTGTCCAACCACGAATGTTCTTGAAGGATATGTCTGTGATATTGAGGCGTGCCTGGTTTGGCCCAGTCAGCAAATGGAGTCGGGACTAAAAATGGGGTAAGGGGTAGTTTTACCGGATGCTTGAAACATTCTTCCTCGTTATCTTGACCGTAGCATTGTGTGATGGTGATTCCGTAGTCGACATTGTCTAGCCACATGCCATCGTATGTAACATTGCGAACGGAGCCTGTGCCACCGCCGCCTTTCAGGTTGGCTGACTTTTCACTGAAGGAATCTGGCCAAACCTTGATGCGCGCACCCTCGGAGGAATTGTACATGGAAATGTTGCGGACCATGATGTTCTCAACGATATCGATCCGTTCAGGATATTGTCCAAGAGATCCGACCGAGATGCCGTGTGTTCCATTGCAAGAGAGGTTCTGCACAAGGACGTTGGTGGCATTTGGCTTGAACGAGACGCAGTCTGGACCTGTCAGCAAATCTACGTGGCGTAAGGGGTTGGACACTAACCATCGCCATTTGTGACTGTGGAGTTTTGGATGGTAATTCTGTCAGAGCGAAGAATGTCCCAACCGTCGGTGTTCTTTTCAAAACTGAACGTGTGGCTTATTGCACGAATTCTGATGTCAGTGAAGACCACATCGCTCGAGTTGGCCACAATATTCGTCCAGAATGGCGAGTTGTTCAGATCCAAATCGGTGACAGAGCCACCATGAAGCCCAACGGTAGCGAAAAGGATTGGTCTCTTCACTGTCTTGTTGGTATAGAACATGTCCCACCAAACTTGACCATTTCCTTCAAGAGCTCCACCGCCGTACACGTTGACGTCTTCGCCGCCCAGCAGGAAGAAGCTGGCTGCATCCTGGAAGTCAAATTTAAAAGCGTTCTCTTCCCAGTAGTTGGTTTCGTTCGTGAAAGTGATGCTGCCTTGGATGTCTACATCAACGTGTGACAAATTGCTCAGGTCGAGAGGGGCGCCAATAGTGTATTCCGTATTCTGTAGAAAGATTACATCTGTAATAAATCAGCATCATTCCCTCATATACAAAATCACGTTGCTTACGGCCGCCATCATTGCATTCATCGAAGGCAGAGAGGACGTATTTGGAGTCGTCCGTGGTAAGGTCCCCGTGGCTATCTACGAGACATGTCTTATCCCTTTCCGGCGATGCAGCTGCTGTGATAGGCCTTCTAGACCTTAAGTTTCGCAAGACTGTGGTGGATGGGTCGCTCGCGGCTGCAAGAGCAGAAAACTGAGCTGTCAACAGGAATTTAACAACTTTGGAGAGGGTCATTGCTGCGAGGGCGAGACAGTTTGGCCAATACCACTTTTCACTGTAGCTAGCCCAACCGCACGGGATGATGGATAGCCATTAATATAGTAAATTGTTTCGACATACTGTATTAGCGGAAGCATACCAATCTTCTACCATACCAAGCTGATCAGCCCGCGGAAAAGCGGAAAAGCCACATAGGGCTGGCATTGCCCCTCAGTTAAGTATCGTAAATTTCTCCTATTGGATCAGGTGTAAAGGAAATAGGCATATCACTCGTGGAAGTCAGATCTGACTTTGCCATTGCTTTCGACAATTTGCCCGCCTCGGCGTCTTTACCACCGGCTTTCCAAAAACGCAGCTCATTGTCTTATAGCTTTCTGACATGTCTTGTCCCTTGTCATATGTCATCAGAGTGCAGGAGATCATGGAGAGGTTGAGTCCAAACGGTCCAACATGTACCGCATGAGGGTGACAAAGTCCCCACTTTCCGTCGAAGCTGAAGTCGTATAATTCCCGTTTTGGATCAGGCCAAGAAGCATGGATGAGTGAGGACGACAAGGTCAATCGCATGTAATGCGAATTTACAGGAGTTCTTCTCGGCTTCCTCCATATTGTAGTGTTGGGAAACATAGGATTGGGGCATGATGCTCGCCGAATTGCGTACTGACGGAGTTGGCTCTTCCCGCAACACGATTGTGTAGAAATATCGCACTGTTCCTTGAATGCGTGATTGATCGCTGCCGGTGATTTCGCACACAGTGTTCGCCCAATAAGTATGCTTAGTGATGATTCTGCTGCAACAAGCCTCTCACGATCAATCTCTTAAGAGCTGTCAGATCTTTGGCTGACGCCCGAGCAGTCGAATTCTGATGTCCATCCGATGATTTCAGTGCTGACCCGCTCGACCAAATCTTCATAGTGAGGTCCTGGCAGAAAGAGAACGGTGTGCGCATTGATCTCATCATTTGTCGCCACCATCACTTTCTTCCACAAAGGGTCGATCTCTCCGTTCTTTTGTCGTGCTAGTCTGCAGAAATATAGTTCTTCTGGATCAGCGCCATTCTCAGCGATATCCTCAGTGGATTCATCATTTTCTTGTGACCATTCCATGTCTTGACTAGCTTTGTCTTTGGGGAGAGTGACGAAATGTCCGCCCTTAGCGCTGTTTTCGGGGAAATGCCTTTCCTTTAGATAGTTTTTTTCGATAAATCTCTTCCCGGCTCGTCCCTTGTAGCTTGCTGTGTAGAACTGGACAAAACGAACTCGTTCCTCAGATCTTAGTTGCGACAATGCATCCGCGGAAGCATCTGAGCTGTCGAGTTCCCGCAGGGTATTATATCGCTCTTTGAGGCGATGTGAATTCAGTAAGCAACTCCCGAACTCGAAATGCGCTTTCCAGTGACGAAAGCTTGCTAACATGAAACTTTCGTCTTCGTGCTTTCTTGCAAAGTGTAACACATTCTCCCACCAACCGCGATTCTGAATACGAATATCGTTCGCGAAAGGCTGATTGAAATGCGGGTCTGATTTCCATTCGGACTTTGAAGTGCTTTGTCAGTCAAAGAACTGCATGGATTTGAGGATCGATATGACCGCTCTGTGCTTACCTGTGGAGTCTGAATGCTCCATGATCGGTTCAAACTCTCATTTGAAGCACTTGTGTCTTGCATGGCGAATACTCCAGCTTTGGACCGAAATGGGCTGAGTGCACCAGCTAGGATCACACGATTCTGCGCGCCAAGGAGAGGAGCATCCAAGTGTACTGTTCCGAGTATCTTGTGTTTGCGGGTTGAGCTGTATCCTGGTATCTTTTTCCTCTGGAGACCTTGTCAGCAAGCTGGCCATAGCCACAAACGATCGGGTCTTTTACCATGAGTACGACTTCCTCGGCCAAGAGGCCTCCCATTGAATGCCCTACCAGAATTATGTCGGTATTTGAATCCTCGTGTGCAGACAACCATTCGCTCAGGTTGTCTCTGGCAAGATGAAATGACTTGTACGTCTTGTAGCGTGGGTAGATTTTCGAGTGGACCACATGAGTCCGGGCAACTTTGCCTTTCAGCTGAATGTGAACGTGGAAAGGAAAGGAGTGGAACGAATCTTCACTCCCGATGAAGCCGTGGATATAGATGACAAGGAGTCTTCTCTTAGCATCCTGTTTTTCTTCACCACGAGACGGGGTTAGTGATTGTGTAGATGTCGTTCTCGGGTCCGTTGGTGGTATGCACAACTCCGTTTGTTTTGTCTGCCACGATGTGCGCAGATAGTCGGCTAGGGCAGACATTTTGGCTACTGTTCGCGCGAAGAATCCCTCAGCACCGTTGTCAGAAGGCAGATCAGCAGCAGCATTACCAGACTATCGTTGAAAGAAAGAAGACAAGAGTAGAGTGGCGTTGTTGCGCAGATTTTCACCCTTGCATACCTTATTATTACCTCTGCGCGTCGCATAATTAAGGCTCTGTTATTGGACACAGCCTTAGCCAGGCAGACAGCGCAAACAGCTCCATCGACGAGCCGCAGCAACAAGCAAAGGCAAAGGCCAACCGTATTCCATCCGGTGTAGAAACGTTGGTTTGAAGACTCAGCCAATGGGATAAACTTCTCGTCGCAAATCGCAGCCGAGTGGGCGTGCATGCGAATCCGAGACCTCGCAAAGCGGTGCGAAGCCGCCAATTCCTTCACAACCCTCGCAAACCCGCCCAAATGGCGTTAGCCCGGTTGTCTTGAAATAACAACAGGGCTGATCTTGCACTGTTCCCACGGTGCGGCACATGGTCGTAGTAGACTAGCTCGCAATCGTCTTGTGTCACCAAATAAGCAACAGTCAGTTCAACGTGCGCCAACATGACACATGTCTCCATGGCCGTGTGTTCGTAGCACGAATCCGAGACCATCCCGAGCATCTTTTTGAAGCAGTGCAGGCTAGACCGAGCTTCCAGCCCTCCAAGGCAACAGACTTTGTAGCTTCCCAGGTGTTTTTGCGCATACTAAGCGTGATGTCGCAGCTTGAATGCAAAAAGCGCCCGTAGCCTAGCACATTCCTTTTCCTGTTTGTATTTGGTCGGGACCTGAGCGACACCAGTTGCCCGCGAAGACAGATTTCCCCCAGGACAACGCAATGCCTTCAGACGCCGACGAATCGGCCTCTCCGCCCCGGCAAAGACCGATCCAGCGCTCCAACACCTTCCACGAGATCACAGACACTTCGTATAAATTCGCCAGGACCTTTTCACAGGCAACGAGGGATGCCATCAACGCTGAGGTGCCACTTGGTGCCTGGGCTGCCGCTGCCGGGGCTTCAAGCAAAGCACCAACCTTGGGCGAGATCAGAAAGGGCTCCTTCGCCGAATCTGGGTGGCAGAGCAGCGTCGGCTTGCCAGTGAGGAGGGCCAGCGGCCACGAGCTGTCGGCCATCAAAGATGAGGAAGATGGAGAAAGTAATAGTGCACACAGCGCGTGGAAGAGTTCCAAGTTGGAGCGGGGAGATGCCAGCGTTGCATCTGAAGTTGCACCACTATACGGCGATCGCGGCCGCACATCAAGCACCACACGAGGGAGCATACATTCTTCTGCCCAACAGCCAAAAGTCCCGTGGACCAGATCGACAATCATCGGCCTGAAAGCCTTTTGGAAATGGTTTCTCACGCCTTTCGGATTCTTGGTCACTATCTACGCGCTGAACGTGGTGGCCTGGGGAGGTATGCTTTTCTTGCTGCTCTGCAACGCAGCGCCGGAGATGTGCTGGGCCTTGGATGAGCAGGAGGGATGGATTCACGACTGCGATAATCTCTATAGCTCAAGACGAATCTGGCTCGAAATTGATAGCCAGATCTTGAATGCGCTCTTCTGCGTCACTGGCTTTGGCTTGATACCATGGCGCTTCCGCGATCTTTACTATCTGCTGAGATGGCGATTGCTCCCGGAGAGGAATCACGGACGCCATCAGAAGCTTTATGGCTTACGCACTCTTGGTGGTCTATACAGGAACTGGGTCCGCCTTCCAGGTTCCGACACACTGGATGACCTCACCCTCGAAGAATACAACGCAACTGCTTTTCCCAATGCAGACTACGATTTACACCCCCGGGAACTCACTCTCCCTTCTGTGGAAGCCAATGCGCTTGACCCGCGTTTGCCTTGGAAGTTGTACAAGACGCCGCCACCGCCAGCGACAGGCGTGCGCGCGCCGCCCACCGCTCTTTGGAAGATCGACTTCTTCGTGTGGTGTAATGTATGGAACACGTTGTTCCAAGGATGTCTTTGTGGATTCATGTGGGGTATGAGTCGCTTTGATCGACCCTCCTGGTCTACAGGATTGTTCATTGCGCTAGCTTGTATCGTGTCTGGTGTTGCTGGAATCATGAGTTTTTTGGAAGGTAAAAAGATTAAGAAGATAGAAGGCTTACAACCGGATGCCAAACCGGACGGGCAGAGTAGGGCTGATTGACAATAATGAAAACTGCAAGAGTCCAATCCACACAATGTTCCCGATTTAATACTTTCAACTGCCGTATTACGACCTCCGACCATGTTCCTTTGTTACTCTCAGATTTCTAGCATGGAGTCTCCTGTCAATCGAATTTTGTAGCAACTGTGTGCGAGTTGTGCCTGCACAACATGCCCAACGGGGTGCTTTCAATAACGTCTCCGCCTCGAGCACAAGTCATGATATTTCAAGGTCACACGCTTCATTACAAATGCAGGATCAGGAGTATTCGAGCTTATCACCCGGGGTAAGACAGTTGGTAACTTAGACGACCCCGAGAGTGTCAACGGTTCCCAAATTCGAGTTGGTAAGTCTTTTTTGTTTCCGTACAACTACGTGACCATCACCGCACTACATGCAGCTATCAATACAACCAATCAATTTTTCTATCCTTTCGCCTGAATCCAGGGCTGCCCCATACTAGGGCTGAAGTCAAGTATTCACTGAAGCACGGAGTTAGCATGTCGCTATACCCTAAATAAGTCTTAGTTGCGTTCAACCCTAGCTTTTTAATCTTGAGCACTCCACAGCTTATCGTGGATCTCGGTATCATTACAGCAGGTTCTGAGCGGGCTGGTTGAACACTTTTTCTATGACAGCACGTCGGTGTTCACGTTATCTGTTCCAGCGATAACAAACCTTGTACGAGATCCTCGCTGCCTCAACTCGACATACGTCAAACTGACATCGGAGTTGCATTGCTATATATCGTTGCATGGATCATCGATCAGCAGCTGCAGAATCATCTGCATATCCCACAAACCTCTTGTCAATCCCCGGCACTCTTGGGTTGCCATGCGGTTCTGTCAAATCGCTTCAGGCTTTGTCAGCATTGCATCCGCTTCATCCTTTACATTCACCGACCTAGGACGGGTACTCGCTATCGATGATGTGCCATACTACGCTGGGGGAATTCCAGTAGGGAGACTGGGTACGGAATGCCTGAAGAAGGCTGTCGTCGCTTCTGCTCATGTAGAGGGTATCGATGTTCTCCCTTTGACTGTCATGGAGAGCTCAGACGAATCGTTCGGCGCGGATGAGCTGCGCAGTATCGTCGCCCAGTATGAAAAGGAAGATGATGTATTCACATCGGCCTTTCTCAGAACTGTGTACCTGCAGTCCATGGGTGAGAATCAATCGTTCTCTCCCAGCGTCAACGCCACTTCCATTGAAGATACCCTGGAACAACTCAACATCAGCCTCTTTATCACGCCGGGCGATATCGCCGGAGAATCGCTGCTTCTGGCTTCCGAGACGATCACTGGTCTTGCCAAGGGCCCTTACTTCGTTTCGCCTACTAGTGGCAACGTGTACAAAGCCCACAGGATATACGGTGACGACAATCTGGCGTTCAGGGAGTCGTGAGCGACGAGCAAGGTGGTTACCTCTCGCTTGCGGCCTTGACTGAGAAAGTCATGGCGAAGAGTATTGCCGTCCGTTCCCGACTTTACTCGAGGATCACTACAGAGAAGCCCCTGGCTGGTCTACGATTTGGTGTCAAAGACATCTTTCACGTTAAAGGTGTTGCGACTATCGGCGGTAATCGCGCCTACTTCTATCACTACGGGGTTCAAAATACAACGGGTCCTGCAGTCCAGCGCTTAATCGACCTCGGCGCCGTGCTCGTGGGTAAGATGGGCACAGTCCAATTTGCCAATGGTGACAGACCTACAGCCGATTGGGTGGATCTGCACGCACCCTTCAATCCTCGTGGCGACGGCTATCAGGACCCTAGTGGCTCATCGACAGGCACTGGAGTCGGAGTTGCTGCGTACGAATGGCTTGATCTCGCAGTCGGTAGTGACACTGGCGGCTCTATGCGTGGCCCTGCTGGTTCACAAGGAATTTTTGGCAACAGGCCTTCGACCGGTGTTGTTTCGCTTGATGAAGTCATTCCCTTGAGCCCAGTGTCCGACTCAGCTGGTGTCTTCGCTCGCAGTGGTGCTCTTTGGGCTAAGGCTACTCGCGCTTGGTACAATGACACGCAGCTTGTGACCAATTACACTTCTCACCCCCGTACCCTTTTCACATCTACTGCTCGGACAGGCGCCTGGTCCGGGACTCAAAGTCCTGCAGCTCTTGCTCTGGTGGATAAATCCTATAACCAACTCTCTAGTTTCCTAAACACGAGCGCATTGCCTGGAAGCTACACTCAGCTTTGGAGTCAGACACGGACCGCAAACGCTTCGGAAGACGTGAACGAGATGTTATACTCCACTTACGGTTTTTATATCAGCCACGACCAGTGGCATCTGCTGGGAAAGCCCTTTTTCGAATCCTATGCCGCTGCAAACGACGGACGACAACCTTATATCAATCCCGGTCCTCTCGCCCGCTGGAATTGGGGGCAAGAGAACGCTACAGAGGAGCACTATGCGGATGCATTACGCAATGTCTCTATCTTCAAGAGGTGGCACGAGACTCAAGGCTATGGCCGTCACGACTCCGAGTCATGTTCGGAAAGCGTGTACGCCTACATCTGGGAGGATGGCACGCCTTCTTATCGCGACACGTACGTCTCGGCACCAACACAGCCGCCTCTGGGAATGGACGATTCGAGTGTGGCTGCTATTGCGGGTGCGCCTGAAGTCGTGGTGCCAATTGGCGAAGTTGCCTACAATAGCACGAAGTCCATGCACGAGGAGTATGCGCCTGTTGCTATAGCTCTCAGAATGGCTAGAGGATGTGACTTTGCGTTGGCTTCGCTTGTTAGTGATCTCGAAGATGTGAGAATACTTAGACTTGTTGCTGCGGGTGCTAGGCTATACCCAACGTAAAGAAGGCATTATATTTATGCGTTTGCCAGGATTTATCTGCTTGTCTTCGCCGCCAAATTTACGTTGACTTCAATGGCTAGTAAGGGCTTGCGGAGCGAAGCGGACGCGAGGCGATCGTGACCGTTCCAAATACGGTCCTTCGAATATCCTGAACACTCGGGCGAACTTCCATAGAACCGTCCGTACGCGATACGATCAGTGCTGCCCCAATTCTGCTTTACCAACTTTTGCGCAGTGCCAAGTGCATGGTCAATCTATGACCACGTCTACAATGGTCCCGCGACGATGCGTGTTCACTTATAGAATCGTTTCGAGTGACGTGGACGATCTTGAGGGTCACCTACCGCCGAAAGAAAGACATCTAAAGTGATGCTGCCTTCGAAGACCAAGCGACTATCAGCCCAAGCTACCACTTCCCAATCCCTGATTCCCAAGATGCGCTGCAACAGCCTGCTTCTGCTCTTGCCGTCAATCGATCATGCCTTCATTGGATCGAACCAAACTTGCAAATGTGTGTGCCTGCATCCGAAGGAACGTCTATCTGTGTTTTCATGCTAAGTCTCACATAGCTTCCTTGCGATGATTGCTAGCCATCTGAAGACAGTTGGGCCCAGCTGAACGCAACGGTTGGCGGCCGTTTATTACGCCCAAAGCCTCCTGCGTCTGTCTGCTACCCGGATGAACCAAACTACGACGCCGACCCCTCTTCCCTGCAATGCTGTCATCAAGACGTGAACTTCTTCTACGTAGCACGCCAACGACCCAATCAGTCCCTATACCCCTCCTTCTGACGCCTCCTATCCAATTTACCCCAATAGTACAAGCACAACTGGTGAATCAATGGCCGGAAATCGCGGGTGCGATGCCGTTCACATCCGGTATACGTCGTGAATGCGACATCGGCTGAAGATGTCCAAGCTGGTGTCAACTTCGCTCGGGAGCACTCCGTATGTCTCAATGTAAAGAACACTGGTCACGGTCGGAGCTCGATCCCTGGAAGTCTTTCGATCAGGACGCACTACTTCCGAGAGAAAACGTTCCATCAGCAGTTCCAGCTTAAAGGATATCACAACAGCACTTAAACCAACGACTCCAAAACGATGTACGGTCAGGCTTAGCGGCAAGGCTTAGGGTTCCCTATAAAAATTACAAATGATCTACTGTCTATCGTTCGATGTATAGTATTCAGGCATGAATTAACGACTAGACATACTAGCCGATGCAATACGCTACTTCAGACGGACTTGCTAAGTGTGAAAGCGTTCATGCAAACGCAAGCACAAGCAATACAATGACAATCTTCCATCTATGCTCGTCGAGAAGAAGAAGGAGACAAGCCTCCTTTATCGAAGTCGCCATAGGGACACTCGACTGTGATATTCTCGTCCCTCAAACAGAGCTGATGGACCTCGCTCGTCCCGACCTCACCATACTGCGTCAAGTCTGGACTGATCGCTGTTTGATCATATCGAGCAAGCAGTTTCCTAACCTTCCCGGTTGCAGCACTTCTCTTTTCTGGCGTTGATAGAAGTTTGTCCAGCACCCGTTTAGGCTGCAATGCTACAAGTGGGACAACCGCATGCCTTGACCATCTCCTTTGGTGCGCAGGAGAAAGTGCCACTGGAAACAAAGGCTCGCCATCGAAGCAGAATGCCCACTTGTCATTACTGGTATCTTGCGGCACGTCTATAGGCCATGGAACCGAATCCCAAATTCTTAGCCCTCGAAGCATGTTCCAAAAATTGTGATTGTATTCTTCCACGCTTCTTTGCTCACCTTCGGTAGGAGCGCCCATGATAACCAGGCTCGTGTTTGGTCCGAGAGAGCGCGACAGTCGAAGGTATGCCTTCAATGCTGGAGCTATGAGACGCACGTTCTGAGGCTCCGATAGATCGTCAGAATGGAGGAAAAGGTATCGGTGGTCGCCACTTCGGTAACCCATCGTAGCATAGACACAAGGAAAGGTTTGAAGACCCGTGTCTTTGGCTAAGATGGTGGTCCTGAACTCTTCATAGACAATGCGCTGCCATGCATCCATGTCGTAGTGCTCCTCGACTTGCTCCCTGCGAGATGATCAGTACAAGTAATTGTGTAAGAGCAATGCACACCTTACTTTGTGAGCAAATTATTTCCATCTTCGCGCAAGGTTCTGCCACAATTGCCAAAGTCCAGCTTTTTCGTGCTCATATTGTGCACCTTGTGGTGCAATTCATCGGCGACGTAGCGAAGACGGTTGACGAGGTTTTCCACGTCTTGTCTGGCTCGCTTGGGTTTCAAGGCTATGAACGTCGCAGTTGATAAGCAAGCAAACAAGAATAAGATGTTCAGCATAACCTGCATGCTGGCAGTAATGTAGTGTTGAAAGGGAAGTTTCGTGCCAATTGTGGTCTGCGCAGCCTGCGAGTGCAAAAAAACGGCGAGGTGCGGGAGGAGTTGAAGTGTATGAGCGACTAATATACAGATCATATCGATTTAGCTCTCAAGTCGCCACATAGAGTCACCTCATACCGGCAGAGTATCTGAGCTAGCAGCAACTTCTCTTCGTATGCTCGAACCGTATTGAATCATCAACAGCGAATAGGCATCACATTGACGTTACCCGACACCCGCGTCCCATGCGCGCTGAATTGAGTTTGATGACGACTTGCGGAATCATGGCTTGCATAAGCAAGCTATCGGAGGCTGAAACAAGGTTCATCGATATATGGTGGATCGTGGAGAAGACGGAGACACAGCTGGAGGAATGCAACTCCGAAGTCACGGTCATGATGAGGTAACAGCAATCAGACTCCGTATTGTTGGCCCACTGTTGCAGGCTGTATAACCTGTCAGAACTTTGGAATCGCACTTCTCACAAGTCAAAAAACAGATTCAACCGCCCTTAACCAGCATGGAATCCACGCGCACACTTGAAAACGGCACAGTCGAGCTCAGCCCTTGTACAGGAACCGCCTTCAAGCTGGATAAAGGCCAGCGATTGAGCGTCATCGACCCGACAGGAGCTCAGGTGGCAGATCTCGTTGCTTACAACAGTCATGATACTGGAGAAGTCCTTTCCAACGGAAGGACATTAGACTACGCAAGCCGACTGTTCCTCACCACCGGAGATTCAATCTACTCTAATCGTAGCCGTGTTATGCTCAAAATTGTACAAGACACATGCAAACGCCACGACTTCCTCTTGACGCCCTGCTCGAAAGACACCTTCCGTATCATCTACAACGACCAAGATCCAGCGCCTGGATGTTTCGGAAACCTCGCCCACAGTCTCGAGAAGTTTGGCATCGTGGAAGATCAGATTCCATGCGCGTTCAACTGCTTTATGAATGTTGTGGTGGATGGTACGACGGGAGTGCTCAAGGTTGATCCACCCATCTCAAAATCGGGGGACCACATCGACTTCGTCGCGGAGATGGATCTCATTGTCGGCCTAACTGCTTGTTCGGCGCTCCAATCGAATGGAGGCAGTTTCAAGTCGATTCAGTACCGCATCCGTAATTGACCACTTCACATATTGGGTGGCAAAGGAGATTGCAGAGAACCGTATCACAAGAGTGTATATTTATTATGAAACAGTTTGCGTAGATTTGATGCACTGAACGCAACGCCTAAGGCTGAAATATAAAGAAAGAAGGCTCATTCGGTATAGTAGCCTTCGTTACCGACTTTGTGCACATCTTCTTTGGCTGTAGGATCCATGCACGGTTTCACGCAGTCGTTCTTGCCGAAGTCTACAAACCATGCCCCAGCCATCACAATATCTATCAAAATTTCCACATCTTCCTCCTCACCCGGCGCGTAAACCATCACAAATTCCTTAGGCACAAACATCTCAAACCATCCTCCGCGTGCTAAAGGGTGCTTCTCCCCCCACCCGGCCTCCAACACCATCTTCGCATCCGCTGGGTGCAGCGTTATATGCATCGAGCCGTCTGAAGGATGCGCGTGGCAGATTTCACCTTCACACGTCCGCCAAACGGGTGAGCGAGAGAAGAGGCCAGTGCCATGCTTCTCGAAGCACGACGTGCCTAAGACCAATCTATCCGGGTCTGCAGACGCGAGGTGGTAGATTTCGCCTGTTAGACGTTGGTAAAGAGCTGGCGACGCGCGCTGCGTTGTTTGGCGGTGCGGCGCGATGCCTCTTGTCACAGGTCTTGGATGGAGGCGTGCAGGGAGATGGCGTAGGTAGCCTTGCTGGGTCGTCGGAGTGGGGAGGTAGGGGCTGCGGAGGGCGAAAAGGGAAAGGATTTTGGTGCGGAAGTAGCCTGAAAGGGTAGAGGGGGTGCCGCCAGGTCCCAGGGCGAGAAACGCTTTGTAGTCGGTGTAGAAGTGAATGAAAGTGAGGAGGAGCGCGGTGAGGGTGAGAGCGAGGAGTGCTTGTTCAGAGCGGATAGTGGTGGAATGCTTCAAACTAGTTGACGAGGGTGAGACTAGGTGGTGGTCCATGGTCGTAGTGTAGAATGTGCTCTCGGAACGTGGTAAAGCCTGAATGCCAGCTAGGACATCAAGTTTGCTTCCAACGACTATATATCGAAGAAGGACGAAGCTGAAGCAAGAACACACATCTACATGGAATATCACGGCAAACCAACTATGAACAAATTCGTGATGGTTGTCCATGAAACTCACCAATTCTACAGAGGAACGCAACCTTGTTGCTGCTGGCATCATGCCAGCAATTAGGTCCGCAATGTTACGCAGCAATTGCATCAGCTATCGATAAGGTAGACCTCGCCAAACTCTTATCGTCGACCAAGGAAGGCGCGAACCCCGAGACCTCGCAATTGTACGGCCCGTCGAGCCTAGCATGTTATCTAACGTTAATCGTCCCTCCCACTAGCGGGGCGCACCCCGCCTGTGATTAGCCAAAAAGGGATTCTCATGAGGATCTCGTTGCGCATGGTAGTGAGAGTCCGGATGTTACCGGTGAAGCTGCGGGGAAAAGAAGCGAGATCAAATACCTGTTCTCGCCTTCGACGAGACGAGGACGAAGACTCCGCCGATAACATCCCCGTGGCGACAGCAATTCGCTTCTACACCTGCGAAGTTTCATTTACAATCGGAGGGAGTAACCGGGAGTGTGACGCGCTCGAATTGCTGGAGAGTAATGACCATTCAAGCCTACCTTAGCGACTCTTACAGCGCGGAGATTTTGTTTTTGTATAGACTAGTAGAAGACTTTGTGTAGCGAAAACTACGCTCGCATGCTTTCTATCAAGTATAGATTTGACCCGAGTAGCGTTCAGAGTAGCGTTCAGTAGTGCGAAGGCTGCGTTACGACAAGAGTAGTACGAGACGGAAGACGAAAGATTTTGTAAGCAACGTTAGGCTTGATTCTGCATAGATACTATGCAAGTAGCGTCTTGTAGGCGCAATGAGAAGGGAAATGGAATAGTCCAAGAATGGAGTCAATTAGCTATACTGACTTAGCTCGATGATCTGCGTTCACAATGGGGACCCAAATATGCTGTTGAACTTATACTATGTTATTTCATTCGTCTTCTAAAAGTAGAGTACAATATAACCAATGAAGCACGCAAAGAACCACGTCAGCTGCAGAGGATCCTCTCGAACCCCGTTCCCGCGTTCTGCACCCACCACACACCCGTCGCTCTTATTCTGCTCCGGTGTCCGCATAACTCTAAAGCTACTGACACCGAATGGCAGCTGCACACAATCGTTGGCAGGCTCTTCGCAACCTCCCCATTGATAGAAAGGGTTCTCTTCTGTTTCCTGACAATTTTCGCCCTCAAAGACTCTCAATGTTACATCCGCAGGATCGTAAGTAGGGAAGCCAGACCATTCTCCTGGGTTTGTCGTCACCATCCAAGACATGTACGAAAAATTGCCTGCAGCATCGTAATTTCCAGGCAGTCTTGCCTCCCACTCGTGGTCACAATCCGCGCTGTCGAGTAGACAGGTGGATTGATTGTCCGCGCCATAGCCGAAATCTGCCTGGAACAGATCGTCTAGGTTGTAGCAAGCTTCCGTGTAATTTATCGCCAGCCTGACCCAAATCGCGCCAGACTCATGTTCGGTACTCTGACACTCCACGTCTGCCGACTGTGTCAGAGCGAAGCGGAACGCTTCTTGCTGTCTGGTTCCAGGGTAAATTATCAGTGTACTCCTCTTCCCTTCAAAGTGTCGGTGGCGGTTGGCTCCCTTACCCGTATACATGCACGGCAGTAAGAAACGGAAGAAGCACAAAAAATGGCTTGACGTGCATATTGCAGAGTTTGAAGGGTATTCAGCTGTGAATGATTTGGTAGCTGGGCTTGAATGAAACTGATGGGTAATGGAAAGGTCGGGGTATCATGGCGAACTTATCTTAGGTCGTGTGCTAAGGTGGTGAACGCCAAGTAGAAGACGCTGCCGAGACTCTCCGCGGGTTTGAATGCTCCATCATGTAGACTAGGAGATAGCTTTGCAACACCGATGTTGGCCTGACTCAAGAACTACTGATAGACGCGGAGGCCCCGTGTGGAGATTAAGTGGGTATGAAAGGCACTTGGCCGCGGAAGGATCAAGCCGAATCCTTGGCCTCCTTGGTAAATTAAAATGACGTTTCTGGTCTTTGGTGCTATAGACTCCCGTTTATATCCCTCATCCGATATGTCGAGGCTCTGCTTTTGCATGTCCAAATCTCCATATGTTCAAGAATGTAGGATGGTTGTCGTATCGCGATTGAACTTTAGTCCTTCAAAGCCTCACAAAAGACGGCGCTGGGTGGTTCCCTACATGAAGACTCGGCATAATGATCTTACTGGAGCTAATCTGTGTAACTGGTTCAGTCACATGATCGGTCGACCAGCCTGTCGCTTGATCTGACCTCAGGAAGACAGGTGTTCTTTCGATCAGTCTTCAGAGCCCAGTCAACTCACTAATGCGACTACCTGGGTGGAACACACTTCCGAGTGCTTGGAAACATTGCCCTAGCAAAGCGTATTCTCGAGTGGACCCCTGCCGATCATCCTAAGGTCTTCACTTACACCAGTGATACATCGTATGCAAGTTCGACGAAGAGCATGAGGCTAAGAAGCGACTTCGGTAGCAGGCAGAGACTGTTGAGGATGAGGGTGACTTCTTAGTGTCCCCGACCCACAGACAGGAAAAGTCACTCGAGCTGGTCAATTAAACCACCTTAGACTCAAGCAAGGGCAAGTCACTCTCAACCTTCGCGGACGGTCTGCTGGACCTCTCGGTTTCGCAAGCATGTAGGCCTTGAGGCTTGCAAACGCGATTGGTGGGGTCGAAAAGACTCAACTGATACTCTCCACGTGGAGTGAGAATGATGAATAGCTTCCGTCTAAGTCTTACAGGCCGTTCCATCCACCCGCAACATCCGACTGTTTCTTCAAGGTGGTCTGGGACCACACTGGTCAGAAATGGTGTTGACCCGGTTTACCTACTGAGGAGCCAAGCGCAAGTCCCACAGGATGACTAGCGATCCTTGGCCTCTGGAGTTTACCCTTCAGCCAAGTCACATGCTGCTACTACCGCCAATACTTCAGCAACAACAGTTTCCGATCGCTATTTCCTAGCGTTATTTGCAATGCCAACTCAATAACAATTTATCCACGGTGCGATGTGCCGTGGACATATACTTGGCAACATTACCGATTGTAGAGCGAAGGCAACACTGAACGGTTTCCGTCTACTCCACGGACCTCGCGCAATGTCCTGCAGTGAGGCAAACAGATCGTGGAATCTGCCAATGGATCATATATAAGGCGTAAATCTTCCCCTAAGAAACGTCTACCAGCTCATCTTCGAAACAGTCCAGTCAGCTACACATAACCGAGCCTCACCATCATCTGTTATTTGCACCATGTTCATCAAGAATCTGACAGCGGCTACCGCCCTAGTCTCAAGCGCAGCGCTTGCCGCTCCATCTCGCGGGAACGCAACTTCTCCTCCATGGCCCGTCAATCTTATCGAATGTGGTCCGGAACAGCTCTACAGAATCATCGACAAGAAAGGCCACCCGCAAAAACGGCCTGTCCCGTCTATGTTTCACGAAACAATTGGCTGCGAAGATAGGCCACTGCGTCGTCGTCAGGCCGATGCCGACCAAACACCTGTCGACCTCAACGATGACACTATGAGGGTCGAGTACTACGAAGGTCTCACTGGCGAGACTCCAAGCAACCCTCCTCAGTTTACAGAACTCTGGGACAACGCTTTAGATGGCTGCAACGCCAACCAGTGCACAGACGTCGAAGTCCAAGTGCAGAAGAGCATCATGGCGCCGATTCACGATCCTCGCCAGGTTACCATGAGGGTCAGTGGGAACTTCCCTAGCGGAGACGCATCGACGCAACGCGACCATTTCTTCGAGCTTCTGCGCGAGGCTTTCGACAGGGCCGTTGAGTGGGAAGACCTCGGAGACGGGGTTGCAGAAACTGGGCCTGCCTACTTGTACGCGAGGGCTGGTCAAGACACCGAGTACGCGGCGAGCTGGCTCTCGGTTGAGTTCGATGATGACAATGATGACAGTCCTTGCGACGGTACGATCGAAATTATCAACGGCATTGGGCAGTTGGTTCCCGAACTCGATAGATTTTTCGGCTTCGCGAGTGCTGTATGCGACTGGTTTGACTAGAAACAGGTGTTAAAAATTTCTCCTCTCATTTCTTTGGATTAGAGAGTTAGCAGGGGAGTAATACTATATATGTATAGAAGTAAATCGAAGTGACTTTGACTTTAGCATCCCGAGAGAACTTGAATAATTCTGTGAACGTTCAGTAAGCGAGAAAGTGTGGATCTATTCTTCCTGGTTTGAATGTTCAATTGCTAATAGATGCGACAGAACAATGCGACTACCGGTCGTCGACTCGCGGCAACAATGGCTGCCCCTTCTGGGCATTACAACAACTCTGTCAATCCAGTATGGCGCAATGCGATGTCCACTTGCTCGTGCAAGAGTCTTGGCCTGCGGATAACTAAGGAAGTGATGCGACGCAGCTCTCGGGTGTAACGGGTGACATTGCATACAATCCGCGCCAGCTGGGGCCAGACTCTGGTGCTTACCTTATTAATGAGGTAAGTTTGAGCCACCGTTTCCGTCGTTTGTTCGATCGCTAGTAAGCATTGCAGCGTGAATATATTGTACCCGACTGGTAGGAAACTTTGTATAGCAAGAACTATACTCGCCTACTTTCTATCAAGCACAAATACGACCCGAGAAGGGTGCAGTTGTGCGAGGGCTACATTATAGGCGATGAGTGGTATACGAAAAAAGACGGAAGATTCTGCAAGCAGGCTTGGGCGTGGTTTCGCGTCTTCTAGGCGGATTGAGGAAGAGAATGGGGTTGTAGAAGAGTGGAGTAAATTAGCTATACTAACTTAGCTCGACGCCATGCATGGAGGATGGGGACACCACGGCCACGTCCTCGTCCTCGTCCTCCTCTTCCTCATCGTTGTCCTCCTCTTCCTCGTTCTCGTCCTCTTTCTCCTCCTTTCTCTTCCCCTTGCCCTACCCCTTCCCCTCCGCCTGCTCTTCCTCCCCCTTCTTCCCTTCCTCATCCCTCTCCGCCTGGCGTCCGGCGTAAGCCTGCCACTCTTCTGTTTGGCGCCCGCCAGCGAACTTCGACTGATGTCCAATGATAGTCCGCCTGTCTCCAGGCCGATTTCTCGTGGCATCGCGACGATATTGCGCCTCCAGGTCGTCCAAGTTGAGGCGGCTGATCGTTTGGGCTGGAAGTGTACCAGCCTTACGCGCCGCCTGGAAATGGTGGTGTCGGGTCACCGTAGAGACCCAGTCGTGAGTGCCACTAGGACAATCCTGACCCCAGTCACAATCACCCTCAACCCAGTAATGCAGGCAGGCATACACCTTCCCTGCGGGGTGGGGCTTTGGGACGGGATTGGATCTCTTCCCAGGCCTCTGCGCTCGGTCTCCGGCACCCCGGACAGTCTGCCATTCGCTTTCTCTGGCCTGCGTTGGGTGGCCTTGCGGGATGAAGGACGCACTTGCAGGGTTCAGAGAACTTACCTCCTGATCAGGCGCGCGAGCGGGCGCACTCGATGTGGAAGGTTCTCCTTCTTCAAGAACGCGAGGGGGCGAACTTGGTGTCTGGAGGTCTGCCTCACCTTCAGGCACGCAAGAGGGCGAACCTGCTGGTAGAGACTTCTTCACCGGAGCGACCAATGGCACAGGGGCCTTCTTTTGGGTAACACGAGGGGGTGGTACTCCTTCGGAAGGTGTCTGTTGCGGCTTTTTCCCAGTTGCCTCAGTCTCACCTGGAGAAGAGGCGGGGAAGGCCGCAGCCAAATCAGCTGCCAGTTTTTTGAGGTCCGGCCTGAGTCTAGACCTTTGGGGAATCCCAAACTTGCTGTAGAGCTCCAAGACTTCCGCATCCAGCATTTGGTTGTATTCCCGGTCCAACTTCATGGACTCGGACCTCAATTTTTGACACAACTTTTCGTTGGCTAATGCGAATTAGCAGTGTGCTATCAGGAAGAGAGCAATGCGGAGGGTATTACTCGGAATTCTTTCCCTTGACTCTGGGCCAAGGGTCTCGTCGGCAGTGCGTTTTTTGGGGGGCATTCTATATTACACTGTAGTTAGCTGAATGCGCACGCGACAGGAGAGTGAGATACTTACGTCGAAATGGTTGTTTGTTTTGCAGAAGAGAAATCAGCGAAGCAGCCGGATCTCGCAAACGACATCTTAGCCGCTAACACGGGAGCGGCCGGAAGGTGGCGCAACAAGAACATTAGGAAGGAACGATGCAAGCAGCAAGAGTGCCAAACTCGAAAAGTGACTTTGTCGCAATCCTCACTCTCTGTTCGAACGCATCAATCGCTCAACTCCGCCAACATGACCAGCGACAACAACAGATTACGGAGGATATGTGAGGAGGACTCGGACAATCTCCGAGAGCAACTGGCGTTTGACAAGAGAAGTCAAATTCCAAAGCAGCCGGGAGATGCACAATCGCTGACATCGCGTTCTTCCAGGAACACCCTGCTGCCTTTGCCTTCTGCAACACAGGCCCGCGGCTTTGATATAGAGCCTATGGGAGCTCCGCCGAGCCCCCAGAAACGCTCCATCAGCCCGGAACACCCGCCTGTCGCGCGAAGGCGAAAGCGAGACACCGGTACGTCGTCGCCTGTTCGTCAATCGAGTCGCATTGCTGGTGGAACTCCTGATGAGTCTCCAATCACTGGCGCGTCTCCCTTCACAACAGCGCCACACATACCCGTGCCATCGACACCGATACCGGTTTCTTCGGCAGCCGGCGTTGACATTGGCGCGTTGAATCTTCGTACCCCGTCGCCTCAACGTCGTGAAGAGTCAACGCAAGCGGCTGCCCAAGAAAACCCCATACCGGATTTCGCCGCTGTGAGACTGCTCAATCCCGCCTGGATTGAAGATCGCTCCCAACCCATGACCTTGGGGTTGGAAGAAAGGCTCGCCGACGAACAACACTCCAGAGCAAGAGCTCGGTATGCGAGAGTGAAGGACATTCCCGGAGCGCAGGCATGGTACGACAATATCCACAGTCGTCTTCACTTGAGACATTGCATGGCTACGAAAGCAATATCCAAACAAGATTCGTGGCAACCTACTCCCGAGGAGGTGCCGCATCATGCATGCCAGGGGTGTGTCTTGCGGAAGAGGAGGAACTCCCCATGCCTCGCCATTCTGCGAGAGAGCGGGAGATTGTGATCCTACCGCAAGAAGGTGTTGATGATCCCTATGAGTACTGGGATGCTGTCAAGAGCTCTTAGGCTCCGTTCAGGGTGAAATCTTCATCTCCCATCCTTTTGAGTGCTGGGCAGCGCCCGAGCGCGACCGGACTCTGCAAAGGGTGTGGTTTTATCTTTTATCGAATACAATTACTATTCTGATAATCCATCCCACCCGTGACTGTGATGTTATCATTTTGCCCCAAATCTTATCGAGTGACCTTTTCCGGAAAATTACCTTTGTAACCATCGACGCGCGAGCGGACTTCGTTCCAACGCTGGGCGTTGTACGATGCCATGTCGTCTTCTTGGAAAGAGCAAGAGTTCAGACTGTTATTGATGTTTGTGACCTTGAAAGCTCAGACAGCTGTTGCGCAAACAAATGCGAAGTGCATTGCGTAGTTCCAAACTCCCTCCTTGTAGCATCTATTTGGTACAGGGACCGCGGCATTGTCACGTCCGAGTGAAGTAGGCACGGGCATAGCCCTTCAATTCTTCGCGCGTTATCTGCTCAGATTGCTCTTTGCTTTAGCGCGATCGTTCAAAGAGCAATAGCTTGTCCTATATCAAAAGAGATCGTCTTACATATTCGTCAATTGAGGAAACATCACAGCTATGAAGTCCCGATAAGCTACTGCGATTAAGTCTGTTTTTAGGACTTCAAGATTTCAAGCTGCGATGTACCAATTAGAGCTAGAAGTCTGCTCTACCGTGTGTATAGACCTACTACGTACTCAGATTCCAATGGTATACTAAACGTATCATTTCCCTAATTCCTTAACTACACTAATCGCAATTACTACAAAATTGATACACAATATTTGAAAAAATACTAACAATATTATATATAATTATTAAGTTAATAACTAAGCTAGTATTTAAATTACTTTCTCTAATTTTAACTTTAGCTATACTAGAGCTTCTAGAGCTTTTAGAGTATTGTTATTAGAAGTAAGTTCTAGAAATACTTTTTTTTTTTTAAATATTTTTCTTTAATTTTTATTAAAAGCTTTTATTTTAATTTTAGTTTATTTTTAAGTTTTTCTTATTTCTTTTTCTATAGTCTTTTAGGCTTTCTTTAAAGCCTTAGTTATATTACTAGTAGTTTAAGCTATAGCTTTTTTATTATATTTTTTTTAAACTTTTTATTATTTTTAAACTTTTATTAAAGCTTTTTTTTAAGTTCTAGATTTTTATTAGATCCTTAATCTAAGTAACTACCGTTATATAAGTTATAAAGTTAGGTAACTAAGAAGTCTAGTTTAGGCTCGGTAGAGAGGCTATATAAGTAGATAAGTAATAAGAGAAGTAAAGAGTAAAGAAGTAGTATAGGGATAATAATTCGGTATCGAATAAAACCTTATAGTTACTATAGGGTTAGGGTTAGGGTTAGGGTTAGGGTTAGGGTTAGGGTTAGGGTTAGGGTTAGGGTTAGGGTTAGGGTTAGGGTTAGGGTTAGGGTTAGGGTTAGGGTTAGGG